>JARHVA010002495.1:2292500-2522756 GCA_037957365.1 Torreya grandis
GATCTACTTATTATCCTAATTATATTATCACATTATCATCAAATCATTATTTCCTACTTTACGTATTTCTTCAATCATACTTAATCAGTTACACTTTAATGAATCCATATGCAAGTATAATATTTATCCATGCACCTTGTAATAGTCATTTTCCCAATTTAAATCTTTCTTATGGGTCAATTAGTATGTTACATATCAGTGGTAGAATAAGTTACCCAAAGAGTTAAATATTTATATACACTACACTTCCACTTATTCTTATGTAAAAAGTATCTATTTTTCACCTACCATGAGTAAGTTTATAATCTTCAAATTAAGAGGAACAACCCTAAAGCTTCCTAATCATAAAACCCAAAAAATGATATACCCTAACCAAGTTTGAAGCACATAACACAAGTCTATTTTTCATATGGTTAAGCATAAACATTCAAGTTATAAGTTGTATCCATACTATAGGATAATTTTTTCACACATACACCTATCTAGAATAACTATGTGTGGTTTGATCCATTTTTAGATTAATGAAAATGTAGGAAACACTCAACCACTTAGTAGGGGTGGTTAGGGTCAATTCAACGCATATTTTTCATTTTATCTTTTAGGTAAACCCAAATTTGGAATTGTAGATAGGATTTTAAAGTGAATGAGACAAATTGATGGACCTATGTATATCATTGAGATTTTGATATTTCACAAATCAATAGTTTAGAATTAAGAGTGGTGATCTATGCCAAAACAATTTGTCAAATCTTATAGTGACATTTTTGATAGACATCAGATGCATTTGGGTTTCAAAAAGTATTCATATTCTATTGTATTCATCTAAGAAGGTTCATAAATTTAGTTTCTAGATCTAAATGACTCCTAGTCCAATTTTAGTCCTTCCTACCACCTCTGTATAGTCTCAGATGTGAACATCATAACAACAAGCTAAGTACCCTAGTCTTATTGGTCATTTATATAAATAATAAAGTGTAATTTTTATTTTTTTATTGGGTAAAATAAGGGTTTTATAAAGGGCCCCAATCCTTTTATAACATGAAACTAGAAAAAATATATAAATGAAATTTAAGACTAAAAAAGAGTCAATAAGACCGAAAATGGTCTGACAGATAGTCAAAATGACCAACAAGATTCCAAACTGCAATAAAACTTCCCTAAGGCTCACCAAAAAATTCAAATTTTTTATTTGGATTATCCAAATTCTCTAAGGAAATGACAACCTCCCATCCTTCCCTCATAATCTAAAGGTGATCATTCAACACATTAATCTCTTGAAACTTCCATTCCAAGACTAGATTTTGGTTACTAATTCTCTTAATTGGCCCTCCTTGGCTAGGGCCCAAAAATTTAGCTTTCATTTTATGTCATTCATATAGTTCAAAACAATTGAATTTCTATGTTTGAGAACCTTATCCAAATTTTGCTCGATGATAACTAGATCAACCTCTATCTTGTTCACCCTAATTGTGAGCATTGTAGCCTCTTCCCTCAAATAGTTCATCTCCCTTTTCAATTCTAAATTCTCTTCAGATGTATTAAAATCTCATATGAAGGTTCTCTTATGGTCCTTTCCCCTTCCCCCTTGACATTATTTTATCCATATTTGTCCTTAAGAAACCACTTGAAAATAATCTTATATAGGCTAGATTATTCATATAGAGATTGTAGTTTCCTTTGGTTGTCTTTGTCAACATTGTCGAGTAGTGAAGGGCTAGGAAGTAATGTGTTCTCTAAAGGAATTGGGTCCTCAACCTTAATCCCTAACTCTATTTAAGTCTCTTGAATAGCCTCATCTTGAACACAATTCTCCCCCTTGTGATAGTATTTTAGCTTAATAATAAAGTGTGATTAAACATATTATTTTACCTTAATTTTTTCTAAATTTTGACATATTTCAGAAAATCTAAGTATCTATGGTTTTAAAATTATTTACATTCATTAATACAAATAAGGTAAAACATATTGGTGAAATTGACCATTATATTGAGCACTGTCAAAACCTAGGTTTTCTTTAGTTTTTTTTCATTTTTATTAGATATGGGTAATAATGATTTTGAAATCAAAGCTATGAATCAAATAAAGAGGGTTTTAAATATAGATCCCATAACCTTTACATAGGAGCAAAGAGGGTGTTAATAACATGTCCCACAACCTCTATAGTGGAGAAGTGATAATAAATAACATAGAAATATCACTTCTAATTTTAATCATGAAACATCAATAGATAGTCAATAGAGAACTATCCAAAGAAATGAACCCAAGAGAAAAAAAAAATAACAAAATAAATACAAAGCACCAAAAAGATATAAAGATCAAATCTATGGTATAAAATAAAATCTCCAAGTAAATATAGGGTTATCCCTAATTATTCTTATAGTGAAGCATATGTCAATTATCAACAATATGTTGCTAACTAAAGGTAGGTTTACCCAGCTATAAACCATGGTGAAATGACCTTGAGACAGGTCCATCACTTCATGGACCAAACTTGCAACATCCTCAAAACTCTCACAAAATATCCTTAGGATAACCAAGTTATAAAAATTATCCCAAATTGAAGATCAGTTTAACATCCTAGAAGCCTCAACAAAACCTTGGAAATGGATTCCCAACCAATGATCCTTATCCATATTCAATCTAGTAGTGGCATGAATTATGGTTTTAATTTAAGCCTCATCCTTGGGGCACTTACAAGCTAACTAGAGAATATTATCTGAATGTATGTCATTAGTTTAGATATCTTTGTACCATAGATTATGGTGTAGAAGAGCTCCAAATTTATGGTACTTATGTGGAGCCCTTAACAATAACTTGATATCTAAATTTAAGTTTATATATTTTTAAATTGCATTGGAACAAACTTGAAACAAATTTGGGACTAACTTGAAATGAAGGGAAGTTGTCATTAAATGACTTGGAAAGATCCCTCAATAGATTGGTCGCAACTTGAAACATAACTTTTAGTCCTTCATATATCTCCCTTTCCTCCACATTATTGCCAAGGGTCTGTGAAGTAACCTTAGATAACCAAAAAATGCAAACCCATTACACAAAAAATGTAAATAAGCATAATATTCTTCACTAAGTAAGTAAAGAGTTAGATTGGAACATTCCTTTATGCCATGCAAGTTAGGAACCAAACAAGGCATTGATAGAGTTTTTTCAACACAAAATTTAAAAGGTGTGAGATTTCTAAATAGGAAGCAAACCTTAAAAGACTCAAGTCTGTTGAATTGGAGATTTAACTTACCAAATTAAAAAATATTGAAGGCCCACCTGATGGTATTTTATTCCATTTTGGGGATGATCTTCCCCTTTTGATGTGCTATAAGAAACTAATCCTTGGCTAAGGAAGATCTTGTATATAAAATAAAATGTAGTTGACCTATTAATCAATCCTAGTTTAGAAAAGATAAATCCCACTCACACTTCCATTTTTTGATACATTAGATATTCACAGTCATGACCAAGATGGATTTGTTAGACCTAACCAAGGGATATCTTACCACAATAACATCACTAGAGAGGGTTCCAAAGTCTCTAGTCAAGAAACACTATGTAATAACCCTAACTAGGTCCTATGTTTTCATATTTACTAAGTAAATGTAAAGTAAAGTAAATTCTAATCTAGTGCTCACCAAAACTTGTGGCAGAAAGTCAGGGTATTAAACATAAAAAGTAAACATGCATAAAATATATATACTCAAGTCAATGTCTAATAAATCCCAATGCATGGATAGAAGTACAAATGCTAATCTATTTAATTTAACAAATAAAGAATAAAGTTAGGAATACTTACCTTTGAAGATGAACTCACTGAGCCTTAATCTTTCCCTTGGCCAAGTTGCTTCGCAAGAGGTTATTGTGGTATGTAAGGACAACAAGGATAAGTCATCTCTAGGTACACAACTTCACTATGTATCCAAAATACTTCTTAACAAGATGAGATTTGTATCTCCAAAGAAATTATTGAAACCCTAATCAATGTTCATCAAGTAGAATGATAGATAAGAAAATGCATAATATAATATTCTTCTTATTATCTTTCTCATAAATGATATAAATCGATGTGTATTTATAGTTGAATCTAACCCTAAACCTTTCCAAAATTTTATCTAAAAGGTTTGGCCCAATTTGATTCTATATCATTATTTGATAAAAATAATTTAGGTCCTGGTCTAGGTTAGTCAAGGCTGACCTAAACCCATAATGTGTAAATATCAATTAGAATATAGAGTCAGCCCAGGCTAACATTGTTGGGTAAATGTTAAAAAGGGTTTTAGGATTATGTAGGGGATAATTCAAGTGATGAATTTCTTTGAGCAGTGTGTAATGGAGGTTTAAAATCTGATGGGAATGTATAGGATATGGTTTTGTAGATAGAAAGTGGTGGTATAGGGGACAACAATCCTGTAAATCATCAAGGGTCTACTCACCCCTTTCCTAGTACACCCTTTAAGGTGTGAACTTAGAGAGATTGAGAATCAACATGTTCCTATAAGAGAGAAATAATTAGTAATTGATAAAGTTTCAAAATATTATGTGTATACATATGCCCCACTTGAATCTCATCATATGTCATGTAGGTGCAACATGGGATGGTGGTTCAGGAAAAGAACATAACAACACACAATGTTGAAGGTGAATAAATTATAGTAATAAGTGAATAAGATAAATAAAAGGATAGATTTTTATATATTGAAATATCATTCACAAAAGACAATCATTCTAAGGTGAAACTAAATACTAGTATTGTTGATGCTTCTATGTGTATTACAGGTGATCTTAGTTTTTAAATAACAGTTCTCATTTTAGAATTTTGAGAATTCATGGCATGAGCAACAATTTTTAGTAATTTGGTTACTTGTGGTGAAATAGAGGTAGAGTAAATTGATTTGTTCCATAAATTTATATCAATTGATGGTTGTGAGCCACCATGGTCCTTGTGAATTTTTAAGTATCTATGCTAATCTAAGTGATTTATGATCAAAGCTCTATACTAAAGGCTAATATAGATAAATATTTATAGTGCGATCTATACTAAAGTGATTTGGTTAAAAAAGAAGCAAAAGAGAAGGGTAGGGTAGAAAGAGAATATGTGATTGTTGATCCTTGACTTAAACATCATGATAAAGTTTCAATTACAACTAAACATGCATTTAACTAGTATATAATGCAAAATAGCATAATCTAAGATCTCACTATACACCAAGAAAAATTCTAAGGATAATATGAAGAAGTACAAATAGGAACTAAATTTACTTTAAATATTTGTTACTAAATTTAAATAGCATTTGCACATCATAATGCGTAACAAATAAAACAAAGCAAATTCAAAATCATTCAACTAATCTAGCATAAGCACAAATCGGCAACCCTGTATCAAAGATGCAAATTTAGAATTTATGGAAACCATTCAAATTCAAGACTTAGAACAAGAAATTAAGAGAGAAGTCATGAAATTATTGACACAAAAAAACCTAGACAAACTTTTTAGTATTCCTTGTTTATATTAATTTCTCCAAAGTATACAAGTTTTGCTCAAAACTCCCTCTCTTTACAAAATGGTAATAATACCTTTTATACAATATCAAGGTAGTATACCAGTCAGTCATAAGATTACACATGTATAAAGATAAAGATAGCTATCCTTCTTTATAGTTTTACAATACAATTATTTTTCCAAAATGGACTGACCTATAGGCAAATATGTTAACAAACTAGCATATGCCTTTATAAAAGAATATTCCATGTTCAAATATTACAATGCTTTATAAAATGTAATATTAATTAGCTAGTGGGACCTGAGCTGAAGGGATCCCCTGTTACTTCTAAAGAATCTCCATAGATCTTTGATGATGCTCTTTGATAAGATCTAAATCAACAACTAGCTTTAGAAGATATATGTCTTCTTCATCAACCAAGTCATTAAAGTCTCTATCATTCCTCACCATATCCCCCTTAATGCTTCAAGATTCTATAATATTTTCCTCAGTAGTGAAGATCATGCCCATAATTTGACTATTGTCTAACCTAGATTGGTCTTGACTTTTGATTCTTACTTCCTACATCACAAAAGTGACTTTGTGCTTGTATTCTTCATCATCAATGATGCCTAAGGTGTTGGACTTTGTGGGATTGGCCAACATGGTGTTAAGGAGTTGTTTTACTCTAGATATCATCTCCTCATCATATCTCAAGAGTCTATCTAAGATTTTTATCCAAGCACTTAAACTCTATATCTTATCAACCACTATCCCTAATATTGCATTTTAAGTGGGTTAGGCTGATGGTTTTGAATCCAAGAATCCTACCCTTAATCAATATGTTGATAATATCCCTTATTTTGTCCTTTATATCATGTCAATGAGCCACCAATCCTTTAGAAATTTCATTTTAATGGGTCAATGCATCCTACCTCAGCTTCATTGACTTCAAGGAGTCAAACATGTCAAATAAGGAAGCCTCAAACCTCTTTATTATTACCTCATGAACTGATAGGACATCCATTATCTCTAAGTTCTCCTTTTTCTTCTCCAAATTATATATCCTTTAATTTATGCCCTTGATTTATACTTTGATATGAGCTGAATGAGTCTCAGCTAGGCTTTATATGTCTTCCTCATGAATGGGATGTTCACCAATATACTATCCTCCAACTGGAGTTAAGCTTACAAATGGTTAAACTCTTTGAAAGGTGAATTCCTCACCTCCAACCATGGTCTTCTTAGTGGTGACTCTCTCCGATATAGCTATTTCTAGATTGAACTATATACTGGTTGATGATCTTGTGATCTTAGGAGGTTCTATAACCTCCATCATTGTGTTGCTCAAGGCTCCTAAAGTGTCCATTTGTGTGCCACTTGATCCTATTATGGCAACTAATCTTCTTTCTTCCTCCTCTTTCATCAAGGTCAATATCAATGGCTTTACTTCTTCATAGAAATCAATGTTAATTTTTTGGTTCAAGGCCCAAGAATGGGACAAAGTGGAAATCTTATACATTTTCCCATAAAAAACCATTTAGGGATAATGGGTCTATGAATGGGGTATTCCTCACTGAACTAGTTGACCTCAGTCATGGGGTGGGTGAAGGTCAAATTGGGATTCTTCTTCCCAACTGGGACCAATGCTAACTCTAATTTTCTTTTCTATGGGGGTGTTATGGGAACCAATTCCAAAGCAAATTCCTTCCCCCTATCTTGCTCTATTTCCTCAAATTGTGCTTGGGGTTATTTAATTTTTTCCTCTTCATCTTTTGACCCATAAGCTTCAGCAAACACCTTAAGTGTATCCTCCACTATATCATTTGGTTCCAATACAATCATATCTAGGTATTCTACTAGAGATTTTGGCCTATTAGGAGGGGTAAAAGATGATCTTTCCCTATGTTTCTCTTCCAAATTTTCTTTTCTAGGTCCATGTGCTATTTATGCCTAGGGTAGTGGTTGCTTTGGATGGGACCTTGAAGAGGATATAGGTAATAAGTGATATTAAAAGGGCCCCATTTGTTATATTTTACCTGGTGGCTTGTTATCTCCCCTAACCAAACTAGGCTCAAGCTTGATGTTATGCCTTTTCAATCTAGATAATACATTGGGGAAACAAGAGGCCCTAATGTAGAATGTCTCATGGATACTGGGTTGGTGCTCATATACTTTGATTATGGTCCTAGACTTTAGATGTTGGGTGAACACTCCATTTGGGTCCCACTGCCTCAAATCATCCTTCTGCAAGGTGAAGGAGTCCCCATGTCTAGCAATAATATTTACATGCTCCCAATTTTACAATATAGTTCTACTAATTATCAAAGGAAAGGGATGAGAGAGGCCTTTCCTCTTCTCTTTGAACAATCCATCTATACTATGAAGAAGTTGGTAAGACACTTCTTTCTCTTACAGCTTGGTTGGTACATAGATGGGTAACCTGAATGGTTATGTCAAAGTCCCTTCAATCCTTATCACTATGTAATCAAGGTAAAACTATATGTCCCCTATCAATTCCACATATTTCTTAATCTATGGGCTGACCTTGCTCATGGAGATTCCTATGATGGATTCCATTATGGCTAGATAAACATAATCATAGATGAACTACATATTATGTTTGTACTTGAATATGTGAAGTTTGTAATAATGATGGGAGATAGTGGGTCTCCCATCAAGTGACCAATTATTGATGTTTGGGATTTGTGTGGAGGCTAAAAGGGCATAAATTAGATAGGACATCATGTAAAAGTGTTTTCTTGTTCTCTTTTTGATGGCTATGAATTATGACTTCAAATGAATATTGATCATCTCACCCAATGAGGGAGTGAGTCCTTTCTCAACCATGAAATAAACATAAGACACCTAGACCTTATCAATATGTGTGGTGGAGGGGCCTCCACATAACCTATTTAGTAAGGTCATAATTATCCTAATCCCCTCTCTAAATTTGGAAATTGGTACCTTGTTAGTGGGGTCTTAGATCACTTGGTTTCCAATAAGCATCCATGGGGCTAGGATTATGTTCAAGTTATGTTCCCCATTCCACTTTTTGATGGTGGGTAGGTCTATCTAGGGCTCACATAATTTATAATAGCTCTAAAAATACAGGGGGGAAATGTATGCTATTTTCCTAAATGTTTTCTCATGGACTATCCAATCATTCTCAATTTTACAATCAATGAAAAGAAGAGAAAAAACATCAATGCAGTGTAGTACCTTAGGCTTGGCAGTACCATAATGGCTAGCCATCTAGATGGAGACTAAGTCATTATATCTCCTTAGGATGGTTTCATTATTTTGCTCCTCCTTGGTCAAATCTTGCATCTCCTTGATGGTCCAAAAGAGTTCAGACCAATTCTAGTTCCCATTGTTCAAAGCTACAATGTCTATGTCCATGTCTTTGAAAACCCTGCCCTTATTATCTAAGGTCAAGTATAACTCAATTTCATCCCTTTATTGTTTTCTATGAGTTGTCATGGATATGGAAGTTGTAACTACTTACCAATGGTTTACAAGTAGTTTTTGAGTCAACTTGTTCTTGCTTAGATCACAATTGATCTCTTATCGGTTTGATTATGATTAATCCAAGTTTGAATTAAGGATTTTATGGATGCTAGAGCTTTTTTGAAGCTTTAATGGTGATGGCAATCCATAATTAGGTTCATTAATGCCTTAAATTTGATTGAGATCTAGGCCTTTATACCTTTGCCTTTTTGAACACATAAAATATTCAATTTTGTCATTTTTTGCTTATGTGGTGCCTATGTGGCATCTATTTGATAACTTTCAGACATTTTTCATAAATGCCTTGAGGTACTAGCTATTGTATTTTGAAAATATAACTTTTCCTTCACACTGTTGGATCCTTATTCATGGATAGATGTGGACCATTGATCATGATCACAGGGCTCAAGAATCATTGGTTGCTTTGTGTTGGGCTCTATGGTTGTGCCACTTGGCACATTTGCAAGATTTTTGGGTTCTATATTTTATGTAGTGAATGCATGTTTTCCATGTGTTGATCCTATGTGACTTTGGGTCTCATTAAAAATTATTATGTAGTGACACTCCATTTGATCATCCTCCCGTAAGTAAGTGTAGACCATTGATATTAATTTGAATGGATGCATGAGATTGACTTGATGGATCAAATGCCTTAGATTCATTAGGTCCTTTACTCTGTCTGATCAATCTCCATGATGGAGCATGAGTCATTGATCTTGTAAAAGGGATAGAAATTTAATTAGTGTCATGACATGATAAGGGACTTAGGCTTAAAAAATTTAGGCTAAGGTTTATTTTGTGTTTAATAAACAAATTATAAACTTTAGGCTAAAGTTTTAGCCTAAGTTTTTGGAATCTATAGAAAGAGGACCTAGGCTAAATATCTTAGGCTAAGTTTTATGTTTTGTTAATAAACACAACATAAAATTTAGGCTAAAATATTTATATTAAGCTCTTATAATACATCCAAAGGGACTAAATAATACAAGGACCGAATGATAGGTTTTAACCTAGATTTTTATCACATCAATAAACATGATAAAAACCTAGGTTAGAAGCATTTATGCTAAGTTTTATGTCATAAGGACCTTTTAAAATAAGATTTATTATAAGTCTCTAGCCTAAGGTTTATTGCATTTGAAAAAATTCAATTGGGAACTTAGGAAATAGACTTAGATTAAGTCCATGTCTTCATGCATTTATACCATGAGATCATTTTGTTATTTGAAGTTCAAAAGATCCCAAGTTTTTGACCATATTTTGAGGGATACCATTGATTTTTATACAAGCCATAAGTGTTAGAAACATTTTTAAGTATGCCCTTATGTTTAAGACAAATAATTGATTAGCTTAAATTTGATAGTCTCACAGACATCAATAATGGCCTCACAGATGTCAAATGATGATTGTAAGAATGTCAAATTTAAGTTAGTGGATCATTAGGTTTTATGGGCTTAAATTTGAAAATCTCATCGAAATAAATGACATCCTCATGAATTTCAAATTATGGTCATGAGAACATCAATTTTAATCTCATCAAACCCCTTTTGTTCCATGGACTTTGGATTTAATATGCTCCTTTGGATCAATTTTCAAGATGAAGTGTAGACCGTTGATCTTAATCTGAATGGATGTGGGTGATTGGTTTAATTTAATGTGTAGGACCCTTTGTTATCAAGATTTGAATGTGGGAGTGCCATGTGGTGACTTCATGAGGCTTCTTAAGCTTTTGAATTTTTAGCATTATGTTCTCTCTATCAAATCAATCTATGCGATTAGATAAGGATCATCTGAGCAAGATTCAGATACACTTAGCATAAGTTTCATAATAATGTTTCATTATGTTAATAAATATAATGAGACCTTAGGGTAAAACTTAGGTTAAACTTATATTTGATAGAGGGGGGACTTTAAATTTAATGATGACTTCACACAATCGGATCCTCAGTCCTGCTTAAGCACAATTCGTCAATCTTGATCCAGGTGCTTACATTTGATTGGTTTGATGGGTCAAAGCTTTAAGTTTTTTGAGCTTTATTCTCTCTATCAGATCATTTCTCATGATGAAGTGTAGACCATTATATCTACAAAGAATCTAGGGGCTTAAATTAGGACTTGGGTAAATAAGTACTTAGGCTAAAGCATTAAGAGTAAGGTCTTATTCATGTTGATAAATATGAACAGTGCCTTAGAATTAGGAATCTAGGATAAGTTTATAATAAATGGGATCATGCTAAAATAAAAGGACCCTACTAACATAAATATTAGACCATGTTAGAAATATAAGGAATGGAAGGGGGAAAATAAAGGGGATCTAAGCATGATTTAGGTTAAGGTTTGGTCGTGTTGAAAAACATGACCAAGCCTTAGCATAAAAATTAGGCTCAAGTCCAAAGTTGATTAAAAATGTTCCTACCAAATATGTACCTACCAAAATTTGAATTAGAGGTCTAGGTTAGGGTTTATTGGAGGGTTTTATCACATGAATCCAACTATGAGCCACCAGAAATTCAAGACTAGTAAAAGTTATAATATGATTAATATGTAGATCCCAAGCATGATCCATTAAAGGGAGCTCCATGAAACCTAGAACTTAAGATCTAAAAGTCACTGTTAGAAACATTAGGTAAGGTTAAAGTAAAACCATGAATAAATAGACTAATTTTATCAAGTGTAGATGATCTTCAAATTCTAATAAAGTGCAAGATATCAAGTTTTAGTGCTAAGGTTCAAAATAATCACAAGGGTCCCTATTTTTTATAAAAGGGGGAATGTTGACCTCAACAAGTGTTAAATTATAAGGGAAATATAACAATATGGTAGAACTTAGAGACTATATTTTAGAAAAGCAACTAGATCATTCAATCCACTTGATCAAGTCATTATTAAGATCAGTTCATGGTTGAAAAAAACCTTACACATAAAAAATTAGGATCAAATATCAAGACACAGCCATGTTATGTGTGTGATTTGATTCCACTTACTATTTGTCATGAAAATCTAATGAAAAATTTTAGGTTTCATGCCTTTAATCATTAGCACTGACTTAGATCATGTTTGGATATTCCTTAAGAACCATGCTTCTAGTTCAGGGAAGGCTTGGGCATTACTCTATTACCATCAAGGCATTTATAGCCCTGATAGAGATGTTTTTGGCTCCACTCATGGCCTTGATCCAATACCATCTAGGCATCCATAGCCCTAAAGGAGATTACCAGAATCAACTTTTGCTTAGAAAGCTGTTGATTTTGTAATAAGTTCTTATTTTTGTATTTTTGGGTCTTTTAGGCTTTCAACAAAGGTTGGGAACCAGGGTAGCCAGGTTTAAGGATTTGGTCAAATGTCTAATCCTTAGATAACCACCTATGGTTGTAATCATTTGTCCTAGTCAAGGATGTTTGTTAAGTGCAACCATCACTATTCCTTAATGGATTGATCTTTTATTCTACATGTGTAATTATTCTTAAAACTAGGTTCATGTCAAGACAATGTTTAATGTCTTATGGAATGGTTAACCTATTCATAGGTCCTTAATAGTTTATTCAAATCTTAATATCAATATCCTATCTCAAATCCATATTCAACATATGCATGGGGCTCATATCGACATTTTTAAACTTAAAGTTTCTAGTAAACTAAGGAACTTTGAGCTGAAAATTATCTAAAAGGACTTATTGGAAACACGGAACAAAGAAATAAGAAACAAACACAAAACAAAAAGAATTAAAGTAAGAAGAAAAGGAGAATAAAAATATATATACATACTTATGCAAAAACAAGGGATAAGAATGAAAGAGTTGAAGGAAACTAACTAGCTTACCTACGCTAACTCTAATCATCTTATAAATTTACTCCATGAAGATCCCAGGAGAAGCAATAGAGAAATAGTGATTTAAATAATATTCATTAGTGGAAAGTGTGAAATCTTATCCTTTTAGGTATTTGAACCTAAAGGTGTTATCTATAAGTGTGTCTTCAATCTGATAAGGGCCAATGCATAGAGGTGTGAACTTGCCAGGTTTGAGATCTTAGGCTCAGATGCTTTATCCCAAAGGAGAACTAAATCCCCTTGTCTAAATACCTTGATCTTTGATCTCTTATCAAACCACATTTTCACTATGGTCTAGTTCCTTCTAAATTTATCAAAATCCTCTTCCCATGCATCTTCTATCTAAATGATGTCCAATAGCCTAGAGTTTGCAAATTCTTGGTCTTCCTCCATAGACTCTAGCATAAACTTAAAGGTTGGCATCTTGAGTGTGATGGGGAATATGGGTTCTTGTCCATACACCAATAAGAAGGGAGAAACTTTAAGGTCCTTCTTAAATCTTGTTCTATTTACCCAAAGGGCACACTTGAGAAGATTATGCTATGTTCTAGGCTTGTTTGCAGCAAACTTCTTAATGGCTTTCATCAAGTTCTTGTTTATTGATTCAAACACTCCATTACCTTGAGGATAATGGTTGGATGAGAACTTGAGGATTATATTTTTATCATATGCCAATTATATCATCTCTATGGATATGAATGTTGACCCATTGTCACATACCAAAGAGATCAGAGTCCCTAATTTGGTGCATATGTTTTCTTTTATTCTACATTATTTGGTGGCCATTGCTTTAGTCCACCTTATGCAATAATCCGTAGCTATAAAAAAATAATTATGACCTTATGATGAGTTGAGGTTGATCACCCCTATAAATTCTAACCCCCATTTGGACAAATTATTATTAATCATGACTGGTTGCAAAGGCATTTCTACCTTTGGCTTCTTAGTGTTGAAGATCTGTAATGAATGGCATTCTCTTACATGCTTATGATCATCTTTGAAGATGGTGGGCCAATAATAGCCATCCCTGAGGACCTTATGGGATGTTGTTCTTCCTGATGGATGCTCACTTCTTAAATTCTCATAGAAATTTCTCATCACCTCATTAGCTTCTTCCTTGGACAGACATCTCAAGTATACACCTTCAAAGTTATTTCGATACAGGACTCCATTTTTGATGAGATAGTGAGATACCTTGAGCCTTAAAAATCTTCTCTATTCCTTGGTTAATATTTTAGGAAAAGTACCATTAATTAATAAGTGAATAATGGAGTCATATCATTCATTATATTATAAGCTTTGCTAATCAACTTGCATAATACTTAGCTTGGGGATGGTGTTGGAAATCATTTGAATCAAACCTTGACACCTTACCAGTTTTGCAATTGTCATTTCTATGTCATATTCCAAAAGAACAAACATCCACTTACTTCTTCACTCTCCAAGTTCACATTGGATTAACATTATATTAGTAGTTGGGTCTAGTAAAATGACATGCACTTTTTTCCTAAGAATGTAGTGCCTAAATTTCTTGAAAGCTTTGACTAATACAAAGGCTTGTTTATTAATCAAAGGGTAATTTAACTCAAAACTTTTCAAACTAGTGCTCATAAAATTAATTGGATGGTTAGATCCTTCTATTTTCTAAGTTAACATAGTAGTAATAGTGTGGTTAAAGGAAAAAGAGTAGAGGTAAATGTCCTTTGAAAAGTCTAGACTTATCAAGATTGGTGATTGACTAATTTCACTTTCGATGTTTTCAAAGGACATTTACCTCTACTCTTTTTCCTTTAACCACACTATTACTAATCAAGATTGGAGATTGACTGATTACACTTTCAATTTTTTCAAAGGCCTTCTTAGATTCCTCATTCCATGAGAATTTAGCATCCGTATTCATCTTGTCATTCAATGGTCTGATAATCTCTACAAAGCTAGAAATGAACTTTCTCACAAATTTTATCGTACCAAAAAATGATTTCAATTCTTTTTTACTATTAGGAATCTCTATCTTAGATATAACTTCCACTCTTTCAAGGTCTATGGAAATTCCATATTTAGTGATGACATGGCCTAACATTTTGCCTTTAGTGAAACAAAAATGCTTTTCTTAGGATTAAGGGAGATCCTATACCTTATGCACCTTTCAAACACATCTTGTAAATGCATGAAATGGTCTTCCCTATTCTTAGAGAAAATAGTGAGATCATCCATGTAAATTATGATACACTTACCAATCAAGGCTTGGAAGGCATGGTCCATGGCCCTTCAAAAAGTGACTCCTATATTTATCAGTCCAAAAGGCATTATATTGTATGCAAAGGTTCCCCACTTAATTGTGAATGCTATCTTCATTTTGTCCTCCTTGTCAACTAGAACCTACTTATACCCTAAAAAACCATCAAGAAAAGACATCATGGCTAAACCTAAAACAATTTGTATTACTTGATCAAGAGAGGGAAGAGGATAATTATCCTTTTTAGATGATTTATTCAAATTTATAAAGTTAATATATGATTTAATTTCACCATTCTTCTTTCTTCCTAACACCAAATTGGCCACCTAGGTAGAGTGCCTAATGGGAAATATAATTATGGCATCTAACAGTCTCTTGACCTCCTTAAAGCTCATGGATTATAGGACATGGTTCATAGGTCTTTGTTTTTGCCTAAAGGATTTGAACCTCTCTTTAAGAGGTATAGTGTGGGTGATGATTCTTGGGTCAAAGATCTTCAAGTCATCATAAAACTAATCTATGACATATTTTTACTTTTTTAATAGTTATTTGGCTCTTTTATTTTTAGAATTAGTGCAAGATTTTCTAATGTTAATTAGATAAGGTTGATCTTGAGGTCCAAGATTAATTGCATTGTAATATTTTCCACTTACTTTGGGAATCTTAGAAACTTTAGCTAGCTTATCTTGATCAAAAAATATTTATAAAGTAATCATCCCTTTAGGGATCTTGTTTTCATTCAAATGAATCACTTTGCCATCAAATTTGCCTTCTCTAAACTCAATTTCATTAGCCTCTTCAATGATCTGATCTTCAAATGCTCCTAAACTAGTCATGAAGTTTAGGATTTTTTGGTCATCAGTAAAGACCTATAGATGGTTCACATTATCTAGGATAGAAGGTCAATGTATGATCTCAATGCTAAAGTTTGGGGAATCTTGGTCATCCATGAGATTAGTTTTAGTAGATGCCAACTCATCAACAACTTTATTTTCTTCCTTAAAGACAAAAATAATATTGAAGGCATCAAAATATTCCATTGGTTCATAGACTCTAAACTTATACCACTTGAGGTATGATAGATTGCATTGATATTTGGTTCTCACTTGGTTTACTACTAGTTCTGAGTTACCATAAAGTAATAGTTATTTGACTTTATTTTTAATGGAAAATTGTATACTTAAGATGAGGGCTTAATATTATACAAGGTTATTGGTGCAAGGAAACTAGAGTCTATATGAGGCATGATATTTATTACCAACATAGTCAGTTAGAATAATACCTACTCCAGATCTAACTTTTCATCTAGCACTATCAAAGTACAACTTACATAACCTAGATACAAAATTGGAAGGCTTAGGATTACACACCTTGGTAATTTCTAGGGTGAAAAATCCTAAGTCAGAATTAATTATGTTGACCCTTTCATTAACAACATTATACTTTGTAATCATGGATTTCATTCTTGTCTCTCTTTTAACTCTAATTTGGTTGGGAACTCACTTCCAAGATAGCCATAGGTGTGAACAATCTATGAACATATATCCATTTAAAGCCTTTGTCCATTCTCTGCTTAAGAACAATCCATATGCATCAAGGATATCTACCACTTTGATATCTAATTTTATTTTGAACTTTGGCTCAAAATCCAATTACATGTGGACATTTAACAATTCTCCAACCACCTTGACCCTTAACTTAGCTAATTGGGTGACAACCCTATTAGAATTCATGGGGGTCAAGCCAATTTGCTTACAAACACCTGTAGGCATGATATTTGTAGAGGAATTAGAATCCAACAAATAATTGTGCAAGTTTTTACCAAACATTCTGACTATAATTAAGAAGGATGGGGACTCTATTTTAAATTTATACATGGCTACATTAGCATTATCAGTATTGGTCATCTTGCTAGATTTTTTGGACAAGGATTCTGATAATGGATCTCTTTATTCTGTGATATGGGTCAATTCATGCAAGGTAATATTAGCTTTGATATTATTCATGTCCTATATAATGTTATAACTAATCCTATTGGGAGAATTAGAAGCATCAATACTAGGATTAAAAGTAATTCCCTTTAGAGGCTCTCGATTATTGTCTAAAGTGGTATTTAAAGGAGTACCAAAGTTGTTTAGAGTATAAGTAGTCAAAAGCTACCTCTATTCTCTATTCCTTAGAGGATATGTCTTCTTTAAGAACTACTAGAAGGTATGAAATTCTTCATAAACATCATCAATCTCATTGTCTTTTTGGAAGGGGAAATCAAACATCTCCACCATGAAAGTTTGGTCAACAGGGTTGGATCCTTAAGTACCTACACCCTTATATTTATTAGGCACTACCTCAAAAGTGTCCAACTCTTCTTGAAATGCCTTAAAAGCCTTACAGAATTCAATGAAATCAATCTTATCATGCTTATCAATATAATGGAATCTACAATAATTAGGCAAATTAATGTCAATGAGATTAATATCCACAGTCTTATTTTTAGGAGAGGGTTCATTATTCTTATTATTGTGGAAACTATCATTATTGAACCTATTATTGGGTCTATTAAACCTTTGGAAAGAGAATTTCTTACCAAAAGTTTCTCAAGTATTACCAACTTGTTTTTACAGCTGAAGGAAGTCTGTGCTCAATTTTTGGACTATTTTTAGAATGGACTCAATCTCACTTTTGGGTGTTTCCAAATTATGAACTTGGTTGTTATTGGTACTAGTGGTTGGTACCAAATACATTTGATTAGTTGTATTAAATCCATTGTTAGAAAGGTGATTTAATAACCCCAAATTATGGTTAGGAGGAACATGTCTGAGAGTCAATTGGTTCATATTTGGGAGCTAGTTGAGAGCAGGCACATTTTGGTTATTATTAGGAAAGACATTCAAAGTAGGCATATGTGGATTAATTCTCATAGCCTTAGTATAAGCTAAATATAATATTTTCATGGAACCTACAACCATCTTTATGAACACTAAGGTCATGGGATCAAAATTATCTTTATAGATTTCTAAGGCCAAAGCTTGATCAAGTTTATAAGGATTAATGGTTTTATTGTACATATTTTGGAACCTAGCATTGAAAGCTCTTATGGTTTCATTGCCATCCCTTTTCAAGGTTCTAAATTATTGGTAAAAGACATAGGGGCTGATGATCTTACCAAATTGGTCAATGAAGATGTTATTAAACTCATCTCAAGTGGTGATGTAGTCATTAGGCAGGTTTAAGAACCACTCTTATGCAACATATTTAAATGTAAAAGGGAAAACATACATGATACATCCTCATGAACTACATGTAACAATATTAGTGCAACCTTAAATGATTTAACATGTTATTCAGTTGTTATAATAAAATTAGGACTAAAAGTTGGCAAATATTTTTTAGGATTGTGAGGGAGGTAATGAATTACATCTTGTACATTGATAGGAGAACTTCCCAACCAAGCCATACCTTGATGAAGGCTAAATGTAATATTACCTTAGAGTGGTAAACTTGTCAAAGACTTTGAATGCCTACGTCTACCTTTATCTCTCCTGGATCTCCTATGAACTTCTAACTCAAGCAAAGGCTCTCTTGTTTTAGAGTGTGATCTAGTCTAGATTCTTGGTAGTTCCAGCTTGAAACTTTTAGATCCTATTTGAAATATGATGTGCCAAACCAACCTTTACAAAGAATATGATTCATATTTGCAAATTGAGCTCATTTTATAAAGATGTATGTAAAGAACAACAAAGGGCATCAAGTTTTAAATAAGTTAGCTAAAAGTAGTGTCCAATCACATAATTATGTTTAACCTTCATAATTCTAAGCCTAAATAAACCTAGATCTATTAAAAATATACCAATCTTTGAATTAAACAAGATATTCTAACCTCAAATATTGCATATTTTTAAATCTTAAGCTACCTTTACTAGAATTAAGCATCCAACCTTAAATATATTTTATATTGGTCTAAAGGAAGCATGAAGATGGGTCAAAGACCACAAAGATTAGTGATTTTTATGATTTTGATCAAATAATCATGAAGAAATGCAAAGATAACACCAATCTTAGAAAAAACCAAACTAAGATTATCAAAGATCCAATAAATTCACCAAGTCCCTCCTTCTAGCACTAGTGGAGCTTGTCTTTTTGATGCCTCTATGTGTATCACAAGTGTTCTTAGTGTTTAAAGAACACTTATCATTTTATAATTCTAAAAATTCATGGCATGAGTAGTAGTTTTTGGTAATCTAGTTAGCTATGATGAAATAAAAGCAGAGCAAATTGAGCTATTCCACAAATTTATATTTATTGGTGTTTGAGATCCACCATGGTCCTTATGAATTTTGAAGTATTTATGCTAATCTTAGTCAATTATGATCAAATATCTATACTAAAGGATAATATAGATGAATATTTATAGTGACATCTATATTAAAGTGATTTGGTTGAAAAAGAAGCAAAAGAGAAGGATAAGGTAGAAAGAGAATATGTGATTGCTAATATTTGACTTAAACATCATGACAAAATTTCAATTACAACTGAACATGCATTTAACCAGTATATAATGCAAAATGACTTAAGCTTGGATCTCACTATACACTAGGTAAACTTCTAAGGATAATATGAAGAATTACAAGTAAGAACTTAATTTATTTTAAAGATTTATTACTACATTTAAATAACATTTACACATCCTAATGCAGAACAAATGAAATGAAGCAAATTCAAGATGATTCAACTAATCTAACATAAGCACAAATCAGCAACCCTATATCAAAGATGCAAATTCAAAATTCATGAAAACCATTCAAATTCAAGACTTGGAACAAGCAATTAAGAGAGAAGTCATGAAACAATTGACACAAACAAACTTGGTCAAACTTTTTAGTATTATTTTTTATATTAATTTCTCCAAAGTATACAAGTTTTGATCAAAACTCCCTCTCTTTACCAAATGGTAATAATGCCTTTTATAAAAGATCAAGGTAGTATACCGATCGACGTAAGATTACACATATACATAGATAAAGATAATTGTCCTTCTTAATAGCTCTAGAATACACTTATTTTTGCAAAATAGACTAATCTATAGGAAAATATGTTGACAAACTAACATATGCCTTTACAAAAGAATATTCTATGTTCAAATATTACAATGCTTTATAAAATGGAAGATTAATTAGCTAGTGGGCCTTGAGCTGAAGGGCTCCCCTATTGCTTCTGGATAATCTCCATAGCTTTTTGATACTACTCTTTGACATGCTCCAAATCAATATCTAGCTTCAAAAGATAGGCATCTTCTTTATCAGTTAAGTCATCAAAGTCTCTATCATTCCTCACCATAGCCTCCTTAATGCTTCTAGATTCTACAATATTTTCTTTAGTATGAAGATCATGCCCATGATTCAACTGTTATATACCCTATATTGGCCTTGATTTTCTTTCTTACTTCCTACATCACCAAAATGACTTTATGCTTGTATTCTTCATCATTAATGATTCCCAAGGCACTGGTATTTGTAGGATTGGCCAACATGGTGCCAAGGAGTTGTTTGAATCTATAAATTATCTCCTCATCATCCCTTAGGAGTCTATCTAAGATTTTTATCAAAGTATTTAAACTGTAGATCTTATCAACCACTATCCCCAATATTGCATTTAAGTAGGCTAGGCTGATGGTTTTAAATCCAAGAATCCTACCCTTAATTAGTATGTTGATAAAATCCCTTATTTTATCCTTTGTATCCTATCAATGAGCCACTGATCCTTTGGAAATTTCATTATATTAGGTTAATGCATCCTACCTCAGCTTCATTGACTTCAAAGAATAAAACATGCTAAATAAGGATGCCATAATAATATTTATTATTGCCTTAGGAAATGATAGGATAGCCATTGTCTCCAAGTTCTCCTTTTCCTTCTCCAAGTTATATATCTTTTTCTTCATTCCATTGATTCTTGCTTTGATTTGAGTTGAATGAGCCTCAAATAGGATTTCTATGTCTTCCTCATGAATGGGAAGTTCACCAGGTTGTTGTCCCCCGATTGGAGTTAAGCTTACAAATGATTTAACTCTTTGAAAGGTGAATTCCTCACCTTTAACCATGGTCTTCTTGGTGGTGAATCTCTCCAATCCAGCTATTTTTGGATTGAACTATACAAAATTTGATGATTTTATGATCTTAGGAGGTTCTGAGACCTCCATCCTTGTGTTTTTTGAGGCTCTTATAGTGTCTATTTGTGTGTCACTTGATCTTGTTGTGGTAACTAATCTTATTTCTTCCTCCTCTTTCTTCAAGGCTAATATCCATGGCTTGACTTTCTCATGGACATCAATGTTAATTGTTTGGTTCAAGGCCTAAGAACGGGACAAAGTGGAAATATTTTTAGATTTTCTCATAAATAAACCACTCTAGGATAATGGGTCTATGAATGGGGTATTCCTCACTGAACAAGTTAACCTCACTCATGAGGTGGCTGAAATTCAACTTGGGTTTCTTCCTCCCAACTGGGACCAATGCTAATTCTACTTTTATTTCTTATGGGGGTGTTATGGGAACTAGGCCCAAAGCAACTTCTTTCCCCATGTCTTGTTATATTTCCTCAACTTGGGTTTTGGGTTTTTTAGTTTTTCCTTCGTCATCTTTCGACCCATAAGATTTATAAATCACCTTAAGTGCATCCTCCAATATCTCATTTGGTTCTAATGAGATCATATCTAGGTATTCTACTAGACATTTTGGCTTATCAAAAGGGGCAAAAGATGATCCTTCCCTAGGTCTCTCTTCTAACTTTTCTTTTCCAGGTCCCTATGTTATTTGTGCCTAAGGTTATTGTAGTGTTTTGTATGGAGGGGGCCTTGAAGAAGATATAAGTAATAAGTGATATTGCAAGGGTCCCATTTTCCATATCTCCCCTAGCTAATCTAAGCTCAAGCTTGATGTTATGCCTTTTCAATCTGGCTAATACCTCTGGGAAACTAGAGGGCCTAATGTAGAAATGGGTCATGGACATTGAGCTAGTGATCATATGCTTTATTTATGGTCCTAGAATTTATATTCTTAGTGACCACCCCATTAGGGTCCCACTAACTTAAATCATCCTTTTATAGGGTGAAGGAGTCCCTGTGTCTGGTAATAAAATTTACACACTCCCAACTTTACAATAAAGTTTTGTTAATTGTCAAAGGAAAGGGATGGGAGAGGCCTTTCCTCTTTTCTTTTCAAAATCCATCTATACTATGAAGAAGTTTGTAAGCCACTTCTTGCTCTGCAATCTTGGTTGGTACATAGATGGGTAACCTAAAGGGATACGTCAAAGTCCCTTCAATACTTATCACTATGTAATCAGGGTAACCATATGCACCCTATCAATTTCACATATTTATTAATCAATGGGTTGACCTTGCTCATAGGGATTCTTATGATGGCTTTCACTAGGGATGGATAAATACAATCATAGATGAACTACATTTTGTGTTTGTACTTGAATATGTGAAGTTTGGAATAATGAAGGGAGACTATGGGTCTCCCATTAGGTGACCAATTACTAATATTTAGGATTTAGGTGGAGGTTAAAAGGGCATAAAGTGGTTAGGGAATCATGTAAAATTATTTGAATATTCTCTTCTTGATGGCTCTGAATTATGACTTCAAACGGATATTGATCATCTCACCCAATGGGGGAGTGAGTCCCTTCTCAACCATGAAGTAAAAATAGGAAACCCAAACCTCATCAATATGTGTGGTGGAGAGGGATCCACATAGCCTATTCAATAAGGTCATAATTATCCTAATCCCCTTCCTGAATTGGATAATTAGTACCTTGCCAATGTGGTCTTGGATGACTTGGTTTCTAATGAGTAGCCATGAGGCCAGGATTGTGTTCAAGCTATGTTCCTCAGTCCACTTTTTAATTATGGGGAGGTCTATCTAGGGCTTCCAAAATTAATAATATCTCTCAAAATATGGGGGGAAATGTATGCTATTTTCCTGAATGTTCACTCATGGACTATCCAATCATTCTCAATTTTATAGTTAATGAAAAAAAGAATAAGAACATCAATGCAATGTAGTACTTTAGGATTGGAGGAAAAATAATGTAAGTTATCCATATAGATTGAGACCAAGTCATTGTATCTCCTCAAGATGGTTGCATTCTTCTACTCCTTCTTGGTCAAAGCTTTCATCTCCTCGATGGTCCAAAAAAGTTTGGACTAGTTCTAGTTCCTATTGTTCAAAGTTACAGTGTCTAGGTCCACGTCTTTAAAAAACCTCCCCTCATTGTTTGAGGTCAATTATAACTTAGTTTCATCCCTTTGATGTTGTTTTTGAGATGCCATGGTTGTGGAAGTTGCAATTACTTACCAATGGATTTCAAGCAGTCTCTGAGTCAGCTTGTTCTCACTTAGATCATAATTGAGCTCTTCTTAGTTTGATTGTGATTAATCTGAGTTTAAATTAGGGATTTTATGGATGCTAGGGATTTTTTAAGCTTTAATGGAACTGAAAATCTAGACTTAGGCTCATTCATGTCTTGGATTTGATTGATACCCAAGACTTTATACCTTTGCCTTTTTGAACATATAAAATCTCCAATTTTGTCATTTTGTGCCTATGTGACACCCATGTGGCATCTATTCAATAATTTTTGTGGCACTTTTCATAAATGCATTGAGGTACTAGTCATTTTCTTTTGAAAATCTAACTTTTCCTTCACACCATTAGATCCTTATTCATTGATCAGTGTGGATCATTGATTGTGATCACAAGGATCAAGAATCATTGGTTGCTTTATGTCAGGCTCCATAGTTGTGCTATTTTGCACCTTTAGGGGATTTCTAGGCTCTATATTATATGCAATTAATACATGCTTTCCATATGTCAATCTCTCAAGCCTTTGGGGATCATTGAAAATTCATTGATAGTTATGCTCCATCTGATCATCCTCCTACAAGAAAGCACAAACCATTGATATTAATTAGAATGGATGTACATGATTGGTCTAATGGATTAAATGCCTTAGATTCATTAGGTCCTTCACTCCATTTGATCAATTTATATGATGCAGCATGGGCCATTGATCTTAAAAAAGGGTGAGAACTTTAATCAACATTATGACATGAGAAGGGACTTAGGCTTAAATACTTTAGGCTAAGGTTTATTTCATGTTTAATAAACACATTATAAACTTTAGGCTAAATTATTTTAGCCTAAGTTTTTGGAATCCATAAAAAGGGGACCCAAGCTAAATATCTTAGGCTAAGGTTTATGTTGTATTAATAAATATAATATATACTTTAGGCTAAATTATTTATGTTAATCTCTTAGAATACATCCAAAGGGGCCAAATAATACAAGGACCAAATGCTAGGTTTTAACCTAAGGTTTTATCACATTAATAAACATGATAAAACCTTAGGTTAAAAGAATTTATGCTATGTTTTATGTCACAAAGACCTTTGAAAATAAGATTTATTATAAGTCTCTAGCCTGAGGTTTATTGCATTTGAACATACATAATTAGGAACTTAGGAGATAAACTTAGATTAAGTCCATGTCTTCATTAATTTAGATCATGAGATCATTTTGTTATTTGAATTTCAAAATATCCCAAGTGTTTTACCATCTTCTAAGGGATCCCATTGATTTTTACTGTATGCCATAAGTTTTTTCGCAACATTTTGAAACATGCCCTTATGTCTAAGCTAAATAATTGATTAGCTTAAATTTGATGGTCTTGTAGATGTCAATAATAGCCTTATAGATGTCAAATGATGGTTGTAAGAATGCCAAATTTAAGTTAGTGGATCATTAGGTTTTATGGGCTTAAATTTGATGATCTTGTGGACATCAATGATGCCCTCACAGTCATCAAATGATGGTCATGAGAACATCAATTTTAAGCTCATTAAACCCATTTTGGTCTATATACCTTGTATTTAATACACTCTATTGGATCAATATCCATGATGAAGCACAAACCATTGATCTTAAGCTGAATCGATGCACATGATTGGTTTAATTTAATGTGTGGGACCCTTTATTATCAAGCTTCAAATATGAGAGTGCTACGTGTTGACTCTATAGGGCTTCCTAAGCTTTTCAATTTTTAACATTGCATTCACTCTATCTTATCAATTTGTGTGAGTAACTATAGACCATCTGATCAAGATCCATATACTTACACTTAACATAAGTTTAATCATAAGGTTTTATTGTATTAGTAAATATAATGAGACCTTAGGGTAAAACTTAAGCTAAATTTCTATTTAATAGAAGGTTCCCTTTAACTTTAATGATGACTCCTTGCCATTGGATCTTCAATCTCACTTAAGCACAGATCATCGGTCTTGATCCAAGTGCTTACACTTGATTGGTTTGATGGGTCAAATATTTAAGTTCATTGGGCTTTCTTCGCTCCATTAGATCATTTCTCATGATGAAGCACAAACTGTCAAATCTACAAAAAAGCTAGGGGCTTAAATTAGGACTCAAGTAAATAGGAACTTAGGCTAAAGATTTAAGACTAAGGTCTTGTTCATGTTGATAAATATGAACAGGGCCTTAGGGTTAGTAATTTAGGCTAAGTTTATAACAAAGGGGACCATTTAAAATAAAAGGACCCAACTAACATAAACAATAGACCATGTTAGAAATATAAGGAATGAAAGGGGGAAAATAAATGGGATCTAAGCATGATATTTAGGCTAAGGTTTGGTCATGTTGAAAAACATGACCAAGCCTTAACATAAAAATTAGGCTTAAGTCTAAAGTTGATTCAAAATTTTCCTACCAAATCTATTCTTGCCAAAATTTGAATTAGAGGTCTAGGCTAGGGTTTGTTGAAGGAGGGTTTTATCATATGAATCCAACTATGAGCCACCTAATTTATAGGACTAGTAAAAGATAGAATATAACTAATTTATATATCTCAAACATGATACATTGAAGGGAGCTCCATGAAACCTATAACTTAATAATTGAAAGTCACTATCAATAACAGTCAGTAAGGTTAAAATAAAACCATGAAAAAAAGGGCTAATTTTATTAGGTGCAGATTATATTAATTCTAATAAAGTGTAGGATATCAATTTTTAGTGCTAAGGTTTAAAATAATCACAAGGGTCCATATTTTTTAGAAATGGGGGGATGTTGACCTTAGCAAGTACTAACATATAAGTAGTCAAATGTAACCAACCAATCATATATCAAAGTTTAGCAAAAAATAAATGATATGTCCATATAAAAATGCCTCGTGTAGGAGGTAGTAATAGAAACTAACATAAATAGAAAGTAAAACTAACATGTCCATTGGATGACAAAGTCACCCATAGTAGAGTTAACCATTCAAATTTTCATTGATTCCATAATGGAATCCAAATTATCTCTATTAGGTCCCAACTACTATGTTATATCAAGTCCCTTCACATAATCATCTTCTATAACATCCTCAAGTGAGAATTACCTATCAAATTTCTCCAATAGTGAGCATATATTGTTATCTCAAATAAAATTCATTATTTCATTGGCCTCTTGAATACCACCTATGTCCACCATTTTTTAAAACTTATTAGTCAACTTTTGAAAGTTCCTATGATTGGTATGACAAATCTATTTATTTTCCTTCAATTGGAAACAAAGGACATTCTAGATGATCATATAGAGCATGTTATAAGAGAGTATTGTCAACCATAATAACACCAATTTCCAAGTCCATTTCTTCCCTGACTATCATGCTACCATTAGAATTGGGTTTTATCATGGCAGAGCTTTGACTAATTTCCTTACAGTCTTTTAAAGATTCTATCCAACCTTTAGTGTCATTATTATCTATGTCAAAATAATACATCTAGGAAGGAATATGATCTTTTACTTGCTAAAATTAGGATTCTTTAATATAGGACCAATCATATAATGAAATAGTTATCTCAACCATAGTTAGATGTGAAAGGCTCTAGTCAGGATGTGGGCTAAGTTTTGGATACCCTCAACTATCCAAGATGTAATTAAAAGTGAATTTCAATAATCTTATCTATGGGAAATACTCTGCAACTTTATGGAATTTTTAGTTGTAGATATATATGCACAACCACAATTTTTACAATAACTTCAACTATGAAGTCACTAAGTACCCTAGTTCTACCTTGAAAAATATCATGGTTCCTTTGCTTCCATATAAACCATGTAATCTCAGTGGATAAAACTAACCAAACTTTGTGGAAAAAGGGATTATTTTTATTTTTAGACTAGACATACCCAAAGGAAATATTAAACCACTTAATTTCATAGTAAAAAATAATAGACCAACTATAAAGACAACATTTCTAAATCTTAGCAGTGTATTGAAAAGAAAAGAAAATATGTTCAATTAACTCAACATCATTACATACAATACATAAAGGAAGAAATTCTCCAAATTTAGCAATAACTTTACCAATAGATAACTTATCATACAATAACAACTATCTAAAATAAGTTTTTTTGGTTTAATACAGAAATACCAAACCACTTAAAATATAAAAGACCAACTATGGTAGGATCCACATACATTTCACACATTATTATTAAGTATTAATCATGGGGGATGGGTTGAGAAAAGTTTAAGTTATATCATATTAGTTGATAACTCATGAAGGGGAGGCTCTTTGATCCATTTGATACTATCTCATAATTCATTATCATTATCAAGATGATTCATAGAGTTATAATATGATACCTGTGTCTAATGATGTCCTAGGAGGCCCAACCCTTAGGCCCAAATAAATCCTTAAAGTCCCTTAGATATTTCTTGAACCATTCTAAAGTAGATAATCCCTTGGTAAGGTCTAAATAATGGTTATTAAGGTGAATATTCCACCATAATGATATATACCATTGGCAAAAAGATCCCATCCAACTGGAAACATGTATGGTAGTTATAAGATGTTTCATTAGGTCCTAGGCCTTCCAAATAGATGAAGAGATAGGAGATCCAAATACTTTAAAATAAAGTGGGAAAAGTAAAATCTCAACAATGTGCAAACCTTTCCATCTGGATTTACCTTTGGGAAGTCCTCTCAAAATGTTATTTCTAACCAACACTTTCCATGGTTCATCTCCCTTAAAGGCCTTGATGATCCACTTAACTGCAAGGGTGATACCTTAAATATGTAAGTATTTTAGACCAAGACCACTTCCATTAGACCATAGGAATTCTCTAATAATTTTATGTAATAGATTGATCTAATTTTTTTTGAAGAGATATCATGAAGCATAATATAAACTATATGAAGAGAGAATTTTATGACAAACCTAGATTCTACTTGGGAGGGAAATTAGGTGGCCATGACACTTCTAAATTTTCTTGTTAATCTTTGTGTATAACCATCCCCACATCTATTTTAGGGAAGGATTAAGAACAAATAGAATCCTCGAACATCTGACCAACTAGTTTGGGCCCTTCCATTCCCACCCAAATTCATCCAACCAGTCAGATCAGTTCTCCTCCCAACCAATAATACAAGATTTGTGATATGTAATTTTGGATTCCAAGGCTAGGCAATAGATATTAAATCTATATATAACTTATGTTATATTATCCTTGGAGAGTTTAGAAAACATAGTGGAATCATCAGTGAATAAAACATAAATCATTTCCTTTTGATTACGAAGTTTAATAACTTTTACAAGGGGGGCCATTATCATTTATTTTCATTAGATAATGTAATGCCTCTAAAACTAAGACAAAGATAAAAGGAGAAAGTGGAAGACCTCACCTAATTGACATTTTAAAGGGAATAGATTTTGTAATTTCTTGATTTACCTTTATAATTGTAGAGGCATCTTTTAATAAAATATAAATCATTCTATAAAATTTGTCTTGACATAAAAAATCCCTCAACATTATTTCAATAAAGGGATATTTTATTCTATCATATGCTATTTCAAAGTCAAGAAGAATAATTTAAATATATTTTTGATAATTTATTTCCCAATACATTCCTTCCCATATTTATATGAGATTATCAAGTATATATCTTCCTTCTACAAACCCAAAATGATTTTTGGATATCACTTGGGTAGCAATGGGGACAGTCTCTTTACCATAATCTTAGCCAAGATTTTATAATAAATGTTAAGCTATGTAGTTCGACACTATTTTTAAAAAAGGGAAGGATCTCCTTCTTTTTGAATGAGCTCAATAACCCATTTATTAATTTCTAGATAAAGGGATCCCACCCCAATTTATTCTTTATACGATTCCGAGTAATCTGAAGAGATCTAATATTTATTACTTTATATAATTTAGTTAGGAATCCATCAATTCCAGGGGCCTTGTCAAATACCAAAGATTCAATCACATTCCTAACCTTGTCTAATGAGAATTTACTATCCAAAAAATCTTCTTGAATTGAAGATATTTTCTTTGGAGTAATCTTCTCACACAACATCCTGCTCTATTCTATTTTCTCATTCAACCCCTCAGTTAAAAATAAGTTTGAGTAGAAATTAAAAAAATTGATAGAGTCTTGGTCTTCTAAAATCTTATCATTCTCTTTAATGCCTATGATTTTGTATTTTTGATGATTGGAATTTAGAAACTGAAAGAAAAATTTGGAACCCTTATCACCCAATTTGATCTTGTTGTGCTTGGACCAAATTTGGGCACCCCCACCATAGGAAATTTGATGTTGTATTAAATAATTCTTGGTAGAGGAGAGAAGATTGGAAAAGGATACATTGACCAAGTCCCTTTGGAGGTTATATTCCAACCTAATAAGATACTCTTGGGCAATTTTGAATGATTTTATTTTCCTCTTTACTTTAAGTTGCCCATAAGACCTATCAAAATTTTTAGACAGGTCCATATATTTCCTATTTTAGATTCAAAATCTGAGGCAAAATTTCCTGCATTCTAGACTAATCGGGAACTATCCAAAATTCTCTATCCTTAAGATGGGACACATTGATTTTATATAAACCTTTCAAGGTGGTCTTCTCATCTTTTTCATCATTGCTAAGACAAAAATTTAATTCAATGGAATGATGGTCCAAGATGGTGAATAAATAGACTTTGACTACATTGCCATCACCTTTAGGAAAAAAAAAATATCAAAGGCATCTTTACTCAAATATAATATGTCAAGTCTTAAGTAAAGTCTTTTTGTGATGAACCTTTTGAATAAATTTATGAACTACAAAAAATAATGAAATAATAAAATAAAATTCATAAATTAACTCATAATAATTCAAATATGTTATATTTATCACAAGCCACTTCGAGGGGGAAACCTCCTTTGAGCAAGCTCAATACAATAATGTTCATGAATGACTTCATTGGGCCTCAATTCTTCCTTAAATAATAATTCTATTATATAAATTAATACTTCCAATGCATGTGGGATAATTCAAATATGATACTTACTTAAATATTAATAATATTCTATCAACTAATACTTCCCATGCATTTGGGATAATTCAAATATACTAAAGGGATGATTTACAAATCATATACATCCATAGTGGCTAATACACTAATAATGCAAAGAGAAGGGTAGGACATGGGTTCCTAACATCACCTCTCCTTTAGAAAAAGTGTTGTCCTCAAATATTTAGAAGTGGGAATCATTGTTGAATTTTGAATAATGGTTTCCATGTGGCATTTTTGGGTTATATTCCATGTCAATAGATTAATACTTCCATGATGAAGAGGGAGAAAAGTTGGTGGGTACAACTATCTAAGACAAATTTTAGTTTGAGAAGGATGGAGGCTTCACTATCAAGTTTGGGTAAAACTATCTGTACTCTGATGGTAGGTCCAATAACTTTCTTCAAATAGGAGACATGAAAGACTAGGTGAATTTGGGAGGAAGATGGAATCTCCAACTTGTAAGTAGTAGATCCAATCTGTCAAAGAACCTTATATGGCCCATAAAAATTTGGTACAAGCTTATGAAAGGGGCACTCAAAGTCATGTTGATATTACTATTGCTTTATTTGGTTCTATGCTAGATAGAGATTATATCGTAGGATGATGAGAATTTGATCTCGATAGTAGAGAGTAGTGTTGACTACCTAAACTAGGGAACCTCCAAGTGTATATGAGAGTAGTGTTAGGGGTGCTTGAACATAAACTACTTCATATGGAGTCATTTTAGTGGAAGTGTGGTATGAGGTATTATACCACCATTATGTGAGGGGGAGCCACTTTGCCCACTAGTGTTATTGTTCTGATGTAAAGTAATGAAGGAATGTTTCCAAGAATTTATTGATTATTTACATCTAGCCATTAGTTTAGGGATGATACCCAAAGATCATCTTAATTTGTGTGCATGTGCATAAGAATAGCTCTTTCCAAAAATGGCTAGCAAAAGTTGCATCTTGATTAGAGACAATTGAAGAAGGGATGACATGAAGATGGAAAATATGATCCAAGAAAACTTGTGAGATCATGGAGGTTGTATAAGGGTGCATAAGGGCACAAAAATGACTATATTTAGAGAAGCGGTTGACCACAACTAGGATCACTATTTTATAAATTTATTTAGAGAGATGCTCAATGAAATCTATATAAATATCAATCCATATCCTAGTAGGGATGGGCAAGGGTGTGAGCAAACTAGGAATCATTATGGTTTCACCTTTGTTACATTGGTAGGTATCACATTCGACCACCATGTATTTAATTTCCCCTTTCATCCCCTTCTAGAATTTTTTTGACATGCCCACTCATATGTTTTGAGAAATCCTAAGTGCTCTACTAATGGAGAAGCATGGATTTCATATAATACAACTTGATGAAGGTCTATGCTATTGGGAAGCACTAAATGACCCTTATAATGTAGAGAATCACCATCTCATGAATAATGTGGTACTATAGAGGGCTTAATGGTCAATTATTGAATGATTTGGTGTAAATAGGGATCATATGCACACCCTTAGTGTATAGATTCCAACCAGTTTGGAATGGGCATGGAGATGGTAGAAGTGGAAGTTTGGTCCTCGAATTTGTAGGAGAGAGAATCTACCACTACATTATCTTTACCCTTTTTGTAAGTGATCTCATAATCATATCCCATGAGTTTGTTGACCCATTTCTATTATGTCAGGGATGGGACCTATTATTCTTGGAAGTATTTCAAACTATGGTGATTAGTTTTAATGCAAACATAATTCCCAAGTATGACCACCATTTTTTACTGCATGCATAATGGCCATCATTTTTTCATATGTAGACAACACCAAATTTCATATAGAAATGGATTTAATATTGAAAGCAATGGGATGACCTTCTTGGAGAAGAATAACATTAAGACCATTGACACAAGCTATGGTGAAATTTTTGGTGAAGTCTAGCATGGGCAAAATTGGTGTGCTACACATAGCTTGTTTGAGTGCCACAAATGCTTGGTTAGTTGTGACATCCCATCTGAATACATCCTTCTTCAATAAGGAAGACAAAGGAGCCATGATCTTTCCATAATCCTTGAAAAACTTATGGTAGTATCAAGGTTGAGAAAGCCACAAAGGATCTTGAGGGTTGTTGATTGAGATCAATGTTGTATGGCATTGACTTTATCTGGATCCACATGGTCCCCATCAATTGAAATAATGTGCCCTAGATATTCAACTTATTTTTGATCGAAGGAACACTTAGAATTCTTATCACCTAATTTATTATCTGCTAGAAGTTATAATACCCTATCAATATGTTGGAGATGATCATCCCATGTACAACTATAGATCAAAATATCATTAAAGAAAACCAAAGCAAATTAATGGAGGAAAGGTTGAAAGATTTTATAAGTCCAAATTGCCATGATCAAAATGTTAAAGGGCAATTTGTAAGTCCAAATTGCATGACCAAGAATTCATAGTGACCCTCATGAGTGTGGAAAGTTATATTTGGAATGTCATTAGCATGCACACAGATCTGATGATAGCAAGAACAAAGATCTAATTTGGATAAATTTTTTGCCAAATGGAGCTCATCAAGAAGCTCATCAATGATCGGAATTGGAAACTTGTCTTTGATAGTGAGGTGGTTAAAGGCATGAAATTCAATACAAAGTTGCCAATACCCATATTTTTTGTAAACAAGAAGCACTGGGGAGGAGTATCGGCTAGTGTTTGGGTGAATGACTCTAGACTTGAGGAGTTCCTATACTAGTTTTTCAATCTCAATTTTTGTAGATGGGGATAGTGATATGGCTAGATATTGGGTGGGATGCTTCCTAGAAGGAGAAGGATGAAATTATATTCAATATGTGAAAGGGGAAAACCCACTAGATCTAGAAATATGGTTGTATGCTTGACAGGTATGGATTACAAATCAGTAGGGTAGTTAGTAAAAGTGGGGAGTTGGAGTTGGATGGAGTGTAATTGGGTAATTACCCCATGTGAGCCTTTCTTTAGAAGCTTCTCCATGTAATGGGAAATTATGACGTTAATAGATCTAGGAAATAACCCTTTTAAGGTGTGATTTTGGCCACTATCAGTGAATTGCATTCAAATCTCAGATAAGACCCATATAATAGGTCCTAATAGGTAGATCTATTATGTCCTTAGGACCACAACACATCCCCCAAGGGCAGGGAAAACATATTTGAGTGAAGAGTGTAATCACCTATCATGATACATGTCAGGGGATCTAGCTCTACCAATTAGAGCACATATGATTACTTCTTGTATTAGCAATTAAACATGGAATTATACCAGAATGATAAAGTAGCTAGAAACTTGATATAGCAAAGAATTTGAGAGACAATACACACTCTTGTATTAAATATTACTAGAAGAAAATACAATAAGGAAGATGCCACTTCTTCCTCCACCTCAAAGGCTTGCCACACCTCAAGACCTTCTTCCCTCTCTCTCTTGCTCAACACAACAACTCTAAAGCCTAAGTTGCTATCCCTCCTTGAATGCTTCAGCTGATCTCCTTGACCTTGCTAGCTTAAATGCTTTTACTTGCCTTAGAATAATTACAATACATGCCTTATGCGTCTTTAAATAGGATCCCATGCTTACAAAAATAGAACTCTAGTTACAATAATTAGACACACAACTCGTGACTATAATTAGTCATTTGACATGCAAACACTCACTTCACTTAACTGACTGTTCATCAACAGCAGTTCTGGAAATACATAGGCGACCGACGCTGGTCCCTGCTTGTCTGGTGCTACCGACGTCGGCCGACTCTCTGCCATCGCCGGTCTCCTTCTCCACTGCATATGACCGACGTCGATCATACTACCGACACCGATGGATCTGTTTCTTCAGCATCCTTTTCTTGTGTCTACAAACAGTTGAAGCTTTTAGCTCCACACCTTAACAATCTCCCACTTGGAGATAAACAACTGCAACTTGTACCTGTACCTGTACACCATCTATTTTGTTCCTTAGGCTCTGTATCCCTCTTCAACGTCACTCTTGAAGACCAACCACCACGCAAACCTATGATGCAATACCTGTATCTTATGCCACAAGAATTTTTCTGCTCCCAAATTCTCCATGACACACATCTGAACCAACTCTACCCTTAGCTTAGAAAAAAACTCCCTGTATATGAAACCCTGCAACAAGTAACACAATACAGTAATAGGATAATGTAGCTAATATTATCCAATCTGGTAAAGATAAAATACAATGGTCAAACCTCCATTATTCTACAGCATACTCAAGACCATATACCATAGCCTTCTATCTCATGTGTCCATCCACTCTCTTCTCTAAAACGGGAATCCATCCCTCTATCCAGTGCTTTCTTCCAGCTGACAACACTACCAACAAATACCTATTTGGTTCTCCAAGGACTCACACTCCTCATCCATGCCAAGCTCTCACTATTTTTGGATTCTACCTGCATTGCTTCTTTCCTAACCTCCACATGGGTGTTTGAGACATATAGATCCACCCAACATCCGTTCCAGTGACCGATATCGGCCATCTCCCAGTCTGCTCACAACTGATGTCGGTTCCCTGCACTGACCCTGACTGCCGACGTCATTTCCCTGGTCGATGCCGGTGTCCCTCCTGCCGATGTCGGTCCTTATGACCGACGTCGGACTTCTCCTGCCCGACCTAGTGACCCTGCTGGTCTGCACATGACCGATGTCGGTATCTGGATGACTGACATCGGTGCCAAGCGATCGACATCAGTGTCTGTGCGTTCCTGTAAGTGATGAAATTTTCATCCGCAAGCTCTTCTTAGATCAAACTTCTATCCATACTGCCCTGCTCAGATTTATTCAACCCCTGTGACTGATCTCTATCCTTCATCTCCTCCATAAACACCAAGGCTTCTTTGTTTTCTGTCAAAAGCATCAAATTTCCTCTTTCTGCAATGAACTATATTTATGCTTTCCAAATTTGAATACATACCTTTTGAATCAAGAACTTCCATTCCCTTCTTGTTCTTGTGACCAAGCCTATTAGGCCACATCTTCGAATCTACACCAGAAGTAGAATCAGTAATACAAGTAGATAGATAAAGAGTATCTAATTTCTTACCTTTTGCTAGAACAAGTGCTCCCTTGGTAACCTTCCAAGAATCCGCTGTGAGGGTTATTGTGCATCCCTCATCTCCCAACCTTCCTACAAAAATCAGACTCTGCTTCAGAATTGGAACATGCATGACCTCTTTCAACACCCATGTGTTGTCAATCTGCAATCTCAGCTGCACTTTCCCTTTGCCAACTATCTGACAAGGCATACCATCCCCTAAATAGAGCACTCCAAAATCTCCCTGTTCATACTCATAGAACAAATCTTTGTTTGGGGATGCATGAAAAGATGAACCAGAATCTAAAATCCATGATCCTACCTGACTATCCGAAGAAAGTATGAGAGCATCCTGCATCACAATATTTGCATCCTTTGCTTCTTCCATACCTGCATGTTGATTCTCTTTATCTCTCAACCAACACTCCTTCTTTGTATGTCCTTTCTTTCCACAAAACCAACAGGTAATACCTTTGGACTCGGATCTCCTTCCCGACTTTGATTTCCCTTGCTCAACCTTCTCCCTTTGCCTTCCCCTACTTTCTACACTTAGAGCATTCCCTGATGATTCACCTGTGCTTCTTCTGCGTATTTCTTCATTCAATATCACACTCACAACATCATCAACTTTTAAGATTTCAGAAGTAGATGCAGAATTACTTACTGCCATAACCAAACCATCCCAACTTTCAGGCAAAGAACATAAAATCAAGAGAGCCTTTACCTCATCATCAAAAGCAATATTGACTGAAGCTAGTTGGTTTACCAAACCATGGAAATCACTGAGATGAGTATGTACCGATCCACCTTCCTGCATTTGCAAAGTAAATAGCTGCTTCATAAGATATACCTTATTAGAAGCTGAGGGCTTTTCGTATAAATTTGCCAAGGACTTTATCAACTCTTCCATTGTCTTGCACTGTGATAAGCTGAAAATCACAGACGATGCAAGGCTCAACCTTATGGAACCTAGAGCCTTCCGATCAAGAACGTTCCATTCTTCATCTTTCATATCTATGGGCTTGCATGCAACCCCACCCAATGGTAAGTACAAATCCTTCTGATATAGATAGTCCTCAATCTACATCCTCCAATGTTGATAATTCTTGCCGTTAAACTTCTCCATTCGTAGTCTACTTTCTTCTGCCATTACTGAACTCCCACTCAATCAAAAAACTTTGTGAATGACCTATAATAAAAAAACAATACCCTGCTTCCTGCAAACCGTAGCTCTGATACCACTTGTCAGGGGATCTAGCTCTACCAATTAGAGCACATATGATTACTTCTTGTATTAACAATTAAACACGGAATTATACCAGAATGATAAAGTAGCTAGAAACTTGATACATCAAAGAATTTGAGAGACAATACACACTCTTGTATTAAATATTACTAGAAGAAAATACAATAAGGAAGATGTCACTTCTTCCTCCACCTCAAAGGCTTGCCACACCTCAAGACCTTCTTTCCTCTCTCTCTTGCTCAACACAACAACTCTAAAGCCTGAGTTGCTATCCCTCCTTGAATGCTTTAGCTGATCTCCTTGACCTTGCTAGCTTCAATGCTTTTACTTGCCTTAGAATAATTAAAATACATGCCTTATGGGTCTTTAAATAGGATCCCATGCTTACAAAAATAGAACTCTAGTTACAATAATTAGACACGCAGCTCGTGACTATAATTAGTCGTTTGACATGCAAACACTCGCTTCACTTAACTGACTGTTCGTCAACAACAGTTCTGGAAATACACAGGCGACCAACACCGGTCCCTGCTTGTCTGGTGCTGTCGATGTCGGCTGACTCTCTGCCGTCCCAGTCTCCTTCTCCACTGCATCTAACTGACATCGGTCATACTGCCGATGCCGGTGGCTCTAGTTCTTCAGCATCCTTTTCTTGTGTCTGCAAACAGTTTAAGCTTTTAGCTCCACACCTTAACAATACACACATTATGACACTTAAATTTATAGGTAAATCTTCCCCCATTAGAAATCATTAATTCAAATCTAGTTCAAGGGTGTATAAAGCAATCTTTATGCTTGGCAATGCAAGGATCCATGAAATTATGTGTGATACTATAATCAATGAGGACTGTGAGAGGAATATATTTAAAGAACCACTTGACCTTCATGTTTTAAATGGTTTTCACACCTATGAATTTATGGAAAGAGATCTCAAGTTGGGTTTTTTGATCCATGGATCCATTGAAGGGGCTTTGTTCTACTTAAGCATCTTGAAATTCTTGGATATTAGGCTCACTATCTTGATCTATTAATGATTCCATGTATAGTAAGGAATTTTTTTTTTTGATGCATCGATGACCCTTAACCCATTTTTCATCAAAATTATAACATAATTATTTCTCCCTATGATCCCACATCTCTATGTCAATAAGATGCTTGATTGGTGTGGTTGTGGCTAGCTGCTAGTTTGTGGTTGTGGCTAGCTGCTAGTTTGTTATGTTATTTATAGGTGAAAAAGTGAGAAATTGACATTGTGCTAAATTTTTATCTTCTACTAACTTAGCTAGACCCAAGGTAATCATAAAGTTAGTGGTATAAAATATTTTCACCTTTGATCAGATTGGATATTTGGGGCCATTAATAAAACAACTCTTGAATAAGTCATCTAATAACCCTTTAGTGTGATTAGCCAGTGTTTAAAATTTAATCTAATAATCATGAATGGTGTTTGTCTGGTGGAGTTTGGTGAGAGATATTTTATAGTACTTGAATGTTAAAGGACCAAACCTACACAAAAGGAAGGATGAAAATGTTTTCATATTAGTTTCATCATTTGACTTGAGATACCAATGGTACCATTGAAGTGCTTCTCGTTCTAAGTGAAAGGAAGCGATTGGGACTTTGTTGAAAAAATAAGTATTATGAAGGTTAAAGAATTATTCTTCTTAATATATCCATCCAATAAGATCTATACCATTGAATCATGAAAATTACAATTTAGGCCCATGTGATGTGTGGGGATAATATAAAATATTCTCTAAAGAAGACTCCTTCTGCAACTTGTTGAGAAGGTTATTCTATTGATTCAGTCCATGCATCATGTTAGTTAACTCAGTGTCCTGGGTTTTCAATGTGGCAAGTTCTTCCTCCATGATTTTTGTGCCAATACAAGTGACTACCGTAACTAGTGTTTTTTTTTTTTTAACAATGGATATAAAAACAAGTTGTAAGACATAATCAGTAAGGCACTTTTTAAATTTGGACTAAGGTGGAAGGGGTAAAGGTACGTTTATGATTTGTTTTTGCATTTTTTGGGTATGATTGATGAGGACAAGGGCAATTTTGGAATGGAAATGAAAAAATTGGAAAATTTATCCAAGAGGGAAAAATGAGAATAAAAGAGAAAGGAACACTGTGAAAAAATTTCAAAGGAAGAGGATAAAAAATGAAGAAGTTATGGAAAAACCTAAAAACATCAAAAAATGAGATTTGTGGCTAATGGAAGTGCAATTGGGAGATGGGACCTCAAGGAAGAAAAGGTGTAGAATGAAATTTTAGGTGTCTTTTAAAGTTTAAGGATCAAAATAGATAGAGATGGAGAGATGTGATGAAAAAATGATTTTTTTTTCAAATTGGTTTTGCTTGGTTACTCCTATCAAAAGTTTCTCAATAGGTTTGTAGTTACCACTATGCTCAACTATAGTTACTTATACTGAAAATATGAAATCTATTTTTATTGGTTACTATTGTCACTTGGATTTTCAATATTTGAATATTTACAAATCTCTTCCAAGTGGCACAATGGAATCACCTCTAGGCTAAGGAATGAGGCAAGTCTATAGATAGGGCTAGTTCCCTTTATGTACGCCTTAAGATTGAAAATACTAATAACTTTGGTGGCTGAAAAGGGAGATAGATAACTAAAATAAAACTAACCTAAGTAAGGTGATACACCTAATATATTTATGACATCTAACCATATGCATATTACACTTGAAATCAAAGGACAAACTAAACATATACTCTCCAATCTATGTCTTCTTGTATCAATGTTACATTGTGGGGCTATGGATGAATGTGTAAAGCTAGGATGAATAGAAAATATGCCTTTAATGGTAATAAATAAGATAATAACTCACATAAACTTTGAAATTTCCTATAACACATCACATGCCCTACAAGAAGAAGCTGCAAATAGGTGAGAGAATGTGACAACTTGATAAGGAATCCATAGTTTTCACTAAGCAAATTCAACATTTAATTAAATCACACTATGAAAATTCATGGAATAGGTAAAAATTATTAATTTTATTGATAAAAATGTATACAAATTATTAAGGATTCACCACACTCAGGTGGAGCATCTTATACAATGGCTAAAATGGCCAGTTCTTATAGCACTTGAGAGAGGGAAAAGAAGGGTCACAAGGATAGTTTTAAAACTGATACAAGGATTTAATTATGCATTTGAGAAGTATATGGGATGAAACATAAAATATATATAAGGACAAGTGTCATTTTAAGGCATAAACTTCATGAAAAATGGCATAAAACTCCTCATTTTGCATAGAAAAATTGCCTTCATGATTGATTCTATTTGAATTTCCCATAAATAATTAGGACCATGTATGATTATTGGAATTTAAGTTATGGACATCATAAATGACTCTACATGCATTGGTTTCATGCTTGGTCCTCTAAAAACCTTTATAAAGGAGCCATCATCATCTGTAGTCCCAAAAGAACTCCTTTCATGCACCCTACACACTTGGCTTCTAAGAAGGCATCAATTATCCATGAAAATCCATGGAAGGGATTTAATGACATGTTTCAAGACCCTCAATATCCTTATAATAATTAGGAACACGTTACAATACCCCCACTTGGAGTTTTCCATCTTTTTCACTAGCTTGTCTAATAGGCCAAATTTGACTGGCTGAAATGAAACACTTGGTTGAGGCACTTATAAATTTTTTCAAGACATTAAATGAATATTATGAGTTATTAAAAGTATAAATATTCTCTCCAAAAAAAATTTAATCTCTTGAATCCTCCTGTATCCTAAAAAACATAAAAAATAGTGAACAAAATCCTATTTTGTACCCTGTCCATACAGGTCCGTAAAAATAAAAAGTATGGGGAGTAGATTAGGGAAGTAATATACAAGGTCCAATAACTATTTTTTTCAAAATATATCATTATATTATCTATTCAACTCTATCTTCCCAAACTAGTCTCTGTATGGGTTTTGCAAGGGTTTTATGTGCATTATACTCTTAAGATTGGTTCATAAAGGTTTCACATCAAACCTTCCAAAAAATTCCACAATTTCATTATTCAAGATCCCTGTTTCTTTCCTAAACTTCTTATATTCCCATGAAAGATATGAGTGTCCAAAATTCTCCTATCGAGCCTTTTCCTCCTCTTCCATAGGCTTGATATTGCTTCAAGGACCAAAAATGGATTATTGATGGTTATTATGCATTATAAAAACTCAAAAATCTCTAATACCATCTTAAGAACATTTTCCCATCCATTTGAGTCTCTCTTATGATTTTAAGGGGATCTCTCTCTGTTATCAGAAACAAAACTCTACCCAAATTGAAAGGCATTACTGAGACTTTAAGCTCAGATTGTTAATCATATTTCTTTGTTAGAATCAAAAAGCAAGTTACTTTCAGAATTTATGCTATTATAGCTTGTATCATTCTAGGAGATTGTTCTTATGTATATTTCCTAAATGTATTCTTGTTTATGCAATTTAACAAGTAGAGCTAGTGGAGGTAACAAAGAAGGTGTCCTGAAGCTAGTTACTTTCAGACTTTGTGCTGTCATAATTGTCTTCAGTGTGTGTTTATTTTCTATTGCTATGTAAAGAACCTTGGGATGAATTTGTGCCCTCATTGTTCTTTGTATTTCACTCTTTGGAACTTGAGGTGGAGACTTTGTGCCTCATTTCATCTTGTCGTGTTACTGCACCCTATTACAGTTACCTATCATCACTTGAAATATTCCTTTTGTCTACTGAACAACACTACTAAAAGAAGAAGAGTGACTTATGTCATTTCATCAAGATTTCTCCTTTGATTTGTGCACATCATCTCTAAAAAAAGAGAGATGAATGGTTTACTTTTAATCTAGTAATGTAATGGAATGAAAGTACTAGAGTAAAAGAAAAATAAAATGTGTACTATACTAAATTGTGTGATCAAAACCAATGGATTATATATGTTCCTTCACTCAGCACACTTATTAGATAAATAAGTGGATAGGAATTGGAATAATGTTCATGAAGAGAAAATACATAATGTGGGTATCCCTTGTACTGAATATAAGTAACTAGTTGGATTGTAATAAATAAATCCCTATTTTCCCCACTTTGATATGTGAGTTAAGATGTAGAATTAATATATAATGTTTTTTAATACTTCTATTAAATACATATGCATCAGCATACAAACATAATTCAAATACAAGCACTGATATTCTTTATTTCTCATAAGGTTATGTTTCCCTTAATTCCACTCCATTCACAAGACTGAGAACCGAGATAAATAATGTCTAACAACTACCAATATAAGACTTATTCAATCACCAATATAGGATTAAATTAATGAAAAGATAGGTTAAACACCCTTTACTTCTTATTTCATTTCAATTCTTATAGAAATAAAGCTTTTTAAGAACAAGGCATATCTAACTTTCTAACTGTAGGCTCTGTCATACCAATCTCATTTACAACATTATCCTAACAAGTTATTCTCAATATCATAATATTTTCAATCCTTAACAATACTTCAAAACCAATCATTCATAATACTCTAAACACAAGTGATTCAAAAAAGTTATAATTAATTGGATTTATTAAATATTGATGTATAAAGTAAGAATGCCATGTATGAATGCCATATATAAGTCAATAATACATGCATTTCCATATAGGAATACAAAAAATTACATCATGTCTAACAACATAGTATCTAATGTCTAGTGAATACATCATATATGCATGTAGAATGCCAAAAATTCATACATTTACATATAGGCATATAAAAAATTACATCATCTACAACATTTACATATAGAGTTGAAAATGACCTCTTTGGCTTTAAGGTCTCGTCATTCTTGTAAGCTTGTTTGTACCTTAAGAACCCAAAATAGTATTTTGATGATTTTACCTATGTCCCAATAGATATATAACATTTTAAAATTACCTGATAAACAAGTCTCCATTCATGGGATTTCTCATTTTATGCTAGGATTAAAAATGGTCCTCCATTTGGAAACTAGGCTTCACCATGCCTAGTAGGTCTCCCTGCAAACCTGAGTGTCTAGACGTCCAAAATGGAATTAATATTTATGGAGGATATTTATAATTTTCCCATGTATGTTTCCAAACTTTAAAAACATTATTTAATAGTCTCTATAGCTTTATAATACTCCCTTATCATTCTTATCTTCAAAACAGTTAGTTTCATGCACAAAGGAGTGCTCTCTGTTGAAGACTAAATAAAGAGCACTCCTTTGTTTTCCCAGACCAAAATTAAAGTTGTAAGGAATTATAAAAGCAATAAGGATTATATATATATATATATATATATATATATATATATATAATTTTAGATTTTTATTAGGTTATTTTCCATTTCTACTCTCTCCATTTCCAAGATACACTATGAGGAGGGTGACTGTGCAGGGTTCCTAAAATGGACTATGTTGGTTTGCTTTTGGGATCCTTTATCTAGTCATTATCCCTCATGATAGTGTCACTAGTGTTATATACTAGTGATGAACATGATATAAACTCTCTTAATGACCCAATCTCTCACATTGCTTCATTTGATCTTGCTTAGTCTAGACTATTTTACCTAATTTCTAACTATGTTTGTATGGGAAGGAACACATGTAGGTAGAGTTTGTAGTTTGGGCATTGAAGGAAGCATCTATAGGATTCCATATAATTCCCCAAGACCATTTGATACTTTTTTGGTTCTCTCTATCCATATAGTATGCTACACCTTCATAAAAAAGGCTTCAATTCTTCTCTCTACCCTTAATGTTAAAACCCTACTCCTTTTTGATTCCTATAGGTGTTAATACATCAGTTGGACTTTGATTATGTTGTTTGGAGACTCTCCTTAGAGTCTTGAGGTAAAAAAATACTAGTTTAAGCTCATTATTTTTATTCTTAAGCACTGTGAACACCTAAACATCTTCAAAATGCCCACTGTCTACCTATTAATTGAGATACTCTCATTTTGACCCTGTTATAGGTATACATGAACTTCAAATGATCTTGGTGATGATGTTGTAAAGGTTATCTTGGGATTTTGAGGTTAAAAAGTATCCCTCATACCTATTATCACCTAGAAAGGACTAAAAACCATAAAAACACCTATGCCTAGGTCACTATCTAATAGTCCTGCTATAGGTCAACATTTTCACATTATACAGACTAGAAGGTGACCATTGAAGGAAAAACAACAACCTAACCTTCTCCTTTGATGATTTTGGTTCCATGAATGTTCACTTGAGTCCTTGGAATCATATTCATGGTTGAAAAGGTATAATTTTTCAACCTTAGGTAATAAAATTAATCCTTAGGACTAAAATTGTAGATGTCAATGCTTGGCTTCAGTGTGTTTGTGGACACTTTTAGAACCTCAAACAACCACTCTTCATCAATTTTCTTGAGCCCATTCTTGACATAGTTCATTTCCCATATGGAGTCTATAAGATCAATCTTTTATATTCCTTTAAAACATTTTTAAACATGTTTTAATATGTCCCTAAAAACCCCTTGGACCTTTATTTTACTCTTTTTGGTAAAAGAGACCTAAAAAACTCAATCCTCATCTTTGGAAGTTGCTTTCAATCTGGTTTGGTCATATATCACCTCCAAAAGTTTTATCATGATGTTCTAACCATAACATGGCCTCAATAAGGTTTGAAACCATATACTTATCTCTATTTAAATACCTTCATGTCTCTGTTGATGTCACTTTTAGGTGACTTTGACTGAGTTTAATAGGCAGTCTGTATGCAAGTGTGTATAATGAGCATGAATTTTACCTTCAAAGGTTGCTTTGTCCTTAATGTGTTCAAATGAAAACCTCAATATATTTTAAGGATAAAATAAAAAAACCCTCCCTTCCAACATGGATAAAATTTCATGAAAGCACCTAGTTGGCTATGTACTACAGTCATAAGGCAAATTGGTTACATGTTCTATGACTGCACTCATGAAAGTGATTTGAAGAATGAGGTTTTAAGGTGGAGAAATAATCAAGAAGACCTTGAAAACATAGAAAAAACACTAACACAATCTCCTAAAAATATGGTCATAGCATGGAAATCTAGAAATGGTGAAAGAATTGCCCACAACATCAAAAGATGCTCCTCTTACAACTTTGATGTACTTGACCCATAAAAACAACTCAAAATGTGAAACCAAGAATGTAATAAATTAGAGGGGAGATTCAAAATACTATATAACTAATATCAGTAGCTAAATTGTTTAGACTTTCCCAAACAAGACCAAAACTTGAAGGGTGCACAAATTGATAGGTAGATTTGCACAATCAACTTCATGAGGATGGTTCATGAAGCATAAGACATCATTATTTTAAATACTTACATGGAAATCAATATTTATGATTTTAAAACAACCTATCAAAATAATTCTACTTGAAACCCTTTGTGTTGATCATACCAAGTACAAACTTACAAGTCACTTTTGTTTGCCAAGAAAGGTGAAAAGAGAGAAAAAAGGTTTTGAGAAATAAATGGTCATTATAGATCAAACCAAACATAATAATGAGTTTTTGGAAGCTGAAGAGTCACATTTAAACCTTTTCCAAGTGGCACACTTCCCAAAGAGGCCATACAAGTTCCATTTTCTCTTTTTTTGCCAAGAAAACTACATTTCTCTAAACAACCTACCATATATTTAGTAACATCAGTTATATAAGACTTATAATGACACATGGGACATGACATAACATTTTTATATTTTCACATTTCCAAATAAACTTGTACAAAGCATTAAATACACCTTTTTAACGCCTCAAATGACCCAAAAATTATATAAAGACATAAAAACTAATTAACCAAAGATAATATAACATTATTTGACATAAATTAACCTATAAAACACATCATGAAAATATATTATACCCCCTTATAGAGCTAAAAATCTAATTTTTTTACTAAGGGTGCCCTAATTTGACCTAAAAGTCAAATTTGCTCAACACATTAGTGACTCATAGGGGTAGTATGCCTACTATACCAACTAGAAAAATAGCCTTATAAATATATTGGGTTTATTTAGTCATCTAAGTACTAAGACAAATAATAAAACCTTTGACCATTGACCATAAACTTGACCAAGACAAGACAACTAATGGATACTTTAACCACACAAAGTGAAAGACACACACAACAAAGAAATAAAACATAGAAGACACATACATGTTCTCCAAGCACTTAGGGGAATTAGGAAACAATATATTATTCACAACTAGAAACTAAACATAACTCCTTTCCTAGATCAAAAGGAAAACTTCTTGAACCATCCTCATAGTGAGATGAAACATAATACCAAGCATGGTTCTCTTTGGATTGAATGCTTGTGGATCAAATCTCTTCCTTGAAACTTCAATTGATCTGATCTCAAGTAGATCATCTTTAAATAGGTCTCCAATTAAGACATATTCTCCTTGAACATGTTCACATACTTCATATTATTGCTTACTCTTTATCTCATGATCAACTTGTATATCCTTAGTAGGCATGGCTTCAAGAGGAGTAGTTTCATGTTCCTTAGAAGATTGAGGCCAATAGGAGCTCATTCCATACTTCAATATTTGATGTGTTTCTCCTAAATTTCTAAGACTACGATACCCCATCTTGATGACTTCAAACATGTCATCATGAAATGTGTATTCTTCTTGAAAGGATAAATTTGAAAGATTACTTTCTCTTTGTATACTAACTTGAGTATCAATGCCACTTTCTCCATCTTTGACCAACTCATAACCTCCTTGAAGGGGAGTATAGCTTGCTTTGATGATTTCAATCAATTCATCTAAAATTTGATTAAATATTATCCTTGCCTATCCATGGTATCTTGCAAAGTGAGAAAAGAGTTAATGATCATTTCTTCCTCTTTGGAAAAAATAAGACATTCTTCTTCATCAACCCAATTTGAAATCTCCACACAAGAAATCACCTTTTCTTCATCTTTGATCAGATCATCTTCAAGTTCTAATTCCTCTATCTTGATCTCATGAGACTCTCTCAAGACTACCACTTCTTGAGGGATGGCTTGAAAGTGTTCTCCCTTCTTGATAGCACATTCCACTTCAAATATGGAGGCCAAAGCTTGTGAATTTCCCTTTTTTTCACCAAAGGGAGTCTTTATGGTGATTTATTCCTCATAAACACTCATGAGGTCTTCTTTATCAACCATGAATTAAGAATGTTCCTCTTAATTTGCCTCTCTCAAGATAGGTTATTCAACACAAAGAAATGATTCTTCATCATCAACCAAAAAAAGAGATTCAACACAAGAACTTACCTTCTCTTTATCACTTAATACCTCTTGAGGGATTTCAAATTGAACTTCATCTGTCATAATCTGATATCTTTTGTCAATGGCTATAAAATATTTAACCTCTTTCATGGTGTTGCTAAGACTAGGCATCTTGAATTCATGTGATCTAGCCCAATGAGGCTACGAAGGAGGTAGGTTTTATTCAAGCAAGAGTTCTCTTTCTTTATCAACCAACTAATCCTCCTTTGGTTCCCATAAAACTCCAAATAATATTGAGAATGAAATGTATGAGGTTCTTTGGGAAGCTCTTGAGGGATGGGATATGGGATGTGTTTAGGCATAGGATCTTCTCTTTGGTTTAAACCTTCCATCACACCTTGACTTAGCAGCTTCATCTTTATCTCTAGCTCCTCTATTTGCTCAGCTAAGTTATCTTAGAAACATTTCTATTAAAGCTCATATGAATCATCATGAGGATAAGGAGTGAATGAGGGCTAAAAAGGAACACAATAATATTCTTGAGGAAGGGTGGGAGGGGCTTGTAAAATATCAACTCCATATTCCACTTCACACTCTTTGACAATGTTTCCATCTTCTTTCTTTCCCCATGAGTCTGCTATCTTACTCCAACTTGCAAAGCTAGGATTAGAAATATCTTTTTGAAGTGGTGGGAATGCAATATGAGAGGGTAATGAGGGCTTGAAATCCACTTCTTTGACTGCTAAATGGACTGCTACATCTACATATTGGCCAATTCAATTTTCATATAAAGGTTTACTTCAAACACAAGGTTCTTCTTATCAACTTCTCTTTCCAACTAATTGGGAAAAGGATGGACTTGATAAGGTTGATCAAGTTCATGAGTGGGAACCATGTAGGGCTAATAGAAACTTTTTAGAAGTGGAAATGAAGGTTGATAGGTTTGGTAAGCCTGCCTTTCATGAACTTTTAGCCTATCTTCTAAGGAAGAAAGTAAACCACTCACATCAAGCATTTCATTTGTGAGTCTTTATCAATTAGCTCTCTCAATAGGTACCCACTCTCTCTTGAATAACTCTAATTCATCTCTTGCCTTTTGAATAAGGTGGATAGGATTTTTTTGACCACATATCCTTTGAGTATCAAGATATAGCATATATTTCTCATACCCTAAAAGAGTTTGTTTGAAGGTGGAAATGGGCTGATTAGATAAAGGACTAAGTTGACTAGGAGGGGCAAGACATTGAGAAGGCTGGTTATAATATTGATATACTTCATGCATGGGCTGATAAGGATCATATTGGAGCTGATAAAATTCATATTGGGGCTGGTAAGGGTCATTATAACATTGACCAAGGACTTGTTCATATTGATAGGGAATGACACAAGCTTGAAATGTCTCACTAACTTGTGTAAACAAGAATTCAACACCAAAATTAGCCATATATTTTCATTCAAAGCAATAACATAAATAAAACATGTTATCAACAATATTCAAAGGATAAATTGGGCTATTTCACTAGCTGATATATCTTCAAAATCACCATTGATGCTTGAATAAATACTTCTAAAGGTTGATTGTTGAGAGACAACACCAAAAATCTCTTAACTTCTTGGACCAAGAGTCCCATTAAGCATGCCAAAAACTATTTTCACTTGGATTTTAAACCTTTGAGGAGAATCAAATCTCTCCTCATCTAAGTGGTACAATGGAATCACCTCTAGGCTTGTGGGAAGCCTAAGGAATGAGGTGAGTCTCTAGATAGGGTTAACTCCCTTGATGTACCACTTAAGATTGAAAATACTACTAAATTTGGGGGGTGAAAAGGGAGAGAGATAAATAAAATCAAACTAATCTAAGGGAGGTGATAAACCAAATAGATTGATGAAATCCAACTATATGTATATTACACTTGAAATCAAAAGACAAACTAAACATACACTCTCCAATCTATGTCTTCTTGCATCAATGTTACATTATGGGGTTACGGATGAATGTGAAAATCTAGGAAGACTAAATAAGAGGCCTTGAATGGAATTAATTAAGAGACTAAATCACTTAAATTTTTACATTTCTTAGAACACATCACATGCCCTATAAGAAGAAACTGCAAATAGGTGAGAGAATGTGACAACTTGCTAAGGAATCCATAGTCTTCACTAAGCAAATTCAACATTCAAGTAAAGAATACTATGAAAAATCATATAATAGGTAACACTTAGTAATTATATTGATAAAAAGGTATAAAAATGACTAGGGATTTTCCATACTCAGGTCGAGCATCCCATACAATGGCCAAAATGGCTAATTCTTATATCACTTAAGAGAGGGAGAAGAAGAAATAAGTTCAAGGGTCACAAAGACACTTGTAAAGCTGATATAATGAGTTAATTTTGAATGTGAGAAGGAAATTATATGAAAAATTCAAGGTCTGGAAGGACAAGTGTCAATTCAAGGCATAAACTTCATGAAAAATAGCATAAAATTCCTTATTTTTCATAGAAAAACTACCTTCATGATTGCTTCTATTTGAACATCCCATAACTAATTAGGACTAGGTCTAATGATTATAATTCAAGGTAGGGACATCAAAAATGCCTCCCCATGAATTTTTTTCATGCTTGGTCCTCTAGAAACCTCTATAAAAGAGACATCATCATCTACAATCCCAAAAGAACTCCTTTCATGTACCCTGCACACTTGGCTTCCAAAAAGACATCAATTATCCATGAAAATCCATGGGAACGAGTGAATGACATGTGTCAATACCCTTTATGTCCTTATAATCATTAGGCACACCTTAAAATCACCCCACTTGAATTTTTACATCTTTTTCACTAGTTTGTCCAATAGGCTAGATTTGACTGGCTAAAATGAAACACCTAGTTGAGGCACTTAAGTTATTTCAAGACATTAAATGAATATAAGGAGTTATTAAAAATCTCAATCTTATCTCCAAACTTTATTTCATCTCTTGAATCCTCTTTTAGCCTAAAAACAAAAATAATAATGAAGAAAAGCCTATTTTTTACCTTATTCATACAAACAAAAAGTATGGGGAGAATCTTAGGGAAGTCCTATACAAGGTCCAATAACTATTATGGTCAAACTATCTCATTATATTATCTATCCAATTCCATATTCCCAAACTAGTCTCTGCAAGGGTTTTGCAAGGGTTTTAAGTGCATTCCACTCTTAAGGTTGGTTCATAAAGGTTTCACATATATAACCTTCCAATAAATTCCATAATTTCATTTTTCAAGACCCCTGATAGCTTTCGTAAACTTCTCATATTCCCATTCAAGACCTCATGAAAGATATGAGTGTCCAAAATTATCTTATCGAGCATTTTCCTCCTCTTTCATAGGCCTGATATTGCTTCAAGGACCAAAAATGGATTCTTGATGGTTCTTCTACATTTTAAAAACTCAGATATCTCTAATACCATCCTAAGAACATGTTGCCATCCATTTGAGTTATCATCTAAGACTAGAGTTTAGAATGACCTTCTCTTTGGCTTCAAGGTCTCACCATTCTTAGAAGCTTATTTGTACCTGAAGACCCCAAAATAATATTTTTATGATTTCCATATGTATTAATAGATCCAAAAAATATAAAATTACCTCCTAAACAAGTATCCAATCATGGGATTTCTCAGATTTAAAATGGTCCTCCATTTAGAAACTAGGCTTCACCATGCCTAGTAGGCCTACCTGCAAATCTAAGTGTCTAAACCTCTAAAATGGAATTAATCTTTCTATATTATATTTATCATGTTCCAATATATTTTTACAAAATTTTAAAACCTTCTTGAAGAGTCTCTCTATATTTAGATTACTCCCCTATCATCCTTATCTTCAAAACTATCAGTTTCATGCACAGAGTGGCCATTGTCTGAGACAAAATAGAGAGAAATCATTTTTTTCCCAGACCAAAATGAAATTTATATGGAAATATATAAAAGTGTTAAGGATTATATCTACAAAATTTTATCTTTTTATTATGTCATTTTCCCTTTCTACTCTCTCCATTTCTAATATAGACTGTGAGGAGGGTGATTGTGTAGGGTTTGATAAAGTGGACTGTGTTGGTTTGATTTTGGGATCCTTTATTTGGTAATTTTCCATCATGATAATGTCACTAGGGTTATATAGTGGTTATTAACATGTTATAACCTCTCTCAATTCCCCAAACTCTCACATGTCTTCATATGATCTTACTTAGTCTAGACTATTTTACCCAATTTCTAACTATGTTTGTATGGGAAGGAGCACTTATAGGTAGATGTTGTTGTTTGGGCATTGAAGGAATCATCTACAAGATTTGATAGAATTACCTAGGACCATTTTATACTTTTTTGGTTCTCCTTGTCCATCTCGTAAATTACACCCTCATAAAAAAGGCTTCAATTTTGCTCTCTATCCTTACTGTTAAAACCCTTCTCCTTTTTTATTCCTATAGGTGATAATAGATCAATTGGACTTTGATTATGCTATTTCAAGACTTTACTTGGATTATTGAGGTCAAAAACACCATTTTAAGCTCATTATTTTGATTCTTAAGCACTAACAACACCTTAACATCTTCAAATTGCCCACTGTCTACCTGTTGATTGAGATACTCTCATTTTGACCCTACTATAGGTATACATGAACTTCAAATGAGCTTGGCAATGATGTTGTAAAGGTTATATTAGGATTTTTAGGTCATAAATTATATTTCATACCTATTATCACCTAAAAAGGGCTAAACACCGTCAAAACACGTATGCTTAGGTCACTGTCTGATAGTCCTGATGTAGGTCAACATCTTCATGTTGTATGGACTAGAGGGTGACCATGGAAGGCAAAACAATCGTCTAACCTTACCCTTAGATGATTTTGATGCCATTAATGTTCACTTTAGTCCTTTGAATCATATTCATGGTTGGCAAGGTCTAAGTTTGCAACCTTAGGTAAGAAAGGGAACCCTTAGGACTAAAATTGTAGATGTCAACGCCTAACTTTAGTGTGTTTGTGGGAAATTTTAGGACCTCAGACAACCACTCTTCAACAATTTTGTTGAGCCCATTCTTGTCATAGTTCATCTCCCTTATGGAGGCTATAAGATCCATTTTTTTATATTCCTTGAAACCCCTTTCAAACATGTTGTAAGAGGTCCTTAAAAACCCCTTAGACCTCTATTTTACTCTTTTTGGGAAAAGCAGCCTAAAAAACTCAGTCCTCATCTTTGAAAGTTGCTTTCAATCTAGTTTGGTCATGTATCACCTCCAAAATGTTTGCCATGATGTTCCAACCATAACATGGCCTCAATAAGGTTTAAACCCATCTAATTTTTTTGTTCAAAGACCTTAATGTATCTACTGATGTCACTTGTAGGTGACTTTGACTTAGTTTAGCAGGTAGTCTGTATACAAGTGTGTATAATGAGCATGAATTTTCCTTCAAAGGTTGCTTTCTTCTTAATATATTCAAATGAAAACCTCAATATATTTCAAGACTCAAAAAAATAATTCAAACCCCCCTTCCAATGTGGATAAACTTCTATGAAAGCACCTAGTTGACTATGTACTATAGTCATAAGGCAAATTGATTACATGTTTTATGACTACACTCATGAAAGTACTTTGAAGAATTAGGTCATAAGGTGGAGGGAGAATCAAGAAGACCTTAAACACATATAAAATACACTAACACAATCTCTTGAAACTATGGTCATAGCATGGAAATCTAGAATTGGTGGAAGAACTACCTACAACACAAAATGATGCTCCTCTTACAACTTTGATGTACATAACCCATCAAAACAACTCCAAATGTAAAAAAATTAATGGAATAAATTATATGAGAGTTTAAAAATACTTTAAAAATAATATCAATACCTAAATTGTATGGAATTTCCCAAATAAGACCAAAACCTGAAGGGTGTACAGATTGATAGGCAAATTTGCACAGTCAACTTCATGAGGATGGTTCATGAATTACAATCCAAGATTATTCAAAATAATTATATGAAAATTAATTTCTCTGAGTGTACAACAACCTACCAAAATCATTCTACCTGAAACCCTTTGTGTTAACCGTACTGAGTACAAACTTGCAAGTCACTTTTACTTTGCCAAAAAAGGTCTAAAGAAAGCAAAATGGTTTTGAACAAGAAACGGTGATTAAAAATTTAAAAAAATATGGTATTTAGTTTTTTGAAGATTAAGAGTCACATTTCAACCTTTTACAAGTGGCACACTTCCCAAAGAGGTGGTACAAGTGCCATTTTCTCCCTTTTTCTAAGAAAACTACATTTTATCTTAACAACCTACCATATTTTTAGTAATTTTAGTTATATAAGACTTATAATGACACATGGGACATGACATCACATTTTGACACTTATACATTCCTTAATAAACATGTATAAAACATTAAATGCATCTTTTTCACCCCTTAAATGGCCCAAAAATGATAGGACATAAAAATTAATTGACCAAAGTTAATATAACATTATTTGACATCAATTAACCTATAAAAAACCTCATGAAAATATATTATACTACCTTATAGACCTAAAAAACCAAGTTTTTTACTATGGGTGCCCTAATTTGACCAAAACGTCAAATTTGGTCAATAGTTTCTCCTATCAAAAGTTTGTTAGCATGTTTAAAGTTACCACTATGCTCAACTATAATCACTTTTACTGATCATCTATAAAAATTAATATGTTTGATATGGGCCCCATGTTTGTTTAGTTGACTAAATATTTTGATAAATCTCTCTAGCCACAAATGTTGTCTGAATGAGTACACCTCTATAGAATTGTTTGGCCATGGGTTTCCCCCTAACGACAGATCTTGGTTTACCTCATAGGTGGGAGCTAATCAATCAATATGGGGTTGTTGCCTTTTTTGTTGATAGGTCCTATCAATGGGCTAGCTACTTTAGGGTTCCTTTGGTACTCCTCATAATGAGTTTTAGAGATATATGCCCAAGTACTTCCCACAATTATGTGGAGGGGTGTTTTACCCTTATCCAAACCTGTAATTAAAGATATAAAAACACATACAATGAAAAGTAGTTTTTTAAAGGACACAACTCCTAGAAAACCATTGCTATAAGGAAAAAAAGTTTCTAAAATCTAGTTACAGATTGAGATAAGTGTTTTGACACCAAATGTAATGAACCTTCTACACATATTAATGAACTACAAAAAATAATGGAATAATAAAATAAAATTTATAAATCAACTCAAAATAATTCAAATATGTTATATTGATCATAGGCCACTTTGAGGGGACAAACTCCTTTTATTAAGCTCAATACAATAATGTTTATGAATGCCTTAATTGGGCCTCAATACTTCCTTAAATACTAATTCTATTCTATCAACTAATACTTCCCATGTATGCGAGATAATTCAAATATGCTACATACTTAAATATTAGTTCTATTCTATAAACTAATACTTCCCATGCATATGGGATAATTCAAATATATTAAATGGATGACTTACAAATCATATGCATCCATAGTGATTAATACACTAACAATGAAAATAGAAGGGTAGGACACAGATTCCTCACACTTTTAGGCCCACCCTGGTTGTTACACCATATTACTTTACCTTGAGATTTGCATTTATATAATTGGTTTGTTGATTTGTGAAATCTTTTAAATTTGGACTATAAAAACAACTCATTACCTTTACATATATGTATATATCCTCCCAATTTATCATTTCTTTCTTCAATCATATTAAAGTCACCTCCGAATATCCATGAAATGTCTTTCATACTAGATGTGATATAGTTACACAATTCCATTCTTTTTCAATAGTCATTGGGCTCATATATATTGCAAATCCTAAAACTATTACCCTTCTCATTTATAAAATCCTAGACCACCCTATTATAGGTAGAAACACCATATTCTACAATATTGCCCTTCCAAGACTAGTTAATCAGAATAGAGGCACCCCCTTTACCTCTATTGTGATTAGTTGAGATGAAAATTACATTAGGCCAAATAAATTTAAGGGTGAAAGAGAAGATTGTGCCTATATCTTTGACTTCTTGAAGAAGGTGAAAATCAAGATTAGCTCTAAAATGCCAGATTGTCTGACAATTGGTTTCCTATCTAGGGATTCAAGACCCCTTACATTCTAACTTACAATATACATAAACAAGTATGGTATTACTTGGTTTTATTAGGGAACTTAATTCCCCCTTTATTTTGATACAATCTGGAAAAACATTTAGGAACCTTATTTTCCTTATTTCTTTTTTTACTATTATTATCACTATCATCTAATACCCCACTTCTTATTCCTCTTCCCTATTTGACACTAGGGCTATTTAGGGGAATATTACCAGTAACAATAATTTTCAATATTTTTCTAGAGCCTTCAGGGGTCTAGTTGTCCCCTTTATCATGATTTTGGGGAATATATTTATCTATATAACCATTGGATGAAACCTTCAAATCCTCCTTATTAGGAGAGATGTCCATTATGGGTTCTATCTGTTAAAAAATATTATCAGGTAGAAACACTATTTCATTGTACACCCTATCCTTTTTTCATCCCCATGAACATTCAGAGTTCCCTTTGAGGAAACTATGGGTTCCTCTTTATAGATTGGATCAACATCTATCATTACCTCATCATGTAGTACTAGATCATTTCCTAAATCAAAGGGAATCTTGGTTTGTTTTATCAACTCAACCTATTTACTATATTCCTCAATAACCATTGCATTAAAATTGATGGTTATAAGATTAAAATTTGGTAGAGGTTTCCCAATTTCAATCATATGGGAATTGGAACCATTATCACCAAGTTTTAATCCATTTTGAAAACTAAGGCCATTATTAGGGGATGTTCTGCCTTCCTCAAATTCAAAATTGAAAACTAGATTTTTATGTTTTCTAGGTCCTTCATTCGAGGTAGGAGGGGATTAAAAAGAACATGTTTGCTACTGAGTTTAGGTCTTCATTTAGAGAAAATATTATTATTTTTATTGGCATGAATTAGAGGGTATTTTTCCTTACGTAACCATCCTTTTTACGTAAAAGTAGGCATTTAAACCACCCAATCCTTGGATAGGGAATATATAAGAATTCATGTTGAATTCAAAGACAAGGGATTCAAGAAAAATATCCATATGGTCTAAAGAGATTATAACCCTTGCATTCATATGGGCTAGAGACTTCTTGGTGTCTTCAACCCTAATAACTTCACCAAGAGGACAAAGGGCTTGAGGGATGAAATTCCATAATCACATAAAGGGGGACATTTTCAATATATATCCATTTAGGGGTCATTTTGAACACCAAATATTGGCTTTCCAAATTAGGGTTCTAAGATTTTGATTTGAATAATAATTTCCCAACATTCTAAAGGGATTTATTTATGACTCTTCTTTGCATATTGGATTTTTTAAACAGGACCAAACTAACTCATTTTTAAAACATTATGCAAAAAATAACATAGACACCCATTTTGTTTCCCTAAACTAAATTTATCTAGTTATCAAAAAAGTTTCTTGAGGGGAGAGAATTTATATTAAAATAGATAAAGAAAATTCCAACATTTTAAAGCCAAGACTCTTCTCTAGCCAAATATTTTTCCATAAAATTGGGTTGAATAAAAAGGATTTTACTCGAGTCAAGGCACTTACCTTTTCATCCCTTGTAGCTATTTTTGACTCCATCTTCAAGCACGTTGCTTGAGCCAAAAATGAGCTTTGTACCTTGTGAATGTCTTAAAAACTCCTCTTTTCATAGTTTTTCACTAAATAACTTCCTATTTTCACCAATTGTTCCATTATTGTTCTCAATATGAGGTTTTGAGCTGTAAGATTTAGGACATTCATAACCTACTATTTTTTCATTTGTATTTTCATTAATACCAACATCTCCAAGACACTCTACATGATTTGGCACTCTTTGATCACCATCTTCCATATGCAATTACGATTAATTGCACTTACCATCAACCAAATAGAATGTATAAACATATCAAGGGCAAGGTAAGGGAGCATAGGTGACATGCACAATAAGACCAGGATGACACACAACCAATGCCTATAGAGGGAAATAAACACATAGATAAACATAAAAATAATTAAAACTTAATTAACCAAGATACATGAAATAAATCAATGCTAACCACAAACCCTTTAGATCCATATAATAATGAACCATACTTAAACCAAGGAAGCAAAGGAGACTAAGGAAGAAGGAAGCGAACATGAAACACTAATAATGGAGGGTGACTATTCATCTCCCCATTACAAAACACCACCTTGCTTTCCAACAATAAAGGATAGATTTGAAAAATACATACCTTTACTTACCTTAGTTTTGTATATAGGGAATGAATTAAAATAAATGTGAAGGTGTCAATATAGGGAACATTAAACAAACCTATAAAAATTAATGAAAGAGAAAAAATCATTTTTTTTGAAAAATATAGATGTAATATGTGAAAATAATCTCTATAATATTAGTATTTCATAAAAAAATTTAGTTAGAAAAAAGAGTTAGTATAAATAAATATATGGTCAAAAAATGAAACCTGGTTGTAAATAATTGATAGGTAAATAATTTTAAATAGTAAATATAAATAGGGCGAAAAATAATTCATTTATTTTTCTACTATTTTAAGAATACATTACTCTAAGAGACTCAATTAGACCCTAGATATACCATGTTGAGGAGATGACAACTATGACATGGAGGATGCATAACAGCCACAATGAGTGTAACATAGGTAAGAAAACATGAATTTCAAAATTTTAACCAATTTTATTTGAAATTAAGCTAAATATAGAAAATTAAATGGTAGGTAAAATTTAGACACTGAAACTAACCCTAAATGTTTTTAGGTAGACTAAGGTTATATGAGGTACTGGGTAGGAAAACATCAAACCAATAAATTCCTAAGGCATTTATGATAAATGGTGAAAAAGTCACCATAAACAAAGAATAAAGTCAACCTTGTCAACTCAGTTCATAAGGTAAGAGGGAAATAGGGGGTCAATTGTGTATTAGTGGGATGATATAGTATTTTTTAAGGTAGATGATTGCATAATAGTAGGTTGACATAATTTAAAACAAGTAGATGGATGACATAGTACCCTCTAGCCTGTGTAATTGATAATATGTGGTTGATACGGTTTGTTAAAATGGGTCAATTGCACACCAGAGGTTTGATGTAGTATACTAAATCTAAAAAAGGGATATCGAATAGAATGATGGTGTAGAAAAATAAGAAAATGAAATTGACCAAGATGATGAAGTAGATACTTTTTAATTATTTGATAATATTTGGGAATTTATTTTAATTATTATGACATTGAGAGTTGATACATCCTATGTTGTTTGATATTTTGTAGAGACACCAGATATTTTAGTTCCTAATAGATGTGTCATAGTTACCAAATATATTAGAATGGTTAGTAGACATGGATAGGGATCGATTGGTTGCCTTGGGCTTCAACAACATTATGGAGATGAGATGGATCCCTCTAAGTTTTGATCTCATTTCCATGTTCCTGGGATCATGGGAATAGTTGATCAACACTTTTCGATGGGAGGTGGAAGTGGATACCATATAGGTGAACATTACTTTAGAGGATGTCCATGTGGTTCTTGGAATTAAAATAGGTACGGCACTAGTGATTCTTAATACACCAAAGTCAGAAGATGAGAAATGAGCCTTAGCCTAATGGGATACATGCTCAAATATGATATATCCTAGGTTATGCATGAGTTTGTTTGATTTTTATTTTATGACTATTTTGGACATATAAAAGTCTATGATAGGACTTATGATAACATGAGTGTTCTATCATAAGTCAGATGGTAAGGTACCATTATATATGATAGCCTTGTACCAGCCAATTTTAGATCAGGGAGCACTATATGATTTTGGATTTATCATTTGGGTCCAACTCATGCATGATAGGTATGGGATGTTATACTGGGGACAAAATACAATGTGACTTATTATACTTTTAAGTGCATGGATATATGAGAGGTTACCTATGTGTCTACCATTTGGGTTACCCCATATGGTCGATGATATGTTACATTGAATCATTCAATAAAGGTAGGACCATGTAACCCAAGCTATGACTCATGTGTCAATATTGTAGAATATCACACAAGGGTAGATAACATGGAATACATAGACTCACATAGCTATCATATGGCCTAGTTAGGATACTATTGCTACAAGTTTAGTATGTGTAGATCACAAGACACTAAAATTCATGGTGGAGCCTCATCTAGTGGCTCATGTACTTAGACACCTGAGACTTCCCCATCTAGTGGCTCCTCTAGTTATGCCTTCTTATTGGGCATGACATTCTAGAGATTTAAGAGAGGAGGTAAAGGGGTACCTAGGATATATCAGTGATTGAGCCTTGATGGGATCAACTATGGGTTGGTCAAATATAACAATAGGAGGTAATAGGGATAAGAGGAGATGACACTATGGATGTGGATTCAAGAGATGAGGGAGTACAATAAGAACCATAGTAAAGTTGGTAGTAGCCATCACAAGCTCATTGGATATGGAAACACCATCGATGCAAGGATACACATGCATTATCTATTATACAAGGGGATCCTATAACAATTTTAGGACATAGTTGGTTTGTAAAGAGACCACTAAGGAAAAGATTGAGGTAGGCTTGGGTGGTGACTATTAGATTTGTATTGGCACACAGGTAGCCAATGGAATAGGTTTCCAGTGGGAAAGTAGATGATGAGATTGTGGTTGATAAAATGGGCACTAGAAAGAAATATTTTAATTTAGTTTTATTTTTTTATATATGACACTAGTTGCATTATTTATTATGATAGATAGATGATTTGAGATATATATATGCAATCTAATGCCTATCTAGTTTTTGGTTTTACAAATCCTACAGTAGAGGAATTCATATGGGGAGCCCTGGTTATGGCTACACATAATGACATTTTAGATGGGATGCTATCATTATGTCCCTACCACTTTAGGTGATCTTATGGTTTCATATTCCTCAGCACAGGTGAGTTGGTTTAAACTATGGTAAAGGACACCAGATAGCTAAAAGTGTGAGGTGATGGGTTACAACCACCATTAGGGGTTGGAATTGGAGAGGTTCAAGAATGATAGGCCTTAGCATCAGAGTGAACTATGCACATAAAGACTACCATCCATCTCAAATAGGTACAAGCCTAGGTGGCCAATCTACAATGACAAGTTATAGGTTTGAGATCTTGGATTGCCTCTTTATAGTGCACTATTCAGAGGGGTCAGTCACAAGCATCCATGTGTAGCATGGCTAGCCCATATGATAGATATGATGGAGCACAACCTTAGAGATATAGATATTATATTTTTATAATATATATATATATATATATATATATATATATATATATATATATATATATATATATATATATATATATATCACATTAATCTCAAGAGTTGTAATAGGATTTGGATGTGGATGAATTGATATATTTCCTTTCTAGCACATGTATTTAAAATTTGTTGTATATGTTATGGAAAATATGTGGTGTGTGTTTTCTTTTTTATCATTATGTGATACACATGCATGGTGAAAAATAAAAAGGAAAAAATATTTGGAAAAGTATAAGTAATCAAAACAAATGTAATACACAATATATCATGATTGGTAATGTGTTTTAACAAAAGAAGAATAAATATAATAAACCAAAAAAAATGGTAACAAGGGTAACAAATGTTTTTAAACCATGTAAAATATCTACACCAAATTAGAATAAATAAAAATCACAATATATAACATTAGGAAGTATGAAAATTTTGTAATAAAATGGAAGGCACATGAAAAGTCAATGGTATAAGATCAAAAATAATTAAGGTAATCAATCATATTAAATCAAGCTGGAAGTATTAAAAAATAGATAAAATGTAAAATGAAATTAAATTAATCACATTAATTCAAGTTGGGAAGTATAAATTAATTAATAAAATGGTTGTATACATACATGCAATCAAAAAATAAGAAAATAAAAGTGAAAAACTTATGAAGCATAAAACATACTAAATCAAGATGGGAAGTATGTCAATGACATGTAACTCATAATCAAACAATGCTTATCTCAAATTAGACACATGTAAATTTATTGTGACTTGGTTATAGTAAGAACTAGGTATTAGAATATTTTGTGGGAAAGGCTTAGTCCTATCTATGGTCTTACACTGTAACGCACAAAGGGAACACCAATAAGATAGAGAAAACTATGAGAATAATTTTAAGAGATGTTTTTAATGTGATAATTTATGAGTAGGGTCTAGTCCTATCTATAGTATTACACTAACTCATAAGGGGAACATCAAGGAGGTGAATGGTAATAAGTAAATGTTTTATTATGTTAGCTTTTTAGGAGATCCTATTCATATCCATGGTCTTACACTACAACTCACAAAGGGAAACCCTAGGGGAAATGATCATATAACAAAACAATATTTCTCAAGGTAAAATATTAAGAGTGTTTTAATGAAAGAGGAAATGTCAAAAAACATGACATAGGCATCTATGAGAAGGCCTTAAGAAACATAAGGCATAATATGTACAAAAGAGAGACACTAAGAGTCTAGTGACCATCAAAATACAAAGGATACCTGCTCACAATAAGCACAAAGTTGTATAGCCAAATAGTTGAGATACTAATATTAACTCATGTTGGTTATATGAAAAAGAAAATTAAAATAGACCTACATTCCCATAATATGTTCCTCATTGCTCAGGACCTCTTACAGAGTTGTCAATCTATTGTGAAGATTGGGTACTTGTGTGAGAAAGTAGGTAGCACTAAAATATTTTTTTTATTCTCCTATCCCAATTTGCTAGCCTACCACACCTCAATGGACGTCAACTCTATCATGATGCAAACTATGGATTTTGATCTTTGATTAGAAATAGGAGATGTGTTATGAATCACATATTTTAATATGATTTGACTTTTGAATTTATATGTTGCCTTTTGTTTAAATTATTTGGCTTTTAAATTTTTTATGGATTTTATGATTCCTTCTCCTTATGGATTTGTAATAACCAACATGAGTGATAAAAGTGATACACACTAAAGAGATTTAGAATTTGGTTAATAGAATCTAAGTATCCTATGATATGACTGACTAAACACTTAGGCTTACCTATGAACTAATATGTAATCTTAATTTTCAAATATATGTATACTTAGTATGTGAAATGAATATCAAATAATAAAGGGAGATATAAAGTAGATCAGTGAGTTGAAGTAAAACAAGATGTATTTTTTTCTAATTGATCATATGATAGATAAATATTAATAAGTAGATTAAGGTTTGTATAATTGAATCACACTAATAATTATCTACATTTTTAATTAAGATAAAATAACAAACAATCATTGTAATAAAAAAGAATCTATGAAAGAAGTGAACTCATAAACATAAGTTTTCAATCATGAAAAAAATGATAATACGACATAATAAGAGAGGAAAGTAAATGAAACCATATAAAACACCTAAATCATAATATAAAGATCTATGTGAATTAGATATATGAAACCAAATTTGACACATATTCAAGTGTATAAGATATATAAAAAGGGATTACAAATCCAATCCAAAATCATAATGAATAACAAAGTGAAACAACACCATGAAGTGTTCATAAATACTGATAAATTTGCCCACAAATATTATCCATGACATATGAAACATCTCTATGAAGTTGGATCTTATTATCAGCTAGAGTTTCATCAATCCTCATGGAAAATAAATTGGTCATCATAATTATTGAGGATGAAGACATATACATAATAATGCATTTCCATACTCCACTTCACACACTATTCACCATGGTACGGGACATCTTGCAATATTGGAAGTAGTTTAATTAGTGTTGAGTATGATGCCAATATGGGAATTTGATTATCAACTTATCCAACTAAGGCACACATGTTCTCTTATTTTACCTTTAGTTATATCTATTTTATCCCGTAGTTAGATCTTTTTTCTCCTTTAGTTGAATCTTGTTTCTCATCTAGTTGGATCTATTTTGTCCTCTAATTGGATCTATTGTTTATAATATTGTTAAAAATTTATTTGCACCACTCAATGCTTCTTATGTGGGAAAAAATAATTCCCCCACTTGGGTGAAATTAACATGCCCTTTTGGGGTGACTTGTCCCTCACTCCACTTTGCTAAGTGGGACATGAGTTGTCACCCATTTCACATTTATAGGTGGGGTATGAGTTGTCACTCCACTTTGAGTGGGTGCACATTCCACTATGAGTGGGTGGTGTCACTATTCCACTATGGCTTGGTTCACACTCCACTTATTATTCTTATTTATGTACCTCTTCTCTAGTTTTTGTTATGCAATCTTATGAATTCTAAATTTATTCTAGTTCTTATTGAAAATTCATCTTTCATATTGTTATCTATTTTTTATTACTATAGGTATTCAAAAATTAATATTATGAATCATATGTTTTTATTTTTGAATCCTTTTAGTATAGTTTTTTGTCAACAATTTTACTTACAACACAATTAGTTAGATAGCTAGTAATTTTGAAACTATTTTTGTTGATACATAGCTTCAATTTCATAGAGAAACAAACCTAATATGAAATCCTCCATACATTCAAAACCTTAATTTGGTATTATATCCACATTAAATCAAGGTTCAAAATGTTTTTCTTCATGCCATTATCAAAAGAAACAATGGCTTCAACAAATTATGCTTCTAGGATATTCTTGTTTTCAAAGGTAATAAATTTGAGAATTGGAGAATTAATTGAAGATATTTATTGTGTGAAAAATATTTTGGGATAATGTTATCCATGAGTACACACTGCCTCAATATTGGATTATCTTGATCCAATATTAGAAGAGAATAAAAAGGATGAAAAAAAGAATATGCACAAGCTTTCTTATATATTTAGAGTGCCATAGACACAAGTATTTATCCAAGAATTTAAGCATGCAAGAATCTCATGAGATACAAAATACCTTGGAGATTTTATATCAAGGATATATTAAGGTAGGAAAAGCAAAAATCCAAACCCGTAAAATAAATTTTGAGAATTTGAAAAGGTTAGATTTTAAAGGAGTAGGAGATTATTGCCTAAGGGGAAATGATTTAGTACATAGAATGAGGGTTTATGGAGAAACTATCCAAGATAATGTTGTAGTAAGAAATATTTTGATATCTTTAAGTCAAATATGGATACATATTGTGATCACTCTTGAAGAATGTAAAGACATGAACATTATAAGTTTTGATGAGTTAGTGGTTCTCTCCTATCCCATGAGTATAAGATGAGAATATACACAAGAGATCAAGAACAATAACTTGAAACCAAGGCAAAGGTTTCAAACACCAAAGAAAAAAATAAAAATTAAAGAAGTTAAAAAAAAATCAAATTCAAAGGGCAAAGCTGAATAAAACATCACATGTAAAATCCATAAATACTTTACATGTCACTACTACAAAAAAATAGAACATATGATTAAATATTGTAGGATAGTAGTAGCTAAGAATCAAGCTAATTAAAAGAGGAAAAATAAAGCTTTTCAAGCTGAGAAAAGTGATGTTTAAGAGGGATCATATTATTATCTCATATGCAATATGAGAATAGAGGGAAAAAATAATTTGTGTTTTTTAGATTCAAGTTATTTAAATCATATGATATGTCAATAAATATGATTCTGACAAGCATATGGTTTTATTTTTGAAGTTATTTAATACAGGTCTTGGTCAACAACTTCACTTACAATACAACTAGTTTGACAAATAGTAATTTGGGACATTTTTGTTGATAAATAGCTTAGATTTTGGAGAGAAAAAAAGATAATTTTCACTCCGCCATACTTTACAATCTTCATATACCTTTTAATTCCATGTGAAGCACAAAAATCATTAAATTTATTAGAACAAAATTCACCTCTTCTACCTTTTCTTAAGGAATTGATGAAGTATCCACATTATTTTTCAGAAAAATATTTGAAAGTTTTAAAATATGAAAAAACTCCACATTTTTATTTCAATAAATAAACCCATATAAACCTTTTAGCATTATATATGAATAAAATTAAATATAAATTCTTACCAATACTTCTACAAGACATTGGTCCATATAAATATGAATGGACCTACTCCAAAAGTGTGCTTTCTCACCATTTTTTTGATAGTAAAATGCTCCCTATGATATTACCAAATAATACATGACTTGAATATATAATACTTAATGAATTATAACTTGAGAATACCTCTTACCATAACCCTTGTGTCAAGAATATGTAATCTCTTAAAACTGATATGACCATATTTTGAATGCCATAACATTTTAACATCCTCAATGGTAGAGAAACACATAATTTTATTTAGCATATTAATTTTTAATGGAAACATCCTATTATTTTACATATAGGATTTTTAAATCAATATATTTCTATATATCTTATCAAAAATATAACAAACACCATTTTCAAAAAGAAGTTGAAACCCTTTTATACTAATTAACCAACACTCATGAGATTATGACTTAGATTTGGAGAAAAACAAACATTCTTAATTTCACCCTTACTTTGAATTGTGGTGATATGCATGTTTCCCTTTCATTCAATTTATGGATTTACATCTTCTAATTGCACTTGGATTTTGTAAGAGTCATATAATTTGGTGAAATCATCTTTATGACTTGTAAACCTAGAAGTTATGTAAAAGCTAGTCAAAAGAAAAAATGAGTCGATATTATGGAATCAGAGATTTATTAAATTAAGAGGAATGATATATGGAATTTAGTTAAAACTCAATTTAATAAATATGTCATTATTAAAAATTGGATACACAAAACTAAAGTTAAAAATGATGGTACATTTGAAAAGCTAAAAGATAGACTAGTGGTAAAAGGGTTTCCACAAACATATAGGGTTGGCTATGATGAAACTTATGTTTTTATGGCATTTAAATATAAAATAAGACTATTTTTTATTGTATTTGATCATAAAGTATGTAAAATCCATCAAATAGATGTTAAAAGTGCATTCTTTAATGGATTGATTGAATAAGTATATGTGGGGCAGACACAAGGTTTTGAGGTAAAAGGGTAAATAATTTTGGGTATATAATTTGAAGAATTTTATTTATGGGCTGAAGAAAGCTCTAATATATTATTAATCAAAAATTTATAGATGGTTATTAGATCAAATATTTATAATAAGACAAAATAAACTGACTCTTTACATACAAATATTGAATTCTAATGTTTTATATGTATGTCTCTATGTAGATGACTAGATCTTTATAGGTATCTCTATGGAGATGTTGAATAGATTCAAAGAAGATATAAAATCTGAATTTTATATGATTGATATTGGAATTATGAATGGAAGCTCATCAAAATAAAGAGTAAGTATTCATTTGTCAATCCAAGTATGCCCATGACATGCTAAAAAGGTACAATATTCAAGATTTGAATCCTAAAAACACTCCAATTGCAAGTGGAGAAAATATTATGATGAATTATTGAAGTCCTTAAAATGATGAAAGAACTTTTAAAAACATGGTAGAAGGTTTTATGTATCTCACTATGACAAGACCTGACATCAGTTATGGGGTTCACTAGTTTCTAGATTTATGGGAAAACCATCACTCAAACATATTTAAGCAATTAAGAATTTTTTTGGATATGTAATAGATACTTATAATAATGGTATTCACTTCATATCAAAAAAATATTTATGTTTCATTTAAAACATAGTTATATATATTGGGGAAGATCTCTTCATGACAGGGAGTCAACCTCAAGTTATTTCTTCACACTAGGAAGTGGGTTTGTTTCTTGGTCTTCAAATAAATGGGACACAATTAATTATATTATACTAAAACTAAATATACAACCCTTACATTATCTAGCACACAATAATTATGGCTAAGAAGGCTCTTAGATTATTTCAGATAGACTCAACTTGAGCTAATACTGATATTTTATGATAACAATGGGGAAATATAATTGTAAAAGAATCCAATTTTCCATGATATAACCAAGCATATTAAACTCAAACATAATTCTATCATATACTTGGTCAATGATTAAAAAAAATCATCGATTATGTTATAAATGAAGATTAATTTGTTGATATTTTCACCAAGGGATTGTTGAAAGAGATTCATGAAAAACTTAAGGATAAGATAGGAATTTCTTCTCTTTGAATAAAAAGGGGGAATGTTGAGTATGATTCAAATATAGGTACTTTATTATTAACATATCTAACTAAGGCACACATGTTCTCTTGTTTGTCCTATAGTTGGATCTATTTTGTCTTTTAGTTGGATCTTATTTGTCATCTTGTTGGACATCTATTTAGTACACTCAATGCTTCCTATGTGGGATGACTTCATTCCCCCACTTGGGTGAGTTTATCATTCCTTTGTTTGGTGACTTGTCACTCACTCCACTTTTTTAGGTGGGACATGATTTGTCACCCACTTCACCTTTTTAGGTGGGGTATGAGTTGTCACTTCACTATGATTGGGTGCGCATTCGACTATGAGTGGGTGCACACTCCACCTATGAGTGGATTCAAAATCCACCTATGAGTGGGTGGGGTCACCACTCCACTATGGCTTAGTACACACTCCATTTCTTATTCATATTTATGTACCTCTCCTCTAGCTTTTGTTAAGTAAATTTTTAAATTCTGAATTCATTCTAGTTCTTATTGGAAATTAATGTTGCATATTTTTATCTTATTTTTTGTTGTATATATTCACAAATAAATACCAACAAGTATATGTGTTTAGTTTTAAAAATATTTAGTATAGTTTTTGGTCAACAATTTCACTTACAACACAACTAGTTTGACAAATAGTAATTTTGGAACAACTTTTTTTATATACATAGCTTCAATTATAGAGAAAAACAAAGCTTATTTTAACTCCTTCATACATTAAAAACCTTCAAGCATGATTTTTCAAATTTTGACAAATCAATTGAATGCATCATCAATGAACCATAGTTCATACCCCTGTCTCAACTCATAAAAGCTCTGCAAGAACTAAAATATTCTCCTACAACACAACAACCATCTCTCTCAAAACCATCATCATCTCATTATTTTTTAATATCATAATCATCAATGACTATCCATACTACTCAATAGTCACACAATAGGATTCAATTTCAACTTCATAGTCCATGTCTCCACTTTCACAATAAGGTAATGCAAATGCAAAATTTTGTCAATTTTGAAGAATTTTAAGATTGGGAAGGCAATATATTTTGTGAGTGGGGAAAAAAATGTTTAAAACCCCTAAAGGGTATCCCCTCGGTTACACAAATCTATTTAAAACTTGAAAAGAGTGGTAGATTGGTATGTTATTTAGTTGAAAACCTTAAATAAAAGCTAATTAATGTACAAGAGGTGAAAACTAGTAAACAACACTTCAATCGACAATTAAAATCATTAATTTTTTGGCCAACCCTATAACTCCGTACAAGAAATACCACTAGCTATAGACTTAGATAGACTTTCTATGACTTTATCTTAGAATAAGACAACTATTTAAGTCTAGGAAAGTGTTGGTAGTAATTAACAAAGTGTAAAATCACAAAGTTTTGTTTAAGTGACAAATGTGTGATGTATAAGATTTTGTATGTAGTTATGCTTGTGTATGAATACCAAATGACCATATAATATATACATACTCATTCATTGTATAATGAAAAAATAAACAAAATGAAGAAACAGAGCTTCATTGTAGTGTTATAAATACTTGTATTGTAAAGGAAAAATAGTTTCATTTTTGTAAGATAATAATATAGAGATCATTTGATAGTTCCATTAAAAGTTTTATGTTATTCTATGCGCATATAAATTTCCTTGTTATGTTCAAATCTGCATGTTTGATATAACAAAGATGTATGATCTTGGCTAATAAACTATGTTTAATTTAATATACCTTAAGTAAGAATGATTATAATTTTCATAGTCTTGTCTAAATATTTTGAACCTGTAATTAGTATCACACAAACAAATCTTAGAATATGTTCTAGTGGGTATTTCAAGGAACCTCTACTAACATAATTCTTAAGGACTATGCTTTGTAATGGTTTTATGACCTCTCATTCCAATCATTTCATGAATTTAATCCTTTTATTTATCATTTTTAGCATAATTTTCAATTGATATCAATGAGAAATTATCCTACATTCAAATTATAAATCTTAGGCAAGGACTCAATAAAATAATAAATAATTATACACTTCGGTACAAGACCATTCTTTTTAAGATGAAATACTATATGGTTTATAATGATTTACAATTGACAATTATTTATAAGATATATTCAAGCAAATTTTTCTTTCCCCCCTTGATGAGTCTATTACATTCAATAATTATAATCATTTCATGACATATGCCACATGGTTAGGATATAGAATTTAATCTTGTATATATGAATAAGTTAAATTATGTAGCTAATCCCCCAACTTTATCAATTTTAAAGTTTCAAACCAAACCAAATTACAAGGAAAAAATGAATGTCAATAATAATGAGGAAATTTTATCAGTCAATGTAGTATCACAACCTATTAATCATATTCTAATTTTAGCCCCATAAAAGAGGAAATTTTCACTTTTAGCAGAACCTCCTTAGGAGCTACTACAAAATTTACTTGAGTGTAACCTTATATCTCTCCCTCCCAAAAATGAGGTTGATATGAGTAGGTCTATACATAATGGAATGATGTTAATTCATATTTTTATTATCAGAGATGCACATGACACTCTATAAATAATTACAACTTCATACATGGATTATTAAAAATTAATAAAATATCTACTAGCACATTTAACTTGGGTCCTTATTTTTATCTAATTTTATCTATTGGTTATTTATCCAACCATTTTGTCATGGGGATATCTAATTTTGGTCATTTATCCTTTTGGAAAAGTCTATAGTTTCTAGATAAGACTAACATGTGTCCATATTTGTAAATCATGGAATTATGTAAGCCTTACTTTTATAACTTATTTTGATTCACTTTTTATTTATTTATTTATTTATTGTTAGGTATTATCTTGGGTCAACTTTCACATGGAAATAGATCCCAAACTCAAAAATCAAAATATCTATAATTACAAGGATACTCTAAGGAATTAAGGATAGTTATCCTTAATTTAAAAATATATTTCAAATATTTTCAAGTTTTATCTATAAGTCTATTAAAGCTATATTCAATATTGAATTCTCATCACCATATTTATACTAAGGTGACATAAGAGAAAAAACATCTAGACTTGAATTCACAATTTCACACATACATATAAGTGGGAGAATTACATTCAATTTTAATCCCTCTTTTTAGTATTGAAAATTTAGTGCAATGCTTGGTCATTAAAAATGGATTTACCAAGGTCAATCAAGTTCAATCCCTTTTGCCTGACACCCTAATTTTATATAAAATTTATTTATATGCAATAAACTAGGGTTTTTATATTGTATGAATTTCAGGTGATATTGCAGATCTAAAAGTGTGTCAAAAACCATAATTAAAGTAGGTGTAGGTAATGCATCTATCATTTTTATGGCATAACCAACAAGGACAAGTTTGTGCTCAATGAACTTGAGCTGCCTACACTAACATACACTTAAAATAGTCACATATAGAAATAATATCTAATTTTGTCTCTAATCTATCATTTCTATATTTTTATTCTTTTTATATTTTCATTCTATTCAGTTAGCACAATCCACTAGTAGTAGTAGTTCATAGTCAATGAACATGAATGGCCTGCACTACTATCCAATTATAACTGACCTCTCCAAGATTAGTTTCTAATTTTATACTTGACCTTGAACCTATACACTCACCTCTTCTCTTTATTTTCACGGTTAGACATCTAAAATGTTTAATAGAAATCTTAATGTGAGATATGTTATTCTCTTTCAATTGATTTATTAAAATAGTAGTTTTCCATGTTTAATATTTGTCAAAATTAGAATTATTTTTTATTATACATATTTAGAAATTTAATATTCTATAGTTTTAATATTATTATCATAAATATATTTATTGTATTTTATTTAAAATAGGGTAAAACATATTGTTGAACCTAAGCATTTATTTTCAAGCCTTCAATTTTTGATTTGTTTTTCAAATTTCATTTTAAATCTTGATTTTATTTTTATTTTTTTTCCTAGAAACTATGTTCTATAAATTTTAAAACTCATAGGAGTTATCATTCTAGGAAAATTGGTCTTTAGTTTTACTAGATCCATGGCGTGAGGCATACTATCCCAATGCTCAATCCATTATAAAAAATTATTCACATATTTTAATAACTACATACCTCATAGTATATCAAAAATGCTAGGGCTTTGTTTTCAACCATAGGAAGCCTTTGAACACTTTTTCTCATAGTAAACTAGGTTTTACTTGACCCATGGTGTGATGTTTATTATCCCAATGCTCAAGCCATTATAAAAACCTATTCACATTTTTTAATTACTGACATACCTCATGGTATATCAGAAATATCATGGGTATTTTAGCCATAATAAACCTTTTAACATTGCTCTTGTAGTACACTAGTAAGTGGTTATCCCTATGAAGCTAATCTAAACATACCCTATGGCTAGGATAATTAGCTATGGGAATGGTAGAATCATCAATAATTAGTGTCTTCATAAACATATTCATTATTTATGATTGGGATCAGTTTATGTAAGAGCCTACAAATCAAACACACCTTGCCTGGTTACATCGATTGATATCCTTCCTTTCTTAGTATGATAGGCTGTAATCTAGTAGTAAGCTTGGTGCTTATAATATTTTATATATTATGAGTAAAAAAATATAAAATGGCTTATAAATATGCGATGCCCAATGGTGTTCATCTTTTAGATTTAATCCTCTCTAACAATGTTACACCTTATACTTATGATAATGAATAGAATAATGATCACATTTTTATAATTTATGACACGTCTTATATTAATAAATAATATTATTTTGATATAAAAGTTATGATTATGAACATTAAGATGATTGGTATAATAGTAAAGAATATAGTTTTTTTATTAGATAGAGTTAATTTATGGGTTATGAGTCCCATGCCCAGTACAAAAGAGAGCTTGAAATATAGATAACTAATAAAAATATTACAAAACCAAAATAGAGTACTAAGACTCAATAACTAGAAATGACCACAATCGACTATTAAACCAATTCCAAAATACAGTAAAACACTAGATACTAAAAAATTACTGATATGAGTCCTTAGACTCTAAGTAGAACACTAGTTTGTTGGTCCTAGTATTTTCATTATGCGTCTTCCTTCCTCTGGTATGATTTTTAATATCCTATAGGGGCTATATGGCTTCCCTCTTCCTTTTAAGCCCTATTAATATGGTTTTTGCCTATTCCTAGCCTATATCCCTCCTTTCTTCTTCACCTCTTCCATAATGACTTTTATTTTTATCATGTGAGGACTAACCTGCATTATCTACTTCCTCCTTTTGGTTGTCACCCTTCCCCATATAAAAATTTCTTGGTGTTAGCAATGCCTTCATCTTGTCAAACTCATCAAAAAAAATTGAGCTCAAAAGCCTCTGAATAGCCACCTTTGTCTGTAAATTTTACATTAATTGTTCTATTTTGTTATTTAGATTAAAGTTAAAATAAAAATGACCCATGCTATAAATAGGTTTAACATAGATAGGAACACCCTTCTGGTGTCTTTAGGATAGAAGTCCCCTAAGGCATTTTCTTCAATAAACCCTTAATTCTTTCCCTCTTGGAGTTTTAAGAAATCCTCACTATCCCTATCGAAATCCCCCTGATCATGGTGAATATGTATGGCCTCTAAAACTACTTTACTCTATAGAGGTTCCTCCATTTTGATAATTAACATAATGAGACTCTGATGTATTATGTCCACCAAATGGTTACTCTTGAAATTAGTAATAGAGACTTCAAGGGACTTTAGTAGGAAGAAGGGAGTCTAATGGGATGGCCTCTGAAGTGATTAAGGAGGAAATGATGGAAAAAATAATAATAAAATTTACCTCAAGGGTTATATATTTCATAACCTATAAGTAGACATTCAACCATTTTATTGGTAATTCAATGTGGAGAAACCCTTTTTGATTGGAAGACTTGGGTTTTTTCTTTTCAGAGTTATAGAAAAAGCTAAAAAGTTCCTCTTTCTTTTTCTTGTCTTTAAAAGTTTTAAAGTAAATAATATAGTAAAGAGGAAAGTGAGATTTCTAATTTATAAATTATACAACCAATTCCTCCTTTGTATTCCTATTTTCATAAAGCATACCAAAAAGAGCATATAAATAATTAATATATATTATGTCCCTTAATCTCACACAAGGAGCTAAAAGTGTATAATCAGTAATTAGTACACCTTGTTTACCTTTTATGTTTCCTATTACATTAAATCACATTAATCAATAATAAAAAAAACATAGATCTTTTATATAAATGGTAAATGATACAATTGAATGTGTTATTCCCTCTGTCTATAAAATATAGATGATATAAATACATATGATATCCCACATTACCCACTAGACATGAATAATGATATACAAGATTTTGATAATCTCTCTTGTTTGGAAATAATAAATGTTAGAATTGGTTCTCATGTTTTCTAGGTTTTATAGCTGGTTTTTATCTTGTACCTAGTTTGTGTTTCGTAGATTTGTCCCACATTGGTTAGTTTGACCTCCTTATTTGTCCTTGCCTATATATGCAAATCTTCTTGTTTGTAACATATAGAAGTTATTTTAAGAATATTATATGATACTTACTTTGTATTTACATATCATCGCATATCTCACAACTATTATTGTGATTATTTTTTATTAATGCTTTAAAAATTGGGTTTGGAATGATCGTGTTGGCATTCCTTTCATAGTATCAGAGCTATAGATGTTGCATCCATCCATTTGTGAGTTTACTACTACAAGGGTTTGCCCATTTATCAAAATTTCTTCTTGGCGGAGTGGAGGTGTTTTGTATGGATATAAAATATGTTTTTATTTGGAAATTTACAAAGCCATACAAATCCTAGGATGTACCATTATGTACTCATTATGTTAGACCCATGTTTAAGTTTGTTTTCGAAGTATTTTTAGGCAATTTGTGCATGTTTTTAAATGGTTTAGGCCTTACATGCATGAAAATAAAAATTTAAAAGCATATGATAATATAAATATGAGTTTTTTCTATAAATTTTTTTATAATCTCCAAATATTGAGTCATAAATCCCTTCTGCTCAAAAACCTACTCATTGATCTACTTGTGGATACCTACCAGCTATTCAATTTTCTCTCACCATAGGAGAAATAGATCTAATTTTTTAGATATGAGACATGATATGGTTAGATAATAGTCCCATATTTCCTACCATTCCATTTTTAATCATTATGGAGTAGGTCGTACAACTCTTTTGGTATCTTGAAAATTACTATAGTAATTTTTCTTCATCATCTAGATAGTTAGTCAATTTTCTTCTAGTTTGAGGTCATGCGATCTAAAATTTTAGATCTAATTCTTGGATAGGATATTATATTAGGTCTAATTTCATCCTATAATATTCATTATCACTTTTCATCATATTTGTCTACCTTTTGGGATGTCCCAATAGGGGACATTCAACTAATTTTTTGGATCTTGCAAAGAGTCTTCCTAAAATTGAATTTCACCCATTTTTGATAACCTATGCTTGGCTTGATAGGTTGTGGAGCTAAAAGCTTCACTGATGCAGACATGGAGGAGGTTGCAAAAGGGTTGCTAAGTGTGTCAGGCACTAGCGTCGGTCAGGCCAACCGACGTCGGCATGGAAGAGATAGGAAGGCAACTGACGTCGATCAAAAGTCAGCCGGTGTCAGCACCCCCCAGGCAGACAGGGACCGACATCAATCACCTGTGTGGTTTGAACTACGTGTATTACATGTAGTTAGCTAATGAACCAAGTGTTTGCATGTCAAGATCCAATTTTAGACTGAGAGCTGCGGATCTAATTATTGTAATTGGATGTCTAATTATTGTTTGGATGAGATCTATATAATAGACTCATAGATTGTATTGTAAGTTGTTCTAGTTTGAGTTAAGCAAAGTTTGCTTCTTCTGTGTGTGAGGTGTGCAAGGGTGTTCCTCCTAGTTCCACAGCAGTACCAAGGTGGGTGCTGGATTGGAGAATCAGCAGGGTTCTTCACATATGTATGATCTTGGTCATCAGGTGAGCATGGCTACTTTAGGAGATCTACATGGTAAGTAAGATCATTGATTTTCAGGTGTATGTGTGTGTAAGGTCAAGGTTCACAGGTGTGCAAAACTAGATTGATTTGTAGGTGTGAAAGATTAGAGAGGACAGCAACACAACAGGGAGTAGTATCAAGAGAGATCTATTTGGAGTACAGTGTGTACTCAAAGAGAGCAAAGAGGAAGGCAAGGAAGATCCTTCCATAAGTAAGGTCTATTGAGGTGTAGGTTATTACAGGTTCAAGGGAGATCTACTTGAAGTACGTTGAGTACTTGTGGAGTGCGTGGAGCACTTGTGGTGTGCATGGAGCACTGGAGGTGAACACTAACTCTGTGTTATAGTTGGGTGTTGGGACCTAAGAGAGAGAGCTTTGAGGAGAGAATTACTGTTCACTTGAGGTGTGGGAAGACTCTGAAGAGGTGGTGGAGAAGAAGTGGCATCTTCTTTATTGTATTCTTTTCTGTATGAGTATTAATACAAGTTGTGTATTGTCTCTCATATTTTGTGCTATTTCTAAATTCTAGTTACTTATTGATTTTGGTTAATTCTGCATATTAAGTTGCTTGGTAATCAATTGTGTGTTTCTGTTATTCATCCCAACAAGTGGTATCAGAGCTAGGTTGTAAGTTCTTGAGCTTGATACCAACAAGTGGTATCAGAGCTAAGGTTGCAGGGAGCAGGTTTTGTGTTTGGTTACAGGTCACTCTTAGGGGTTTCTGATTGAGTGGGAGTAGAGCAATGGCAGATCAAAGTAAGCTAAGAATGGAGGAGTTAAAAAGCACAAATGGTCACTTATGGTCCTGTGGAAAGAAAGAGCAGGTAAAAGAAAATTGTTGGTTTGTGGAAGATCAGCATGAAGGAACTGAAGAAGCAGATGTTGCAGGTGATGTGGAACAGGATGCTCTAGGAGGTTTTTTGGATAAAGTAGAATCTTGTTTCATAGATTATGTTGCCTCTTTGCATGCAGCCCCAGGGAGAGGAGCTAGTGAGCCTTGCCAAAGAATTGGCAAAGGGGAAGTGGAGCTGAAATTGCAGGTGGCCAACACACGGGTGTTGAAGGAGGTCATGCAGGTCCTAGGTTTGGAGATGTGGCTAATTTCTTCAGAAAGGTTGGGTGATGAGAGATGCACAAGAACTCTCATAGCAGATGCATTTGAATTAGCTAGTGGTAAGAAAATAGGTACTCTTTATCTACTTGTTTATATTACTGATTCTTCTTTTGTTGCAGAGACGTGGCTTTGTAGGCTTGGTCACATGAGCAAGAAAGAGGTGCATGTTCTTAAGTGGAAGATAGATATATTTGATAGGCTTAAGAACTAGAAAGGCTTGGTGTTTATGGAGGAGATGGTGGACAGAGACCAGTGGATGGGCTGGATACTTCTGAGCAGGGCAATTTGGACATGGGATTGATTCAAAGGAGCTCACGGGTAAAAAGTCATCACTCACAGGAAAACACAGGTACCAGCATCGATAGGAAAACTAGTGTCAGTAGTAGGTAAGACTAACATTGGTCAGGAGGACCGACGTCGGCAGAAGGAGGACACCAACATCGGCAGGGTTGGTAGTCAGGACAGGTGCATGAAACTGACGTTAGTTGGATGCAGACTATGTGGTGACCGAGGTCGGTCACTATAACAGATTTTGGGTGGACAGCAAGCTGTCAAGGAGTCTCAAACGCCCATATGGAGGAATGAAGGTGGTAAGTAAGCCTCAAATTCATTGTTCCTCTTCTTTATACTAGTTAATGACTGTAGAGTAGGAAGGATCTAGGAAACAGTGGGAGCATGGCATGGAGAGAATGCAGAACCAAGCAGAGACTTGGTAGGGTTGCCAATAGGTATGAAAGCATAGAGATGAATGGATTCCTTAGTTGAAGAAAAGAGAGAACAGACACGTGAGATGGAAGGCCAGGTCATATGGTCTTGAGGGAGCTGCAGGATAGTGGTACAGGGTTTGACAGGTGAAGGATAAAGTAGGGCTTTAGTCAATGTCAGTGTAACCATTGTGTTTGTCTTACCAGGTGGATGATGAGTCATGACATCATTTTATTGCTGTATGTGGATGGTATGCTAGCTAGCAAGTTTGTACATATAGGGTTTTGCTGAGCTAAGGGTAAGATTAGTTTAGTGGCATGTCATGAAGAATTTGGAGTAGCAAAATTCTTTGGCATGGGAGACATGGAGGATCACAGGTTGATTTTATCTCCAGTGGGAGCTGATGTGAATCAGGTGTTAGTGAGGTTCATTATGCAGGATGCAGAGTTGGAGCACACTTATGGTTGGACAGTTCAGTGTCCGAAATCACATGAGGTCTGGTATAGACTTGAGTTTGCCCAAGCAGTGGGTGTTGTCAGAGAGTTAGGAGCCAATTCGGGGAAGTGGGTTCTCAGGGATTTGAGAGGGACCATCAGTAAGGATTCGTGCTATGTAGGGTCAAGACTTCACTACATGGGTTTGTAGGTTTGGATGTGGCAGGTTACTCGGATGACAGGAGGTGCACCACAGGTTGTGTGGTGGTTGGTCTTCAAGGTTAATCTTGAAGAGGGATACAAGCCAGGAAACATATTAGATAGAGTATAGGTATAGGTACAGTGTAGCTATTTATCTCCAAGTGGGAGATTGTTAGGTTGTGGAGCTAAAAGATTCAATGATGCAGACACGGAGGAGGTTGCAGAAGGGTTACTGAGTGTGTTAGGCACCAGCATCGATCAGGCCAATCAACGTCAACAGGGAAGAGACAGGAAGGCAATCAATGTCGATCAGAAGTCAGCCGATGTCGGCACCCCCCAGGTAGATAGGGATCGACGTCAGTCACCTGTGTGGTTCAGACTGCATTTATTATGGGCAGTTAGCTAATGAACTAAGTGTTTGCATGTCAAGAGCCAATTTTAGACTGAGAGCTGTGGATCTAATTATTGTAATTGGATGTCTAATTATTGTTTGGATGAGATCTATATAATAGACTCATGGATTGTATTGTAAGTTGTTCTAGCTTGAGTTGAGCAAAGTTTGCTTATTCTATGTGTGAGGTGAGCAAGGGTGTTCCTCCTAGTTCCACAGTAGTACCAAGGTGGGTGCTAGATTGGAGAATAAAGAGGGTTCTTCACGTATGTATGATCTTGGTCATCAGGTGAGCATGGCTACTTTAGGAGATCTACATGGTAAGTAAGATCATTGATTTTCAGGTGTATGTGTGTGCAAGGTCAAGGTTCACAGGTGTGCAGAACTAGATTGATTTACAGGTGTGCAAGATCAGAGAGGATAGCAACACAATAGGGAGCAGTATCATGAGAGATCTACTTGGAGTACAGTGTGTACTCAAAGAGAGCAAAGAGGAAGGCAAGGAAGATCCTTCCATAAGTAAGGTCTATTGAGGTGCAGGTTGTTGCAGGTTTAGGGGAGATCTACTTGAAGTACGTTGAGTACTTGTGGAGTGCATGGAGCACTTGTGGTGTGCATGGAGCACTGGAGGTGAACACCAACTCTGTGTTAGAGTTGGGTGTTGGGACCTAAGAGAGAGAGCTTTGAGGAGAGAATTACTGTTCACTTGAGGTGTGGGAAGCCTCTGAAGAGGTGGTGGAGAAGAAGTGGCATCTTCTTTATTGTATTCTTTTTTTGTATGAGTATTAATACAAGTTGTGTATTGTCTCTCATATTCTGTGTTATTTCTGAATTCTAGTTACTTGTTGATTCTAGTTAATTCTGCATATTAAGTTGCTTGGTAATCAATTGTGTGCTTTCGTTATTCATCCCAACATGGCTTATGCTAAAAAAATTTATAAAAATATTTTTTTGAATCCTTTTTCCAGATTCATGAAGTTGTAAATAATTTTTTAGTCCTTAGTGCATTTAAATTTGGTGCAATTGTTATTATTTTGACCCATTAATGGGAAATTTGTAAATCCCATAACTTTTAAACTATAACTCAAAATTGAGTTCCATGTTTTTTAAAAGTGTATGATTTTTAATTATCCATATATTAGTTTAATTTTTTTTTAAATTCACTAATATTATAAAGTGCCAAATTGGAGGGGCTCAATACAAATCTTTAAGGGGGTTGTCTCAATGTTAGTTTGTGCACCCTTTTGCAATATTTTACTCTCTGGTAATTTACTAGCATGGATTCTTATTTTGGTTTAGATAAATTTTATCCATTAACTAAACATAATTACCACACATGGAGACCAAAAATGTAAATAATCATCAAATTTAGAGGATTATGGGCCTTAATGATTGAAGTTCAACCATTATTCACTAATGACTATGATAAATTTTAGCATCAATGCAAATTACATGAGTGTATGGGTTTGATAGAGATTTATGTGAGTGATAGTAATTTTTTAAATTTAGATGCATGTGAATATCCTTTAAAATATGGGATAAAATAAATTATTTATTTTGTAAATTAGATCACATGAGAACCAACTCTAACGCCCCCCTTCAAGTGAAGATAAGGGCTAAATATAGTGAAATATAAAGTGACATATCCATAGTATTAGTTGAGCACCATTAGACCAAGCACATTGAGATACACATGAATTTAATTCATCAACACATTTAGGATGGATTTATTTTCTTGGAATACATTCTAAATCAACATTAGGTTATTGACATCTTTATGAAGCATTTTGCATTACCTTGTTTTATTGAGTTACGTGTCATGTTTGGAGTTTCAAAATTTGTCCTTGGGGGGTGTTTGTGAGGACATATTCCTTATTCATTTCATGGATATATTATACATGATTATTGTTTTCATAAAATTGTGTACCCTAAGATAATCTATCAAGCTCCTATAATTTGATGCAACATTGAATCATCTCTCAAGTTGTGGGGACTTGGAGAAGAGATGAATCTCTAAATTATAAGGGCTAGCTCCCTAGATTCTTCTTTGAATGTCTATCAAATAATATAATTATTGTTTATTAAAAGATTTAAAAGCTACATAAAATGGAAACTACACTATAAATGTGATCCACCAAGACATATCCCATAGACTGTTAGACTTCTACTAAGCAACAATGCTTTCCAAGACCAATTCTATGCATTGAAGGATCCTAACATAGTGTTTCAATGTGAAGGTAGCATACTTAGGATAATAAATAGGATAATTTACCAAGGGGAATATTTCACACCATAGAGATAATTTCATACTTGAAGAAGATCCTAGTATATTCAACACATTTCACATGACCTGTTAAAATTAGAACTCTTGCTTAAACATGTCGGATAAAGGGAGTAAATATGATACTATCACTTAGCTCCAATATACATCACTCACACACTTATAAAATATGTTTAAAAATTTATAATTAGACTTATATTCAATGTTCAAAGATAGAGTGTAATGTCATATTAGCAAGGCTTTGCCATACCAACTGTGGTCTCTTTTACAATTGCCAAAATGGCTCAATTTATAGGACTTAGGAGAAGAGAGAGAGAAGAGAAGTTAAAAAGGAACAAGAACAAGTTTACAAAATATAAATCAGATATAATTAATGTGGATGAAGATATGTGGTAATACATGCAATGTCAAGAGCTACAAGTGTCATTTTCAATCATCCAAAACTTGTAAAATAGTCAAGAAACTCCTTTTTTTGCACATAAAATTGCCCTCATGGTTAGCCTTCCAAAAATAACTTATTTAAAATGAAAAAGTATGATGATGGATTTGAGTGAGAGGGGTTAATAATAATCCTTAACATGTATTGGTGAGGTTCCTAATTATCCCTATCATTCTAGCCATGCACCATCATTCAAGACAATCCCAAAATGAGCTCTCTCCATGCACCTTTCACACTTGGCACCTAAAAATTTCCAAATTATTTAGTTTTATCCATGAAAAAGTGTGAATTAAAATTTTTAAATGTTTAAATATAATTATTTATAAAAAAATATCCTTAAAAGGTTTTCCAAATTTAAATTCACCACTTTCTCCTAAGTGTTCACTATTTACCCACTAGACTAGCTAAAATGAAAGAGATGGTAGATAGGCCTAGGAAATTATAAACTTGATAAAATGACCATAATTACTTATAAAAAGTCTTAAAATATCCCCCAAAAGTGATTTGGCCTCTTGAAAGTTCTCCATTCTTGTAAAATACATAAAAAGGTTAAAAAGAGCCTCGTTCTAGCTTATTTAGTGCAGGTCCATACAAAAAAAATGCATTAGAGAGTGCCTAAGAGAGTCATTTTAATTTTAAAAAACTTTAATGGAATATCCACTTCATCTTCATGCTTAATTTTCAATCTCTTCCCAATCAAGTCCTTGAGAAGGGTTTGCAAGGGTTTTGAGGTGGTTTTCATTCTGAACATTTGTTCATAGCCATGGCATGTTGTAAATATCACAAAATTCCACTTATTGATTCTAAATTATCCCATTCAACTTCTTGGAATGGATAAATGTCCCATGCAAGGGCTCATGAAAGATATGAGCATTCCAAGATGGCCATTCGAGTCAATTTCAAGCATTTTGTAGGGTTTGAGCACATTCTATACCAAAATATGGATTCCTATTGGATATATTGGAAAAAAAAAGTTTAATAACATCTTAAAATTACATATAAATATTATATAATCCCTATACAAACTCACCAATGGTTTATAATGAATCTGACCCCTGTTTTGGAAACATGTCTAGGCTTTGCCAACTAGGTATGTCTGCACCTTTGAAACAAAAGACCATTATTGAAACTTATGATGCAATAATATATATTTAAAAAGTAATTTTCACCCCCATGGAGGTGATATAAAACACTACAAGGCTTTGAAAAGGCTAGAACTTGAAATGACCTTACATTTGGCACTAAATTTGCATGCTTTATCATTAGGTCTACCTGCAGACCTTCTAGTGTAGACCACCTTGATTGAATTAAAAAATTATATACATATTTATCATGTTTCTCCATTTTTACCCTATCTATTCAAACCTTATTGACTGATCCAATTGATCTCTGGTTCACCATTCCTCACTTTTCCCCAAAACTACCATTCTTGTGCATGAAGGAAGCACCTTACATGTGAGACAAAATAGAGAGTATTATCCCTTTTTTTTTGTGAAAATTGAATACTTGGGAGGCTTTAAAATATCCTAATTACCAATTTTACCAAATTATTTTTTTGGGTTCCATTGTTAGGGGGGCTAACCATCTCAATCTTCTCAAAAAGGGGTAAAAAACCCTATTTTTTGCATATTCTTGCTCAAACCTCCTCATGGATGCTCCTTTAAAAATAATTTCATGTATCTAAGTTGATTATACATGTTATCCACCCTAATTTCATGATTATTTAACCTATTAATCTACCCAAAACCTTTCTCCTAAGTGGATTCTCCATACTCACCCCTTGAACCAAGGGTTTCCCTAACCTGCCTTTACGGACTGAGTCCAAATTGCTAAGAGAAAAGGGGACTTGGGTAGCTTGAGAGTGTATTGGGAATATAATTACATTAATTTTATCATGGGTATTCATATAACACTACTTTAAATTTCCCCTTCCTTCCTAGGTATCCAAGCTTTCACCTTGTTTCTTCCAAGCTAGGACCCTGCCTGACTGTAACAATGAACAAGGGTGTTTTGTTTGAGGATACATTTCTTTGGATATCCTATCAAGTTTTAAATAATTTATATATATTATTTTACCCTCTTATTATTATAATTTTATCTCATTCTTTTGATCTATCATCTTAGCACTTTAAGGCTTACAATTGCTCACTGCCCTCTATAGACTGAGACACCCTTAAGACCTTGCTTGTAGGTGATTTTAGGTGGTCATAGGTATGATATTAGTTTTAATTGATGATTTATAAAATTATTTATGTCTTAAAATCCATTATACCTTTAAATTTCCATCTCCTCAACCTAAAAGTGCTTTAAAACTTCTTCAAAGTCCATAATCTCACTCCACTACCTATCTCAGTTGCAGGTGACTATGTTTCATTCATTTTAGGCCTACCTATAGGTTGACTTGGTTAAAAATGGACTTGGTCATGGTGTTTATGATGGAATATATATATATATATATATATTCTCACAAAACATAAACTCTCTTCATTTTTTTCATGATCACACTTGTTTCACAAGCTTTAATCCTTTCTGCCTATAGGTGTCCTCTCATAGGCCTGTGTATGGATAGAGGAGAATGCTTTAGGAGTCCAAACATCAAATTCACTTTATCCCATGAAATTTTAGCTTATGGGAATAATTTAAACCAATTTCAATGTTCCATCTTGATGTCTTAGTCTAGGATTGAGTTTATGAATTGCAAGTTCACCTTTCTCCCAATCTCTTATAGGTTTCACTATCAAAATTCAGTGGTTTTAATGGCACTTTTGGGTATTCAAAATACCACCCTCCTTTGTTAATTATCCTTCCAATTTTTTCAAATTAATTTTCCTATGATATGGATACAATATAATTCAAGGTATAGACCTTAGAAGATCATATAAACATGTTCTATGATACCTCAAAAAACATCATAGGCCTCTATTTGTAACTTTCAAAGATTGTAGGCTTGAACACAGTCATCTCTCCTTTGAATGGTTATTTAGCACAAAGTGGATAAAAAATGGGTTTTTAACATGATACCATTCACTCATACCCTCCAAGACAAAATTACATTCCTCTAAGATCAACATGATGTCATCAGGAATGCGAGCGAGTACCTTTAGCTGTATATATAGATGGAAACTTGAAAGAGCATGAATTTTCAAGGGTAAGGTTATCCAAAAATTTAAAATAAAACTTTCAACCTTGAATTTGGATAAAATTATCAATAATATTTTGAAAACAACTCAAAATAATCTCTTTAACTTGAATATCACCCTTCAAGGCACCTGTAGATGGAAAGAGTTGATCATGGCAAACCCACATAAGCCTAAAAGAGGTCTATGAAGATCTTGAGGCTTCCAAAATAAAATTAACAATGATAAACCTATATATAAGTCTTGATAAACATAATAAAACATAAAATCCATCAAATCAAAGCAACATTTTTTGAAACTATCTCAAAAGTGTCCTCTTGTGGTTATACATGCATAAAAAGTTACTTGGAGTGTTAAAAATGGTTCATAAAGGAATAAGCACCAATTTGATAATTATTTATATGAAATTTAATTATAATAAGATTAATATCCACCCCCAAGACCATTATTCCAAACTCCACTTGTATGGTCCACACCAAGCATCACAAGTTGACCCTTTTTTGCTTGCCAAGACAAGAAGGAAGGAAAATGAGTTACAGATGGAATTTATGATGAAATTTATACATTAAAAGCATCTAAATTGGTGAGGGTAGGTAAATAGACACTTAAACCACGTTTTTAGCTTATGGTGGACTCAATAAGTCCATACAAGTGCCCAAAAACCCCTAAAATCAAGGAAAAATTGTCATTTATTGAACATAACTACTTCTTAGCTGATATCTAACTACTCCTAACATTATATTGACCTCTTCCACATCAAAATCCACCTTTGTGACAAATTTTATTGCATGTAAGTCCGTATAAGTCATTAAATGGGTTAAAATGTGACCAAAAGGCCCCTTTTTGCATATGAGACATAACATATGACCAATTTATGACTTGTAAACATGTTAAAACATGCCAAGGACTACCTTAGGACATTTTCAACATAATTTTATCCTTTGACCAGGGTTGACCAACCTTTAACTTTAGTTGACTAGCCTAGTACAAAGAGGGTGGACTTCAACAAGGACTAGGGAGAGGATAAGTAAGACAATAGACCAACATGACACCCTATATGACACATGGGAACCTTATTAAAAAGTTAAAAATAGTAGGGGTTGACTAAATTTTACTAGAAGTCAAATTGAGTCAACATTTTGGCAACTCCTAAGGGTAACTAGTAGCCTTATTCCATCCATTAGACCAAAGGAGTCATAATGCACTTGGAAATAGTAGGACCATACCTTGGATTGACCATAAGACAACTGACATTAACTCAAAACAAATAAAGAAATAACAACACACACAAGACACACTTCAAGGGAAACACACATGTGTTCAATGAGAACACTTAGGGGACACAACCAAAGCATGAAAAGCATACACCTAAGCTAGTATTTATAAAATAGACCTCACAAGGACTAATAGCAAAGCTTTAGATGTATCCCATTCATAGGGATAGGCAAATATTCTCCATTCATTTTGGTCAGTTGAAAATAATTTCTTTTCTTGCACTTGCTAATGATGTGAGGACCACTCCACAAGGAATCAAACTTTGTATGTCTACCTAGTTTTTCTCTATCCTCATCCCATTTCAAAACTAAGTCACCTTATTTGAACATTCTTGTACTTACTCTCTTGTCAAAAGGCTTATTCATGAGCACTTGTTAATGTTCCATGGTTTTATGTGCATTGTCCCTTTCTTCTTGTATCTACATTAGTTCTATCAATCTGACTTCCATTAGAGTTTTCTCAAGTAGTTCCAACTGATGTGTAAGTTCTAGAGCAGGCAGTTATTGAGATATGAACAATATAGATTCTCTTCAATAAATAAGTACAAAAGGATAATTTCCAATTGACCTCTTTGGAGTAATCATATCATCCCATAGGGTTATCTTCAACTTGATGTGTCATGCCCTTTGATTGTTCTCCAATGTCCTTTTGATAATCTTGATGAGATTCTTATTGGTAGATAGCCAATCTATTACCTTGAGAGTAATAGTTGGATGAAGTTCTCAAGTAAACTCCATTCCTATTTTCCCAATCAAAGGTTTTATTACTCATGAAATCAAGTTCATTATCATAAATGATAGTGTAGAGAACTCTAAACCTTGTTATGATGCTCTCATAGAATTTTAAAATAGCATTTCCACTTGCCTCTTTTAATGCAATATCCTCTACCCACCTTGTGAAGTAGTTATTTGCAGTCAATATCCACTTATGTCCAACACTTGATGGAGGGTTGATCATACCAATGAAACCAAGGCCTCATTACATGAATGACTGGTCTACTTAGATAGGATTCAATGGAAGGGCTGTAAGCTTTTGTTTTCCTACAAATAAGGCACATTGAGGACACATCTTAGCCCAATTTTAGCAATCCTTGAAAAGGCTAGGCCAATAATAGCCAGCCCTCATTATCTTTGCAACTATTGTTTTAGGGGAGAAATTACCTCCATCTACACCATTGTGAAACCTTTTCCAACAACATACCAAACTAATCATTGTTAACACACCTTAATAGCACACCATTCACATATTTATAGAAGAGAATACCATCTACAAGATAATAAGGAATGGTTTGCAATCTAAAATACCTTCTTTGAGACTTATTCAATCCATTGGGACACTCACCATTTTGGAGGAATCCAATGATGTCTTATGTCCAACTTTGAATTGGTATGTGGTCAACTGATTGGGGATGAGATTGATTTACCAAGACTTCTTCTTTTGACCCTTGAAGGTCTAAATCTACGTTCTCACATATCCCCTTCGCTCTCACCAATTTTATTACCTTGACATCAACATCATACTCCATTACCTTTGTAATCCACCCAGATCTCTTTTCATTGAGATATTTTCTTAGAAGAAACTCCTTGGTGCTAGGACGAGAGACCATGACATGTATCTTATTATTTGAAACTATGTGCCTAAATTTTTTCAATCCTCTTATCACAGCTAGAACTTTTTTCTCAACAAATTTATACTTGACCTCATAGTCTTCCAATCCTTGGCTAAAGAATGCAACTAGTTACTCTATTTTTTCATCATTCTTTTGCATAATCATAGCTAATATTGTATCAAGATTAGCAAAGGTATAGAGTATGAAATCTTTGGCAAAGTTTGTGTTTATGAGAGTAGGATATTGTGCAATTGCTTGTTTGATTGCCTAAAAACTATTCTTACCTTCCTTTATCCAAGAAAAATCTTGGTTCTTCTTGAGCATGGCTATGATAGGTTTCACCAAAGTTACAAATTTTAAAACAAACCTCCTTACAAATTTTATTTTACCCAAGAGACTTTGTAGTCATTTCTTATGTAAAGGCAAAGACAAGCCTAAGATGGCCTCAATCCTTTCAAGGTCAATAGACAAACCTTATTTTGAAATAATATGACCCAATAGCTTACCTTCATGGACAACAAAGATGCACTTCTTTGGATTAAGAGACACTCTATACTCCCTACACTTCTAAAACACTTGTCTTAGATGTTTCATGTGATCATTAGCATCTTTTGAGCAAATGATTATATCATCAAGGTACACAAGCAATATCTCATTGATCAACCCTTTAAAATCCATGTCCATTACCCTTTGAAAGGTAGCTCTAGCATTAGAAAAACCAAAAGGCATCTTACTATAGGAAAAGGTTCCCCATTTTTTATAAAGTATATATTATATTGATCCTCTTCATTCACTAATATTTGGTTATAACCTAAATATCCATCAAGAAATGAAAAGCATTGAGAACCTGAAATAATGTACAAATTTTTTTTCCATGGAAGGAAGTGGATAATGATCCTTTTCATATACCCTATTAAGGTCTCTAAAATCCACACAAAGTCTGATCTCTCAACTCTTCTTTCAAATAGGTACAAGATTAGCTACCCAAGTTGAGTGCTTGATAGGAAAGATAATCCTAGACTCAATCAATATGTAAGCTCTTTCTTCATGAGTTCCTCTATCTTGGGATTGATAATCCTTTGTTTTTACCTAACTAGTTTAGCTCCAAGTTCTAACTCAATAGTGTGATGAGCTATACTTTGATCAAACCCTTTCAAATATTTTTATTCCCAAGCAAATATACTGTGAAACTCTTTACATAATTCAATAAAGGCTTGCCTTTCAGATGGAGAACATATATTACCAATTTTTAGAAGTTTGCCTTTGAAGATCATGACTCTTTCATATTTCTCTTCCTTTGTGTACATGCTCACTCTTTCAATCCTATTTTGATCATCTTAATTGAAAATAGCATTCAAGGTTGCCAACCCTTTAGGTATCTTGTTTATTTTCAATTGAATGACTTGTTCCTTATATTGATTGTGGAACTTCTTTTGGTTCTTTGAAGAAAATTTTGCCTCATTTTATAAGAAAAAGTGCAATGTGTTTATCACTTTTAAATACTTTCCATGACATCTCATTATCTAGAATATAAGGTCTCACAATGACCTTGATATGAGATTGATCCTTCTCTCTACTTACATCATCAACTATGTCAAAGTGTGCTCCTATGACAACCAACCTATCAATATGTTTATTTGAATCTCTTGGTATAGGTTGTACATTGAAATCATCAAATTATTCAAGTAGATCCCATACCCTATGCTTGTAGGATTTAAGAAAAGGATTATTGGCTTCATCTTGGCTTCTCACTTGGTGTATTACCAATTCACTATCCCCATAAACCTTCAATTTCTTGATTCCTCTTTTCTTTGCCCATTGAAGGCCATGAACTAAGCCTTCATATTCTGCCACATTGCAAGAACAATTAAAATGGGATCTATATTAAGAGTATTATTGGTTATTTTATGGAGAGACTAACATGACACCAACCCCTACACCTACATTGCTTCTTGAGACATCAAAAAACATTTCCCATATCCCTTCAAGTTCATGATCTTCAATAATGAGTGAAGGTATAGAAGTATTTTCTTGATGCATATAATACACTACAAAATTAGTCTCTTCTATGAATGTATAGGGATCATGTTCATTTTTTTTAGTACCATACTCATCAAGGAAAATATTATAACCACCTTCAAGGGGAGAGGATGGTTCACCACTCATGACACCTTCTTCTTCTTCACTAATCACATAATTGTGATTTGAATTTGTCTCCACATATGGTTCAATATGAAACCTTACCAATGGTTGTGTTTTTATGGTCACCTTAGCTCCATATATTATCCTAAAAGCTATAAAATTACAATCAGAAAAAATATATCCTCCTATTTTAGCCATGAAGTCTCTTGACAAGCAAATGGAAAAATGAGTTGGAAGATCCACCACCACAATGTCTTGCATAAAGGGGAAACTTGGACAATCATGTAGAAATAATTTTAATACTCTAACTAATCCCATTGTCTTGGTTAGAGTTCCATCTAGCTACAACACACCTTTGCTATATGGCTCATAATCTAAGCCTAGCTTATATGCAACCACCTTAGGCATAACTGAGGTACTAGCTCCACTATCCACAATGCAATTGTGAACCAATTTGTCTCCCATAATGAGTGTGAGGTATAAAGGTGGAGGATTTTCATATTTTGTGGAGGGTTATAATTTATCAAAACCTAATAAAATCATGATCAAGTATTCAAGTTTATTCTAGATGTATTCATATAGTAAAAATGAGCACAATTGCACAAAACGCTCTAGGTGGAATAACTACATGGGGGTGATTTGGGTTATCTCAACCCATTACACTCCCTTATATTTATATTTTTAGGTTTTAAATCATTTTAAAGGCCTACTATGGCTTTAACATTGTAAAATTTATTTTTAGATCTTCTGCATGCTTTCAAAAACTAAAACTTCACATACATGCCTAGTTTCAACTATCACAAATCATTATGACTTTAGGTATTATTTTTACAAAGGGAAAAAATGTCTCATAAGGAAAATAATGACTCCCACTATTGTCTTAGTATTTTGACCTCTCCTTCTATAGTTCTAAATCTATTTTTTGGGGATTTGTAAATCATGTGCCAAATTTAGTATTCAAATCTTCTATCAGTCAAACACAGTCAATAATTAGATAATAACAACTATTTTTTTCATTAACTCACATAGTTATCCTTGTTTTCAATTTCATAAATAATTATATGCATATATAAATATTTAAAATATATAAATAGAATAATAATTGTCCTCACCTAGTCAAATCCTTGATCAAAAAGGAAAATCAATCCTTTCATCCAAATCAATTCCAATTAAAGAATTTAACTCCCTCATCAAATGGAATTATTTCACTTAACTCCATGTCAACCCCAAGTTAAACCCTTGATCAAATTGTAAATTCAATCCATGCAATATTATATCCCTTAAATTTTTATTGCATATTATTAAGTAATTAATAATGATCAATTATCCAATTATTCATGGGGATGATAAAGTGGAATTAAATGGAGTTCATTAATTGACATGGTGAAATTAATTTATTAATGTGGTGGTGTTAGTGACGTTTTGACAAGAAACCGGTGTTGACATTAAGGTGGAAGAATTAGGGTGTCTACATTTTTCCCTCTTTAAAAGGGTGTTTCAATTAAAAGAAGCAATGACTTTTCAAATAATGTGCAAGATGAAAATGAGCAAAAGAGGATTCCCCTAGTGACTTAATTATAAGTTTAATGATGGTTTTATTCCCCCTCAATATCACACTAAGGCATGAAGAGACATAGATGTGTTCATGAAAGGATAAGGGTGACATGAAGGATGATTAGATGTTAAAATGAATGGGTGCAGGTGAATGAATAAAATGTGTTAGCTGTAATGTAATGAGTGTGTATAGTATGGATGGATGATATTAACACACTTGAGTTAAGGCTTACATGATTTTATTTATTTATTTATTCCTAATCAAAGATATATGTAAGGGGGTTGGATTGGGAATGATATATCTTGAGAAATCTAGAGGCATTAATTTGATTTGATGTTTGTATGTGTAAGCATAAATTAAATAATTAACCAACTACATGGATTAATGATGTGATGATGAAGGCTAATGTTTATATATATATATATATATATATATATATATATATATATATATATATATATATATATATATATATATATATATATATATGTATATATATATATGTATATATATATATATATATGTATATATATATATATATGTATATATATATGTATATGTATATGTATATGTATATATATATGTATATATATATGTATATATATGTATATGTATATGTATATACATATATATATACTATATATATATACATACATATATATACATATATATATATATATACATATATATATACATACATATATATATACATACATATATATATATATACATATATATATATATATACATACATATATATATATATACACACACACACACATACACACACAATAATGGATTTGATATGTTATTTTAGATGTATGCAATGATGTCAGGGATGGCTTAATGCTATTGTGTATGATTCAAACTTAGGGAGTGAGAATGGATGTTAAGATGGATAGTTAGTTATAATAAATGGATTTTTAGAAATGGATATTGATAATTTGAAAAAACATGTTACAAATATTTCATGGAAATTAAAAAAAATTGAGCGCCCTTATTTTTGATATAGTGTATGATAAGATACATGATGATATAGAAGACCATGATAAAACTATTTAAATACACATAGGACTGACATAGACACAAGTGTGTGATAGGATGCATCATGATATGGAAAAATATGAATAAACCATTATAATACACATAAGGATTTACTCAAGACTTGATAAAAAGAGTAAACAAATAAGCAAACACACACAAAAACACAAAAGCAAATGCATATCCTACATCAAGTTAAAAACCTTTTTATTTAGTGATTGATAGTCATAGGTATATTTTTCCCTAAGAAATAATATATGCATTAGGGTTTTATTGGGAATGATATATCCTAAAAATGTTTCATGCTTTGATGTGCCCCCAAGCAATGATATATGCAAGAGGGCATATTTTGGAATGATATATCCCATTAAAAATTTGTGAGATTGGATTGGATGGATGATTCAATTGATTGATTAAGGGTTTTAACTATATTTAGGATAAAATAAATGATGTATGGATTGTGTCATTGGTTTTTTATTATTATTAGCATTTTCTAGATTTTGTAACATTTTTGGATTTTTCTAGGATTTCTAATTTGTAGGGTTTTTTCTAATTTAATGATGTTTTTGGATTTTATGGATTTTATAAATGTTTGTATAAATTATGGATTTGTGAATAGGTTCTAATAAAATATAAATACCATTATACCACCAAATATGGGAGTAATTTTGGATTGTAAGAGTGGAAGGATTTCAAGATGGGAACTCCAAGCAACATGTTGCCTAAGAACAATGTGTCTAGTCTTCAAGGTACTATTCTAAGGATATACAAAGATGTTTCTATAATGAGTCTCAATACTTCCTCCATGTCATTATATAATTTCAAAGGTGGTGAGAAAGGATGGGCATGAGGGTATTTGGTCAAGATGTAAGTATGTATTATAATATGGTATGACTGAGATGGGCATGTAACTAGGATGTCAAGGGATACTTTTCTTTACAGACATAATTCAATGGATGGGTATGATGGAATGAAGGGGAGATAATGTGTAGGATGGTAAGAATTTTTTAGGATGGGTAAATATGGTAACAATGTTTTATGATGGTTTAGGATTGAATGGATAGGGAGGTTAAGGATATTTTAGGATGGGTAAGGATAATTTAGGATATTCAAGGTTTTGATGGAATTTTTTTGCCCCAAGTGTAGGGTAATTATATAAAATGAATACTATGCATGACATCAAAATCTATTTTTAATCATGGTACTTTTCCAAAGTTCCATAAAAATTGATTTCAGATTTGGATGATTTTTTTGATCTTTTGTGATTTTTGTATATTTTGTGGTTTTTTTATTATAATAGTATTAGATCCTTTAGGTATGTGTTATAGAGATGTCTTTAGGAAATCCATTGATTTATAAGTTGGATTATTCCAAATTTAATAGGATATTATCATATCCCCTATGATATAGGGTGCTTCCAAGGAGGGTGAAGTGAAAGGTGTGTTGGATGGAGGATGTTTTTTAAGTTCATGAGGGATTTGGAGGGATGGTGTGATTATGATGAAAATGGGAATTAGGAACAATAATCTCACATTATGTGAGACTAATATTTTCCACAAGTTGGATGATTTAATTATTTTCACCTTTGATGGTTTATTTGATAGATTATATAAGGTTGTCCAACAACTGTGCCAGTGCAAGAGGAAGATTAAGTTCATTGTCCATTGGCACCTTAGAAAAGTTTTCAAAAAAATAAACTTATTTATATTATTAATTTTTATTTTTATTTGGGTCTAATAATTCCTCCAAGAGGTTTTCAATAGGGGACTTAGAGTTTTTATCTTGATTTTTATTCTTGGATATATTAGAGTTGCTTTGATTGAGGGACTATGCTTGTTCCTCAAAATATGCTAATGTGTTCAAGTTAATTTTGGAACCTATTTTTTGATCCTCTGATAGGATGCCAACTTGGAGATTTATGGATTGTGTGATTTATATGAAATAAGGTTGATGGTATGTGATTTTTTTAATTTTAATAGATGGGTGTAGGATATTGAATGTAAATATGGGGGAAGGATTGGAGCTACAAATGAAATTATTGGTGGTAACATCTTCCTTGTAGGGACTATGAATAGTCCTTATTTCTATATTTGATGAGGCTTCCTCATAAACTTTGAAATTATCACTGATGTCTTCTTGTCAGTATACAAATGGTTTGTATCTAATTCCATGAGATATTTTATCTTTGCATATGTGGATAGGCTCAATGATTCCTTATTTATGAAGGTTGAGGCATCTACCTTTGTAGTTATTTATTTTACATTATATGTTTAGATAGTATACTCCTTACTTTGAAAATATTTTGTTAAGTAGTCATCATATAATAAGGGTTGGTTGGAGTTTTTAATATTATCATTTGTAATAAGGCTTCTTTTTGTAAATAAGATTGGGCCTAACTAATATGATGTTGGAAATATTTTTTTAATTTATGGTAGGTATTTTCAAATGGAAGGAATATTTTTTGGTGCTATCCACAAGTACTTTGGTCACTTGACACATGTGGTTTTAGGTGATGGAGGTTTTAGTGTGCAAGGGGAGATAATATGATGGATCAAATATGAGATTCTGATATTGGTCAAAGATGGGATGGTAAAAAATGGTATTGTAAAAGATGGATTTGTCAATGGTAGGTTCATCATAGGTGGGTGGTTGGTCAAAGATGGATTTATGAAAGTTGGGTGGTTCATCAACAATGGGGCCTTGGTAAAAGAATAGGCTCTTGTTCTAAGATATACTATTCAAAAAAGGGATTATCAAATATGAGTGGACTAATGATGTTTTAGAATTGTGAGTTTTTTATATAATTAAAAGGATTGGTCTAACCTTGATTTCTATATGGAAGAGTCTGATCATGCTCTAGAAAGGGATCTTGGCCTATCCAATTTATTGATTTTTAGACATGGTGTGCTCAGGTTTTTGATGAATAATGTTCCTTGGAAGGGTGATGATAGGATATGGTTAGATAGTTATAATATAAGAGCCTTATCAATATGGGATGATTGATGATTAGATTATATATAAGGAAGGAGTTCTAGAATTATCCTTGGTTGATTCATGTATAATATAAATGGGGGTAAGCTAAAATATAGTTTTACTAAATCAAGATGGAGTTTTGAATGATTTAGTTCTAAATTATTATATTTTTGATTGGGTAGGATAAGGTAGGGTTTATACGGCTTAGGGACTTGATTGGTATAGGGATTTGGATTATTAGATTATATATTGGATATGTTGTTAGATCAACTAGAAAATGAAGGTTTTAATTTTTAAGAATGAAAATATGTTATGGCTTCCAACACTTTACTATTTTTTTAGATTCAGTCAAGCACAAATTGGTTTTAGTCTTGATAAACTTATTTGGCTAGAACTAATTCTCTAAGGGAGATATGAAAATTAGGACTGTTACTAGTGGATGGATGATTGGCTTGAACAATAAGGATATTGGGATAGAATGAATTTTTATTTTAAAAAAATCAATTTCTTGGTTCAACTAAGTTTTATATACCATGGGTTTAGTTGGTTTGAAAAACAAGTTTGGTTTTTTGAAAATAAGTATTATTTTTTGGAAAATAAGTTTGCTTTTAGGTTAAAATAATTATATTACTAGCTTACCAAAATGGGGACCCAAAAAATCACACAAAAAATAACCTTATCTATTTAATTAGTTGTGTAATCATGTAATGGCCCATCAATTGTACCTCAAAGTCTGATAGGTGTGTGGTGGGTGATCTTAGGTAATTTTTTTTCATGGTACCACTGATTAAGTATGGCCAAAGGTTATTATGATAGGTTTTATAATATAATCTAAGGGGATTACTATATAATTTAATTACATTGAGGCTTAATTACATATAAAGGGTTATCTAAACACTAGGTATTGGTGGTCAAATCTACCTCACATCACTTGGGGGTTGACCAAGCTTAGGAAATGAAGAAACTTGATCCTTAAATTTTTATATCATGTCAGTATAGGGCTTTGTCATACCACTTAGTGATAAAATCCAAATTTGATAAAGACCCTAGAAAAAAAAAAGGAAGACTAATACTTTTCTATTTTCTAGATCACTTTTTAGCACAAGGAAAGAGTATACATAGACTAGGCTTAGGATACAAAAATTACTAGGGTTTGTTTTTTATTTTATAGATTACCTTACAACATAATAGAAGAGCATCTATAAACCCATAATAATACAAAAATGATATAAATTCAAGAAAAGTGAATATTTTTTATTGAAAAGTGCGCTTTTACTAATATAAAAAAATATAATAAATCACTAGTCATACAAAAAATGGGTGGAAAATTCACACCCCAAAAACCAAGTCACACCAAGATAAACAAGCTTGAGGAGAAAAAATCATAAAATGACCAACCTAAGGCCACCCAAACCATAAGTTATACTAACTCAAGTACGTATCAACCAAAAAAATGATAACAAAATAATAAAAAAATAAGGAACCAAATTAATCATCAATAGTGAACATGGTGGTTGGTAGAGGAGGAGGAGGTAGAGGATCTTGAGAATTTCCTCCCTAACCCCCTTGAGTAGGGGCCTCCTCATCAATAGGTCATGGATTCCACCCATAATTTTGATGCTTGTTTTTAGATGATTCATGTCAAGAAGTGAAAATGGGAAAGGCGAAAAGTGGAAACTTATCGTGTGGATAGAGGACCTAAACCCCCTCCACCACCACCTCTATTAGACCTTTTAGACCCACTCTAGTGTGGGGATGACCAATGAGAGTGAGGAGAGTGGATATTTTAGATTCAAGATCATTGATTCTAAAATTGATGACCACATCCATGATGGGGAGAGTGGTGGCACAGAGGATCTGGAGCCTCAAAGTTAACAACATAAGGAACATTCCCCCAATGATCCAAGAAGATCTATATATTATTAATCTTGAAATGAAATTTATTAGTTTAGACTTAGATCTAGAGGGTAACATTAGAAATCATAGTAACTTTGTTAGTTATAGAAAATCTTTTTTTCCATTTCTTCATGATTAAAAAAAGCATTATTTCTAGTTTTCCAAATCTAAAAAAGAATGTTAGCACATAAAATATGCCAAAATCTATCGTATCTTGAAGGAATTAAGGTAGATCCCCCCAAGAGAGCCATTTTTCAAGTGAAAATTTTGGGTCTAATGGGCTCAAATAGGGTGTGAATCCATCTCCAAGTGGACTTGGTAGGAGGTCAAAACTATAAAAGATGTTTAAGGGTTTATAAATGGTGATAAGCTAGGAAAATGAGCTTCGAAATCCCCATGTGCTTGAGATGGTCACCTATAGAAAAACCCTAGTAAAGAGTACACCAAATTAAATTGGATTTTTTAGTCTCGATGAGAGTATGTTAAATGTTATTAAACCTTTTAGACTAGACAAAATGAAGGTATCTAATATTCCATCAATGGTTGAGGGTTTAAATTTAAAATGTACTAAGGATCCAATAGGTTATTTTTTAGTCAAAGAGAGTACTGATTAAAGGGACTAGCTATAAGCCAATGCCAATATTTTCACCAGGGTGTAAGAGAGAAAATGCCAATCTTGTGTAAATACTCTCCAGGTATGGAACTTTGAATCTTAGAAATGGATTGATAATGTTCATTACTAAGATTACATTTTACCTTCAAAATATTCCAATGGAGCCATTAATGACTAGCCTCATAGAATAAATCCTCATTGGTTTTAATTCCCTTTTAAAATAATCTCAAACTCTTCATCTAAAGTACCATGGTAAAGGGAACTGATGTAAATTTTTAGGGTTTATGGATTTTAAGCCCTAAGTTGTTAAAGGTTATGATTACAATAAATTAAGGTATAAATATGCAATAAATATAGCCACTGATTTATAATAGAATTGACTTAGTTTGACCTTTCTAAAATAACAATAAATGATGTAAATAAATACTTAGCTAGAAATTGACTAAGATGAGAGATCTAGAGGCTATGAACTAGGATATGAGCTGATATAAGTATCACATACAAAATCCAAGTTTTAGAACCCTCATTGGATAGTAGTAGCCTAATTGGATAGTAGAACCACATAGTTTTAGTGTCTAAATAGGTCTAGGGATAAGCTAGGGATGAGTGGTCTCAAATAACACTCTTAACACCCAAGTGTCATTTTTAGATGATTACATCCCCACCCTTTATTCTACAAATGCAAAAAAGTGAAATGATTATGAAAAAGGAAAAATAAGTGTATCTAGACTTACCTAAGAGGTGAAGCCTATGAATCTAGATTTGAGTATGTGAAGCATATTGCATTGCGTATGCTACAAATGAATATGCATAGATCAGTCCTTACTTAAGATATATCAAAATCAAAGAAAAAATTAAGCAAAGAGATAAGAGAGAGTAAAAATGAATACACCTCATTAGGTATGTGAACCAATGCATAAAATTAGTGACAACATGTGTGCATGCATGTAGATAGTGATCAATCAATGAATAACTTGGATTGAGTTGATGACTTGCTCAATCCCCATGTGTGGGTAAATCAAGAACTCAATTTGGTTTTGACTCCAATATTGTCCACCCCTACTTGGTGGATCATGACCTATGAATATCTTAGATTGAATTGATGGTGTTTCTAACCCTCTCATGTATGTGGCTTAAGAACTCAAGTAGAATATGCCTCCATCATTGCCTACCCATGTGTAGTAGATGCATCTAAAATTAAAACTAGGTGATGTGATTGAAGATGTGTAACTATAATTAGAACTGTATATGTTGGATTTACAACAACTTGGAACCTTTAGAATGTAAAACAACTGTAAGACACTCAATAATATTAGGTTGTTTTTGGCCACTTAGGAATGCTTACCACTATAGTGGATTAAGGCATCAATCTAGTGTGTAACTTAGAATATACTGTCTAGTGTGTACAACATAGATAATGACATGGAATTTTTCATTCCATCTAATTAATTGGTTTATAAGTGATCATATGAAAAAAATATTGAATGCACATGCCCCCAAATTTGATATCTAAGCATATGGATTTTGGATTGAGTTATAATAATCTATATCTAAGTATCTGAAACTGAAAGGGGAATGATCATGTTGTGTATGATGCCCCCAATATGAGTAAACTGGTATGAATTTAAGCTAAATTGAGCCCAAACTAGTGATTTGTAACTAAAACTATGAAAACTTAGATTGTACCTACTATAATTTTCTAGCCAATCTAGAATTTTCTAAAACTGGGACTACTAGAAAGTAACACCATATCTTGGATAGTAGCATTGGTGGTGCTAGTGTCTCAATTTGGGTGCTAATTTCTAACTATTTTGATTTCTTTGCAACTAAAATTTTTCTCTATGTCATTATTTCCCACTATGTTTTTCTAAAACTAATTTTTGTATTTTATGCCTATGTACTGAAAACTATACTCCTAGTGTATTTGGATAGCCTGATCTATGTGACAAACCCTAGTAAATGCCCCTTATTTTGAAGGGAGTTATTTAACTTATGAAATAACTTACCTTAAAATAAGAAGATCTAAAAAATGTGTGTTATCTAGAGCATATATGATATATGCATAATAAACTAATATAATATGCATACATAACATTATAATATAAGCTAATCTAAACATAAGTCTATAGTGTATGATGTATGTTAGATATGACATTCACAAGGATATCAAGATAGATATAACAATGTATATGAGCATCAAATTTGAGTAATAACTAAGTAATTACCTAGGGGGATGGGGCATGATGTCTATCACAACACCCAAGTAGGAAGGGGAGATGCATGAGGTCCCTCATGGCCTCTAAAATTAGAGTGTGTAACAAGACAACTATCATGGCCATGACACATACAAGAAAACATACATAAAACACACATGAGGCATGAAAAGTAATCTAAGGGGACACAATACAAGGGACATGGGAACATGCCACTAAATCTAAGAAACCAAGACATACAAGGACATGTTTAAAGGTCCACATACATAAATACCAAGTAAGTTGGCTTAGAGACACATGGAAGGACATGTTCAAATGTCTGCATTCATAATCAATAAGGCACATGTCCAAAGCATACATACAATGAAAGGAATTTTCAAAGAGCCATAGAGCAATGGCATATTCAAATTCCCTTGAATAGAAGAAGCATAGAGACACAATAAAATTAAAACTGGGAAAGCTATAAATGAAAGTATACATGAAAATGTGCTACAAATTTGTATAAGATCAAAGATATACATAAGCTGAGTCTAAAGTAGTATTAGTCAACAAAAAATATGAGTAGGTATATGATGATCAATATCAAGATATAACAATGTTAAATTTGTGATATAAAGTCTAGAAATATGCAACTTGGTAATCAAAATTATGTATAGGATGCCCCCAACCAGGTGAATGTATCAAATAAGAAACATGTTTATCTATGTATATGCCCCCAATGGATAGATAATAGTAATTTTGGATCTGTGTAGTGGATCTGGGTCCTGTAAGTATATGTGAACACTCAACAAGAATAAGTAAATCATGTATGTATGATAAAAATTGACTATACTAAGATAACTAGCATATGTAGTGTTTAAAATATATAAGAAATGTAAACATGGAAATGCATACAATCTATAGTTTGTATTTTTTGAGCAAATATTTAAATATTTTTGTGTTTTGACATATTATATTATTTTTGTATTTTATTGGATATAAGTTATGTACAAGAAAAATGAAAATGAAATTATATATAAGGAACAAGAATGAATGAAATCATGTACAAATAAGGAGGAACATATTAACTGATGAGTCTCATGGAAGACTCACTATCAATGTGGCCTATATCAAAAATAGGAATGGTAACCTCTCATGTAGTGTGATTGATATGTTGTATTTGAGTCAAGTTGAACTATGAATATGAGTATTGTTCATTATTGATATCATAATAATCATAATAACATGGATTTTTCTACTCATTATTATCATCTTGATTTTAAACAAATGGAATTCTAGTGTTAAATTTTATTGTATCTGGATGAGCATAAAGAATTACCTCATATTATGGATTTGACCTTTCTAAATTTTTCTTTGCAATATTTTTTGTTACTGTGACCTTTGAAATTGTGCTTATTGTAGGCATATGGTGCTTTAGAGGCTCTTTTTTTAGAAAGCCTCTTTTGAGAATGCTTGTGGCTTTGCATGATTTTGACTTTTCAACTTAAGTTTTTGCTCTTTTAGTAACATTTATTATGTATCTAAATATTTTTCCTTCATAAACTGTATCTATGAATGATTTTCCTTAATATGTTCCATAAATTTCAAACTTTGTTGACCATTATTTTCAACTACTAGAATAGGACTAATGATGCCTTGAGTATGTTTTCCCAACCCTTGACCTTGATAATCAAATTTTTATAGATGTTTTTAACCAAAACCATACTATTTTGGAAGTGGGACCTCATTTTGGAGAGGTATATTTTTATCCTCCACTTGATTTAATTGTGCTTGTTGTACGATTTCTTTCTCCGATTTTGCTTTCCAAACCTTTTGTTGTTCTGAGTTATGTTTTGGTAACCACTTTTGCGCTATTTATGAATTTGACCATTTTTAAATATGTTCTTGTATCACTATGGATTTATTAACTAATTTATATTGTATAGGTTCCTCATTAGTAATGATGTGTTGTATATGTTTTTTCAATGCCAAACATGAATATGTGTGATGACCATGAATTCTATGGTATGCACAATAATATCCGGATCTCATTACTGGATGTAGAAAATGAAGGTTGATCACCTTATCTTTAATCATTTATCTTAAAATATTACTTAAATTTTTATTTGATCTTTTAATACTTTTTGATTCATTAGTTGTAAATGCACTTTGTTGTGATTTTTTATTTTGATATGTAACATTGATTGCCACAAATTGACTAGGTGAAGATGCATATACATGATTGACACTAGTGTGCCCTGGAGGCTTTTATTTTGTAATATAATCTTCCAATACTATAATATTGTCATGTAATCATTGGTTTTGATTTTGTACTTATAAAATGAGCTTAATCATACTAATACTTTGATCACATAGAGTCTCACAAGTGCAAACCATAGTTGCTTCTGATTGAACATGTAGGCACACACCCTATAGAGAAGATATAGGAAGGGAAGGGTTTGAAGGATGGATAGGTTAAGTATAGACATTTGAAACAATAGCATAGGTTTCCTTGTCTCATGGAGGATTGATAACATGGACCTAGTTATAGGTAAAGTAGTTATCACCCTCATGGAGATGAGGTGGAGAAGGAGAATATTCTTTATTCATGAAATATGTTAATACAACTTGGAAGAGGGATGCCAGGGTAAACCATATGAGGTATAAAAAACCTAAAAAAACCAAAGAAATAGGAAATATAAGGATACAAACCATAATAACATATAAGGCTAGGGTTTTAATAGTATTTAAAGTAAGATGGGTTTACCAAATGATTTAAATTTTTAGGGTTTATGGAGTTTAAGCCCTAGGTTGGTAAAGGGTCTAAGTACTATAAATTAGGGTAGAAATATACAATAATTACATCCACTATTTTTTAATATAATTGACTTAGTTTAACCTTTATAAAATAATAATAAATGATGTAAACAAATTCTTAGTTGTAAATTGATTGAGACAGGAGATCTGGAGGTTGTAAACTAGGATAGGAACTGATATGAGTGTCACGAATAGGATCTATGTGTTAGAACCTTTCTTGGATAGTATCACCCTAATTGGAAAATAATGTCATGAGGTGATAGTATATTTATTTTATCACTAGTGTCCTTTGTGCAGAACTATTCCAAACTTCTAGGTGCACCTATGTCTAAATATGCCAAGACTGTTCTTATGTGCATGAGTTTTGATTCCCTATAGGTGACCTATTTTGATTTATTTTATATGAAAACCCTAAACCTCCATGTTGCTATGGAACCTAGTTGGCATAATATCAAATTTTGATGTTATTGAGGTAGGTTAGACATCATCAACACCCTGATATGATGAGAGTTGTCTACATATTGATACTCTGAAGAGGGATCAAGCCTAATGTAGTTCTCCCCACCTAAGTGTTGGTGTAAGTGCAAGTACAAGTGAAGCTAGTATAAATTCTAGTTTGAGTGATTTAAATTTTCTTGAGAATGGAAATATAAGTAATCTAAGTTTAGGAATGATATAGATGGCTATATATAGAAGTAGGGTAGAATTAGGATTGATAACCTTGATTATGCATAACTTGTTTTGAGTTTGTTTGTTTAATTTGCATTTGATTTCCCTCTAGTGGATAAAGGGTTAAAATTCATATACATATATTATTCTAGTGCTTGTGTGGGTCTTAAAATAGGTCTAGGATGACCTTAGGTGGTTTATAATTTGAAAATATAGATGTTGGTAACAAAAGGTGGGAAAAGGATAATAACACCCAAACTGGGACACTAGCGCCATGGGGCACTACTATCCAAATTATGGTGCTAGTGTTCAAGTGGCAGAACCTGAGGCACTAGGGGCTAGCATGTTAAAGTGAAGGTTTGGGACTACTTTAGGGATGTGTGTGGCCTATACAAAGGTTGTATAAGTATCTAAATAAGCCATAAGATAGGTCTAGGCTAAGCTATGGATGGTTGGTCTCAAATAACACTCTTAGGACTCAAGAGTCATTTATAGATGATTATAGGAACATTGTGAAAAATGAGAAATGGGGACCACCATAGATAATAATAATTAAGAGAGAAATCACTTTGAAAACCATTCCCCAACCAAAAAAGGTGAGGTTTGAGTTATTCCCAAGCATTTTAGATGTTGTATGTAATAAAATTACCTTCAATCTTGACACGAATAGGGGTAATGAGAAGGCTTTATAGAGTAACACCTTGCCAAGACTTTCTACCAAGAGGGCATCCTTGAGAAATGTAATGTCTTAATAATATTTTTTAGAAATTTTCACCTTCTAAATGCCTAATAATCCACTTAACACTATGAGAAATACCTTAGCATTTAATGTCAATGAGCCCAATTCCTTTATAACCTTCAAAATTATCCCATAGAAACTATCATAGAATATTTAAAAATTTAGCATAGGTATCATTGGAAGGAATCCAACAAGAGTAGTAATAGACATGAGTAGTACTTAGAACCTTAGAGAAGATATGAAACTTTCCTCCTAATGAACAAGTATTTGGTGATCTAGAAAGATATTTTTTACTAAAACTTTTGGACCACATAAGACAAAAAATCATAGGGAAAGGATTTAAATGCAAATGGAATGCATAATAATTTGAAATAAATTGTAGGGATAATACTCTACCATTGAAATTACTCTATTTAGGAGGTTTGGAAGAGATATATTGGTGATATCATTGGGTTTTATTCTATTGGATGGAAGATCTCGAAGAAAGGAAAAATATATCAAGAAATTCTATATAATTTTTAATAGAATCCTTTTCCTCCTAAAGGGTAATAAATTATTCATATGTGAATTTCCCATTAATTAGTTTATTCCTAAATTTAGGGAGACAAATACCCTTCACCAAACCCTTGGAAGCATAGTTAGTCAAAAAATAGCTAATACCTTCAACAACCAAAATGTAAAGAGAATGAGCTAAGGGGAAAACCTACCCGATAGATATATGAAGTTATAAGTAATGAGATTGGTCACCATTAATATTAATGCAAGCACTAACATCTTTAAATACTATGTTGACACCCTACACAAACCTAGGGCCAAAGTCAAGAGCTTATAACATTGTTATAATAAAGGGCCAGTCTATCAAAATCAATCTTGATGAATAAGGCCTTTGAGTGGAAAACCCTATCCCATTCCATACATTCCTAGATAACAATGGAATTTTCCAAAATTTATCTTTATTTAATAAACCATGCATGTTCATTTCTAATATTTACAGGAATACATACTTAATTTTAAGGGCTAGAGCTTTAACAATAATTTTATAATATACATGTTGACCAAATTTGACCTTTGGTCAAATTAAGTCAACCCATACATTTCTAATTTTTTTATAATTTGATACATGTCCTATAGGGCTCATAATGGTCTAAACATCTTACTTATCCTTCCCCTAGTCCTTGTCTAAGCTCATCTCTCTTGATATGGCCTAGTCAACCAAAGTCAAAGTTGGTCAAACCTAGTCAAACTTAGTCAAAGGCTCAATTTATTTTTTAAATGTCATAATATGGTATTTTATATGTTTAAATGTGTCTTCAAGTCATAAATTGGTCACTTGCTAAGTTTCATATGCAAAAGGGTCATTTGGCCACATTTTTAGCCCATTAAATGACTTGTACAGACTTTCAAGGAGGAAAAATTGTCACCAAACTATATTTAAATGTGGGGAAGGTCAGAGAATTTTAGGATTGGTTAGATTCCAATCCAATAATCAGTTATGTTCAGAGAAGGGCATTTTTCCCTTGTTTTTAGGGCCTTTTGGGTACTTATACGAACTTGTTGAGTTCATCATCAACTAAAAACGTGGGTAATGTGTCTCTTCACCACCTTAGATTAATTTAAACACTTGGATTGCTAAGATAAGTTTAAAAATTTCATCTGAAACTTATTTTCCTTCCTTCTTCTCTTCACAAGCCAAGAAAGGTCATTTTCAAACACCTGGTGTGGGTCGTACAGCTGGAGTTGCGAGGAATGCCTTTGGAGGTGGATAGTAATTTGAGTGTAATTAAAATCCATAGTAGTAACTTATATTTTGTTGGATTATCCTTCATGAACCATCATTAATAAGATAGGAAACTTTTGTGCTTCTTCATCTAGGAGGGGTCCCTATTTCAGTTAGTTTTTGAATATTTTGTTTTGTTTTGAAAAATCTAGCTATTTTACATCATTATCAAAGATATCCATAGGTTATCCATCACCATTATATTACAAGGATCATTAAATGTCAAAGGAGCATCTTTTAGGCTTGATTGGTTTGCAAACTACCAGCTCCTTATACACCTACAAATATCTTGAAGAAGATTTTCATGTTGGATGGAGCCATGGGATGTTGTTTTAGGTGTTTAAATCTATGAGGATACATCTATAAGTATTGGAATAAGTTTTGGACTCTTGAAATGCCAAAACAATGCTCAAATGACTATGTTTCCTATCATTATTAACCCTCATAGTGGTATACACATCTATAGGTGACATCAACAGGAGTTTCAGAGAGTGGTACAGAAGTAAAAGGACATTTTTGAATCTTATGATGGCCTATAACATAATTTTATACCTTGAAATTCATATTTGTGACTCTTGTAGGCCTGCTAAGGCAGAAGCATCACCACATAGTAAATCCTAAGGTTTCAAGGCCTTTATCTCTAGAAGGCCAAAACAAAGAACTAAGGGGTTTCATAGACTTTTCCAAATGTGCTTGAATGATGCCCCAAATCACCTATCCATGATCACCCTGTAGTCCTATCATAGGATAATGAATGTGTAAATATTGGAAGGATAATGAACAATGGAGGGTGGTAATTTGAATACCCAAAAGTGACCTTAAAACCACTAAATTTTGTTAGTGAAACCTACAAGAGGTTGATAGAAAGGTGAACTTGCACTTCATAAACTCAGTCCTAGACTATACCATCAAGGTGGAACATTAAAATTGGTTAAAATTATGCTCATAAGTTAAAATGTCATGGGATAAAATGGAATTTGGTGTAATAATCCCTAGACCCATACCCTATTCGTACCAAGGCAAAACAAACACCTACATCAAGGTAACTAATAGTGAGCTAGTACCAAGGTGTTGGAAGGTGTTTAACGTGTTAGAATAAATTGAAAATGTAATTTTATGAACTCAATATGATTCAGGAAGTTCATAATGATCTTAAGTAGGATCTCATGAGGTATTTCACACCTACATGTGAAAGTACAGTAGGGTCTTAAAGGGACTGTCTCAGTTTAGTAAACTTGGAGAGGTGTGAATCAAACCTTAATGATTTTTCTTGCCTTATGATATTTTATATATTTATATATGACTTAAGTATGCATTTTTTAATCAAGGTAAGTTTAGAATAATAATGTTGAATGCCTTCACCAAGTTCTAAGGAGCAATCAATCACCTACAGGCAAAACAAAGTGTCTTAGTCTAAATAGTGATCCAATTGCAAGATTAAAGGTGTTTAAGGTCATTGAAGGTATGAGTTATTATATAATCACTTTTGTATACCCAAATAATTTAAAATATAGGTTTATAAGCACCTCAAGTAAATGCAAAACACAAAAGATCACCTCTAGGTAGGGTTGTCATAGTCAAGGCAGGGACTAAGGAAAATAGAGGGCTAAGTGGGTCATAGACCCTCTAAGTGTAAAATTGAAAGTGTAAATGGTTTTATTGGGATACATTATGATATAATAAATTTAAAACATACCCCAAATCCTGATAAAAATTCCAAATGCTCTCCTAATGTGGTAAATGGAGTACAATCCATACAGACAAGCTAGGAAACCCTTGGCTCAAGGGGTAAACATGAGGAATTCACTAATGAGAAAGATTTTGGATGGATTATAAGGATCTATGAGCATGAAATTAATGTTAATATCATGTATAAATATCTTATAATCATGAAATTGGTTTGGAAGGATCATTTCCAAGGTGGTTTAAAGGAAAACATGCAAAAAATAAGGGTTTTGAAGCCTTTTTAGGGCATATTGAGATGGTTAGCCCCTTAACCATGGATTTAGGTAAACCCTTTGGTAAATTTTGTCATTATGAACTTATAAAGATGAAAAAATATTCAATTTTCACAAAAAAAATGGAAATATGCTTCTAATTTGTCTCAGAGGTAGTGTGTTCTCCCCATGCCTAAATCATGCAAATTTTAAGAGATAAGCCAAAATAGTGAAATATAAGTAAAATTGATCATTATATGTGGTTTGAATAGCTGGGTATGACCTAATTAAACATGGGAAAACTTAATAGGATGTCTGAAGGTAAACAGGGTGCCCTAGGCAACAAGTGTTACAGTCACATTCCATAGGCAGATATGAGGCTAGAGGGGCCAAATGAAGGTCATTTCCATTTCCAAACCTTGGAAATAATTATAATGATTTGAATAATTCCCATGGGGGTGAAAATTACATGATAAAGCTATGAAAGTGCATGGTAAGTGTGAATATGATTTTTTTAGCTAAATAATGTAGGTAGATCCATTGGCAAGGTCTAAGCCTAGTCTCAAAATGGGAGTCATCTTCATTTCTAGCTCTTAGTTAGATACTAAAATGATTGAGTCATGTCCTTGGGTTATGTTTAGAGATGTATAAACCTTCACTTTATATATTATTTCACTATAAGGTCATTTTGTTAGCTTGGAAGCTCCCATACCTCTCAACTTGAGATGCTCATATCTCTCATAATCCTTTACATGGTAGGCTGAGTTGTTTCAGGATGATGGAGAGGGTCTCTAAGAAGCCTCTAGTGGAATTGAGAGTGATTTATAATGTGTCATGTGTTAGGTTGTGGAGCTAAAAGCTTCACTAATGCAAACAGAGGAGGAGGTTACAGAAGGGCTGCAGAGTGTCACAGACGTCGGCGTCGGTCAGGCCAACCGACGTCGGCAGGATCAGACAAGAAGGCAACCGACGTCAGTCAGAAGTCGGCCAGCATCAGCACCCCCAGGTAGATAGGGACCAATGTTGGTCACTTGTGTGGTTCAGACTGCGTGTATTATGGGCAGTTAGCTAATGAACCAAGTGTTTGCATGTCAAGAGCCAATTTTAGACTGGAAGCTGTGGATCTAATTATTGTAATTAGATGTCTAATTATTGTTTGGATGAGATCTATATAATAGCCTCATGGATTGTATTGTAAGTTGTTCTAGTTTGAGTTGAGCAAAGTTTGCTTCTTCTATGTGTGAGGTGAGTAAAGGTGTTCTTCCTAGTTCCACAGCAGTGCTAAGGTGGGTGCTAGTTTTGGAGAGTCAGCAAGATTCTTCAGGTGTGTAGGATCTTGGTCATCAGGTGTGCATGGCTACTTTAGGAGATCTACATGGTAAGTAAGATCATTGATCTATAGGTGTATGTGTGTGCAAGGTCAAGGTTCACAGGTGTGCAAAACCAGATTGATTTGCAGGTGTGCAAGATCAGAGAGGATAGCAACACAACAGGGAACAGTATCAGGCAGGATCTACTTAGAGTACAGGTGTGTACTTAGAGCAAAGAGGAAGGCAAGGCAGTTCCTTCCATAAGTAAGATCAGATTGGGTTGTAGGTTGTTTCAGTTTAGGGGAGATCTACTTGAAGTACGTTTGTGTACTTGTGGAGTGCATGGAGCACTTGTGGTGTGCATGGAGCATAGGAAAATTGGCAGTAGTGGATACTGGCTGGTTGGAGGTGAACACCAACTCTGTGTTTGAGTTGGGTGTTGGGACCTAAGAGAGAGAGCTTTGAGGGAAGATTTACTGTTTATGCCCTAAAGGTGTGGGAGCCCTAGAGGTGTGTAAGGAAGAAGAACTATGACAGCCTTCTTTGTTGTATTTCCTTCTGAAAGAGTTTTAATACAAGTTGTGTATTGTCTCTCATATCTTGTGTTATTTCTGAATTCTAGTTACTTGTTGATTCTGGTTAATTTCCACATATTAAGTTTCTTGGTAATCAATTGTGTGCTTCTCTTATTTTCATCCCAACAAGTGGTATCAGAGCTAAGGTTGCAGGGAGCAAGTTTTGTGTTTGGTTATAGGTCACTCTCAGGGGTTTCTGATTGAGTGGGATTAGAGCAATGGCAGATCATAGTAAGCTAAGAATGGAGGAGTTGAAAAGCACAGATGATCACTTACGGTCCTATGGAAAGAAAGAGCAAGGAAAAGAAAACTGTTGGTTTGTGGAAGATCAGCATGAAGGAACTGAAGAAGCAAATGTTGCAGGTGATGTGGCACAAGATGCTCTAGGAGGTTTCTTGGATAAAGTAGAATCTTGTTTTATAGATTATGTTGCCTCTTTCCATGCAGCCCCAGGTAGAGGAGCTGGTGAGCCTTGCCAAAGAATTGGCAAAGGGGAAGTGAAGCTGAAATTGCAGGCGGCCAACACATGGGTGTTAAAGAAGGTCATGCAGGTCCCAGGTTTGAAGATGTGGCTAATTTCTTCAAAAAGGTTGGGTGATGAGAGATGCACAAGAACTCTCATAGTGGATGCACTTGAATTAGTTAGTGGTAAGAAAATAGGTACTCTTTATCTACTTGTTTATATTACTGATTCTTCTTCTGTTGCAAAGACGTGGCTTTGTAGGCTTGGTCACATGAGCAGGAAGGAGATGCATGTTCTTAAGAAGAAGTTAGATGTCTTTGACAGGCTTAAGAACTGGAAAGCCTTGGTGTTCTTGGAGGAGATGGCAGATAGAGACAAGTGGATGGGGCTGGATACTTCTGAGCAGGGCAGTTTGGACATGGGACTTGATTCAAAGGAGCTCACAAGTAAAAATTCATCACTTACAGGAAAACACAGGTACCGACATCGGCAGGAGGACCGACGTCGGTATTAGGTAAGACCGACATCAGTCAAGAAGACCGACATTGGAAACAAAAGGCACCGACATCGGCAGAGTTGGTAGTCAGGGACAAGCGCATGGAAACCAACGTCAGTCAGATGCAGACTGTGTAGTGACCGAGGTCGATCACTGTAACATATTTTGGGTAGATAGCAAGCTGTCAAGGAGTCTCAAATGCCCATATGGAGGATTGAAGATGTAAGTAAGCCTCAAATTCATTGTTCCTCTTCTTTATACTAGTTGCTGACTGCAGAGCAGGAAGGATCCAAGAAATAGTGGGAGTGTGGCAGGAATATTATGCAGAACCAAACAGAGACTTGGTAGGGTTGCCAGCAGGTATGGAAAGCACAGAGATGAATGGATACCTTAGTTAAAGAATAGAGAGAATGGAAACGTGAGATGGAAGACCAGGTCATATGGTCTTGAGGGAGCTGCAGGACAGTGGGACAGTGCTGACAGGTGGTACCAGGTTGATGACAAAGCAGGGCTTTAGTCAATGTCAGTATAACCATTATGTTTATCTTACCAGGGGGATGATGGTCACAACATTATCCTGTTACTATATGTGGAGGATGACCTTGGTGCAGGTTCAAACATACAGGGTTTTGCTGAGCTAAGGGTAAGATTAGTTCAGTGGCATGTCATGAGGAATTAGGAGTAGCAAAATTCTTTGGCATGAGAGACATGGAGTTCACAGGTTGATTTTGTTTCCAGTAGGAGCTGATGTGAATCAGGTGTTGGCAAGGTTCCGGATGCAGAGCCAAAGCACACTAAGGGCTGGATAGTTTAGTGCTTGAAATCACATGAGGTCTGGTATAGACCTGAGTTTGCCCAAGCAGTGGGTGTTGTCAGAGAGTTAGGAGCCAATTCGAGGAAGTGGGTTCTCAGGTATTTGAGAGGGACCAGTAGTAGGGATTCATGCTATTCAAGGTCAAGACTTCACTACATGGGTTTGTAGGTTCAGATGTGGCAGGGTACTCGGATGACAGGAGGTGAACCATAGGTTGTGTGGTGGGTTGTCTTCAGGGATTCATCTTGAAGAGGGATATAAGCTAGGAAATAGATTAGATAGGGTACAGGTATAGGTACAAGTACAGTGCAGTTGTTTATCTCCGAGTGGGAGATTGTTAAGTTGTGGAGCTAAAAGCTTCATTGATGCAAATAGAGGTGGAGGTTACAGAAGGGTTGTAGAGTGTCACAGACGCCGACATCGGTCAGGCCAACTGACGTTGGCAGGATCAAACAAGAAGGCAACTGACATCGGTCAAAAGTTGGCCGGCGTCGGCACCCCCCAGGTAGACAGGGACTGATGTCGGTCACCTGTGTGGCTCAGACTGCATGTATTATGGGTAGTTAGCTAATGAACCAAGTGTTTACATGTCAAGAGCCAATTTTAGACTGAAAGTTACAAATCTAATTATTGTAATTAGATGTCTAATTATTGTTTGGATGAGATCTATATAATAGACTCATGGATTGTATTGTAAGTTGTTCTAGTTTGAGTTGAGCAAAGTTTGCTTCTTCTATGTGTGAGGTGAGCAAGGGTGTTCCTCCTAGTTCCACAGCAGTGCCAAGGTGGGTGCTAGTTTTGGAGAGTCAGCAGGATTCTTTAGGTGTGTAGGATCTTGGTCATCAGGTGTGCATGGCTACTTTAGGAGATCTACATGGTAAGTAAGGTCATTGATCTACAGGTGTATGTGTGTGCAAGGTCAAGGTTCATAGGTGTGTATAACTATATTGATTTGTAGGTGTGCGAGATCAGAGAGGATAGAAACACAATAGGGAGCAGTATCAGGCATGATCTACTTAGAGTATATGTGTGTACTCAGAGCAAAGAGGAAGGGAAGGCAGTTCCTTCCATAAGTAAGATCAGATTGGGTTGCAGGTTGTTGCAGTTCAGGGGAGATCTACTTAAAGTGCATTTGTGTACTTGTGGAGTGTGTGGAGCATAGGAGAATTGGCAGTAGTGGATATTGGCTGGTTGGAGGTGAACACCAACTCTGTGTTTGAGTTGGGTGATGGGACCTAAGAGAGAGAGCTTTGAGGGAAGATTTACTGTTTATGCCCTAGAGGTGTGGGAGCCCTAGAGGTGTGTAAGGAAGAACTGTGGCAGCCTTCTTTGTTGTATTTCCTTCTGAAAGAGTTTTAATACAAGTTGTGTATTGTCTCTCATATCATGTGTTATTTCTGAATTCTAGTTACTTGTTGATTTTGGTTAATTTCCGCATATTAAGTTGCTTGGTAATCAATTGTGTGCTTCCCTTATTTTCATCCCAACATCATGGCTATGAAAAAATATTAAGATTGAAAGTGACTCCAAAACCCTTACAAACCCTCCTAAGGACCTGATTTGGGAAATATTGCACTTGGAGCATGAATATGTAATTTAAAAGCCATGAAACTACTTAGAAAATGTAGAGGACTCTCTTAGGAACCCCAGAATGCCAATTTATTGTATGGACCTATATGGAAGGGGTTAGAATAGGGATATTTTTGAAATTTTTGTGTGTTTTTCAAGGTTGGGAAGGTTTCAAGAGGACAAATAAATTTTGGGGGAGATTTAGGACTTTTTATAAGTCCTCATCTCCATTTAATAAACCATATAAACTCCTAAGCCTATCTGATATCTCTTTCATTTTAGCCAATCTAGTGGGCAAATATTAAACACTTAGGGAAAAGTGGTGAAAATTAATTTGGAAAGATTTAAATGGATATTTATTGAAAATAATGATATTAAATCCCTTGAAACATGTCATCCCTTCTTTTGCATGTATTATACTAAATAATTGGAAGTTTTTAGGTGCCAAGTGTGAGAGTTGCATGGAGAAATCTCATTTTGGGACTATCATGGATGATGGTGCATGTTAAAAAGTATGAGAGTGATCAAAATATATTTGAATTCATGTGAGGACATATTAGTAAAACCTCCTACTCAGACCCATCATTAGACCTGATCAATTGTAGTGATAAGGTAGTTTTGGAAGGTAAATCATGAGGGGCAATTTTTTGTGCAAGGAAAGGAGTTTCTAAACCAATTTGCAGGGCTTAGATGATTTGAAATGACACTTTTATCTCTTAAAATTTCATGTATGAATCCATATCTCTCTCACATTCACAAGTAACTAATCTTTTTAGTTGTGATAAGTGTCTCTATGACTCTTGGACTCCCCTTTTCTCTTTTTTCTAACATCTTCTATAAATTGAGCCTTTTTGGTTATTGTATGGATCTATCCACCTTGGTATGGTGAATCCCTATCAAATTTTTGACTTGAATCTAATAAATATAGTTTTTTTTAACCTTATTCAATATTTCACTAAGTGTACATAATGTTTTTTGGTCATGGGCAAGTGTAGTTTGGCCTACTTTCACATGTACTCTTCCTAATGCCTTATGTGTTTTGTAATCTCTCTTTTATAGGTCAGAAATAAGTGTCTAAGGTTGATATTGTAGGTGTAGTGAGTAGTCTATTCAATATGGTATCTTAGAATTCCTATTGTTTGAGTCCTCCTAGCCTAAGTTATCTCCAAGACCCCATGCTTAAAACACTAATGTGAAAGAGGAGATTGTCATTGGATGAAGTGTATGTGTAACTTATCCTTATTTATAAGTTCATGTTAAAGGGTGTGAGTTGAGAAAATATTTTTTGTATCACCTCCCATATACTAGGTTTACTTTTAGCTATTATTATCCCTTTTCAACCCCAAATTACTAGTAGTAGGATTTGAGCTATAGTGATGCATCAAGGGGAGCTAGCCCCTAATATAGAGATCCACTTTAAATTTGGGAAACCCACAGCCCTGAGGTGGTTCCATTGTGTCACTTGAATGAGGAGAGACTTTTCATCTCATCTTTGGGTGAAATTCCAAGTGATAATAGTTGTTGGCATGCCCAGTGGGACAAGAGGTCAATTCCTTGAGGAGTTTTGGTGTTCTTCTCAAGATAACATATTTTAGAGGCAATTTTAATAAATACCGATGGTGAATCCATGTATGAATTTATTGGTAAAGTAGCCCAAATATTCTTATTAAAGTTTTTTTTATTGTTATACACAATTCTCACAAGTCTCATGGATTATTTTTATGTTGAGTTTATCCTAACACTAGTTGAGGAGATATCTTTTGCTTTGCCTATTCCTCCTCAATATGAGCAAGTATTTTTACAAACTTGTCATGATCCCTATGTTACCTATAATTAGTCATATTCACCTTGTTCTTCACCTAATTCACCTGGTTCTCCTCTAATTCATCCCATTGCTAGTTTAAAAAAGACTCTTATTGGCTACCAAGACTACATGTTAGACCTTGACACTATATATGGTTATGCCCAAGACATCCCTAGTGTTTATATTAAGGGTGTAAGGGATGATTTGGAATAAGAAAAAGGAGTGGATGCCTATAGAGAGCGATAATTGGTAAACTCTTACCTATGAGATGCTTGATATTTATGGCCTAATTTTCCATCTAGAGGAGAGATTGAGAAATCTTGAACTAGCAGAATCTTAGCAGCCTAGATATATCCCAAATCAACCTTTGAGTGTGTCAGCTTTGCCCACACAAGATGCTTATCCAAGAATGTTACAAAATACCCCAAGTCCTTCATGCATTCCCCAAATTTTACCTTCTTGGAAGTCCATCCAAGAGAGTATCCAAAGGAAGAAGGATCTCATAGTTGAACAGGTTGATGTATTTGGAGAATGTTGTGAGGAAGAAATTTTGAGTTTTGAGGCACACCTTGAAAGAGAGATTGAATTGGCCAATCAAATTTTGAGGCAATCCATCATGATAGCAGGAGGTGAACTCTCTAAGCCAACTTTTCCAAATTGTAATAAAGATGCCAACCCAAATGAAACTCTAAGTTTCCTAAACATATCATTCACTCCTCCATTAACATCTCATCCTCATGAAGAATCCTCTAAGCAAACCTTCCCAAGATGGAAAGAAGTGGTGGCAGCTTGTGAAGAAAAAAAATCATGTTTAGGTGGAGAATTTGAAAAGAGATAAACTTGAAACCCCTCAACTCCCTCCCACCCTTCCTCAAGAAGCCATTGAACCCATATTTCCACTTCCTCTAACTGATCAATGTTTCCCTTCTAATGTTGAGGATTGCCTTACTCCTTGGGAATCTTCTTTGGCTAAACTTCTAATTTTTGAGAGGCTTAACATTGGAACTAATAAGAAGGAGGATGTGTTTGATATTTTAGATTAGATTAAAGATAAAGAGGAACTGATGCTAGTAAGGAGGCATCAAATTGTGACGATGAGGAAAATGATCTTCCTTGTGTTGAAAAATATGCCTTGGAAAGAGTTCCTTTGTATTCCAAAGAAGAAGAAGAAGAAGAGGTTTCCATTGTGGTCCCACTTCATAATGTTGATCAAGAGAAGGATGATGACTTGTGGTAGATATTTGAGGGCATATTAAATGAAGTTGAAGCCCTAAATGAGCCTACAAGTCCTTTGGATCTGAATACAAGCCATGATAAACAAGAGGTTGTGTCTCGAAGGGAAGACATGTGGTAGACTTATATGCAAATGTTTTAACAGCATAAATAATGTGAGAAGATTAAAATCCTAATGAAACAAGTCCAATATGTTGGAGAGCAAGCATATATTAAGAAGAATCATCATCAAGAGAGCCTAGCTCATGATGGGGCAATCTATGATGATCTTGGACCTTTTGAGGATGGTCCAAAAGTTGATCTTAGGCCTTTTGAAGGTGACTTGAAAGTTGATTCTAAAACCACCTATGAAACTGCCTCCACCAACATCAAAGAAGAGTTTGAGTAGGAAACACTTCAAAATTTTCATGATACAACGATTCTTGAGGACTTTTAAGAATTTGTAATAAATGAGTAGAATGATGAGAGCCTTTAAGAAGACATAAATTTGAAACAATCTATCCCATGCATGGATATGTAAATATGTCATGAGGAAATAAAAGGATAGCAAGTTGAAGCATGTTTCCAATTCCAAGAGGATTTCATCTACTTTGGAGACCTGTATGAGATGTCTTCATCAAATGACATATCAAGTCAAGGAGTAAAAACAAAACATGAGTCATTTAACACCACATCCAAGAGGAAGCATGCTTGGCATCCTCACGCATATAGTGAGTAAGGAGATTCAAGATACTTCCATTTTGATCTAGGAAGGAAGGTATGATCAAGTTTAATGTACATAATTTTTTTGATTTTAGTTGTGTCTTATGTTCCCTAAGTGTTTAGTAGCACAAGTGTGCTTTGCTTTGTGTGTTTGTGTTGGTCTTGTTGTGTGTTTGTTCTTTCCTTTATATGTTTTGAGGTAAGAAAAATATCTTGTTGGTCTTTTTAAGGTCTGGTCCTATTGTGCTTAAGTTCCTTTTGACTCCCTTGCCCAATGGATAGGATAAGGCTACTGGTCCTTAACATAGGAAAGCATGCTACCCATAAGAGTTACCAAAAGTGTTGACCAAATTTGAAATTTGGTCAAATTAGGTCAACCCATACATTTATAAAAAAATTATAAGCTTATACATGTCCTATAGGGGTCTCATAATCATCTAAACATCTTACTTATCCTTCCCCTAGTCCTTATTTAAGCTCATCTCTCTTGAAATGGCCTAGTTAACCAAAGTCAAAGTTGGTCACACCTAGTCAAACTTATTCAAAGGCCCAATTTATTTTTTAAATGTCATAATATGATCTATGATATGTTTCAAGGTGTCTTCAAGTCATAAATTAGTCACTTTCTAAGTTTCATATGCAAAAGGGCCACTTGGCCACATTTTTAGCCCATTAAATGACTTGTATAGACTTTCAAGGAGGAAAACCTATCACCAAGCCATATTTAAACATTAGGAAGGTCAAATAATGTCAATATTGGTCAGATAATAGTCCAATAATTAGTTATGTTCAGATAAGGGTAGTTGCTCCTTATTTTTAGGGCCTTTTGGGCACTTATACGGACTTGTTGAGTTCATCATCAACTAAAAATGTGGGTAATGTGTCTCTTCACCTCCCTAGATTCATTTCCATGCTTGGAATTCTTACATAAGTTTTAAAATTTCATCTATAATTTACTTTTCTTCCATCTTCTCTTTGCAAACCAAGAAAGGTAATTTTCAAACACTTGGTGTGGGCCATATAGCTGGAGTTAGGAGGAATGACTTTAGAGGTGGATAAAAATATAAGTGTAATTAAAATACATAGTAGTATCTTATGTTTTTGTGGTTTCTCCTTCATGAACCATCATTAAGAAGCTAGGTAGTTTTTTGTGCTTCTTCATCTAGGAGGGGTCCTTATTTTAGTAAGTTTTTGAATAGTTTGTTTTGTTTTGAAAAATTAAGATATTTTACATGATTATCATAGATATCCATAGGTTATCCATCACCATTATATTACAAGGATCATTAAATGTCAAAGGACCCTCTTCTGGGCTTGATTGCTTTGCAAACTATCAGCTCCGTATGCACCTGCAGGTATCTTGAAGAAGATTTTCATGTTGGATGGAGGCATGGGATGTTGTTTAAGGTGTTTTAACCTATGAGGATGTATATAGAAGTGTTGGAACAAGTTTTGGATTCATGAAATTCCAAAACAATACTCAAATGACTATGTTTCCTATCACTGTCAGCCCTCATAGTGGTATGCACATCTTCCGGTGACATCAGTAGGAGTTTTAGAGTGTGGTATTAAATCAAAAGGATAAATTTTAATCTTATGATGGAATATAACATAATTTGATACCTTGAAAATCATATTTTTGACTCTTTTAGGCCTACTAAGGCAAAAACATCACCACATAGTAAATCTTGAGGTTTCAAGGTCTTTGTCTCTAGAAGGCCAAAATAGAGAACTAAGGGGTTTCATAGACTTTTCCAAACATGATTGAATAATGCCCAAAAGCACCTATCCATGATTACCTTGTAGTTATATCATAGGAAAATGAATTTGAAAATATTGGAAGGATAATGAATAATGGAGGGTGGTCATTTGAATACCCAAAAGTTCCCTCAAAACCATTGAATTTTGACAGTGAAACCTATAGGATGTTGATAGAAGGTGAACTTGCACTTCATAAACTTATTCCTAGACTATGCTATCAAGATGGAACGTTAAAATTGGTTCAAATTACGCTCATAAGCTAAAATGTCATGGGATAAAATGGAATTTGATGTAATGATCCCTAGACCCATCTATGTTCATACCAAGGCAAAACAAACACTTATAACAAGGTAACTAACAATGAGCTAGTAACAAGGTGTTTAAGGTGTTATAAGAAATTGAACATGTAATTATATGAAATCAATATGCTTGAGGGAGTTCATAATGATCTTAAGTAGGACCTCATGAGGTATTTCACACCTACAGGTGAAGGTATAGTAGGGTCCTAAAGGGACTATCTCAGTTTAGCAAACTTGGAGAGGTGTGAATCAAACCTTAATGATTTTTGTTGCCTTATGATCTTTTATAGATTGATATAGGACTTAAGTATTCATTTTATAATCAAGGGAGTTTTAGAAGAATAATGTATAATGCCTTCACCAAGTTTTAAGGAGAAGCCAATCACCTATAGGTAAAACAAAGAGTCTCAATCCATATAGTGATCCAATTGCAAGTGTGAATGTGTTTAAGGTCATTTAAGGTATGATTTAGTAGATAATCACTTTTTTCCACCCAATAAAGTTAAAATAGAGGTTTCTAAGCACCTCAAGAAAATGCAAAACACAAAAGATCACCTACAAGTAGACCCTCTAAGTGTAAAATTGAAAGTTTAAATGGTTTTAGTGGGATCAATTATGATCCAATAGATGATAAAACATACCCTATACCCTAATAAAATGTCCAAATGCTCTCCTCATGTGGTAAATGGAGTACAGTCCGTATAGACAAGCTAGGAAACCCTTAGCTCAAGGGTTAGACACGAGGAATTCACTAAGAAGAAAGGTTTTGGATAGATTCTAAGGCTATATGAGCATTAAATGAAGGTTAATTTAATGTATAAATAGTTTATAATTATTGAATTGGTTTGGAAGGATCATCTACAAAATGGTTTGAAGGAAATCATGCAAAAAAGGGTTTTTGAAGCCTTTTTAGGGCATATTGAGATGGTTAGACCCCTTAACCACGGAATTAGGTAAAACCCTTTGGTAAAATTTGTAATTAAGACCTTATATATTTACCAAAACATCAAATTTTCACAAAAAATAGGGAAATATGACTCTATTTTATCTCAAAGCTAGTGTGCTCTCCCCATGCCTAAATCATGCAAATCTTAAGAGATAAGCCAGAATAGTGAAATAAAAGTCAAATGGATCATTAAAGATGGTTTTTATATTTGGGTAATACATAATTAAACATTATAAACCTTTATAGGAGGTTTGAAGGCAAACAAGGTGCCCTAGGCAACAAGGGTTATAGTCACATTACATAGGTAGATTTGAGGGGCCAAATGAAGGTCATTTCCATTTCCAGACCTTGGTAATAATTATAATGATTTTAATAATTCCCATGGGGGTGAAAATGACATGATAAATCTATGAAATTTCATGGTAAGTGTGAATATGAGTTTTTTAACTCAAAAATGTAGGTAGATCTATTGGTAAGGTCTAAGCCTAATCTCAAAATGGGAGTCATTTTTATTTATATCACTTAGTGAGATATTACAATGATTGAGTCATGTCATTGGGTTATGTGTATAGATTTTTTAACCTTTAATTTGTATAATATTACATCATAAGGTCATTTTGTTGACTTGGAAGCTCACAGACCTCATAAAACATGTAGGAAAGACGTAGATAGCTAACTTGAGATGCTCATATCTCTCATAATCCTTTGCATGGTAGGCTAAGTTTTTTAGGGATGATGTAGAGTGTCTTTAAGAATCCTCTAGTGGCATTGAGATATATTTATAATGTGCCATGGCTATGAACAAATGTTAAGACTGAAAGTGACTCCAAAACCCTTGTAAACCCTCCTAAGGACCTGATTGAGGAAATATTTCACTTTGAGAATTAATATGTAATGTAAAATCCATGAAAAAACTTTGAAGATCTAAAAGACTCTCTTAGGCACCCCCCAATGCCATTTTTTTGTATGAAGTTGTACGATAGGGGTCAAAACAGTGCTCTTTTTGACATTTTTGTGTGTTTTACAGGATTGGGAAGGTTTCAATAGGCCAAATCAATTTTGGGAGAGATATTATAACTTTTTATAAATCTCATTTATATTTGATCATCCATCTAAACTCTTGATCCTATCTTTTATCCCTTTCATTTCAGCTAGTCTAGTGGGTAGATAGTGAGCACTTAGGGAAAATTGGTGAAACTCAATTCAAAAATCCTTTTAAGGCCTATTTCTTGAAACTAATGATATGTACACCCTTGAAACATGTCATATATTCTTTTTTATAGATCAAATTGAAGAATTGGAAGGTTTTAAGTGCCAAGTGTGAGAGGTGCATGGAGAGAGCTCATTTTGGGACTGTCATGGATGATGATGCATGGCCAAAAGAATAAGAGTGATCAAAAGTTATTCCAATGCATGTGAAGACCTTTTATTAACCCATCCCACTTAGACCCATCATCAGACCTAATTAATTGTAGTGATAAGGTAGTTTTAGAAGGCAAATCATGAGGGGAAGTTTTTTGTGTAATGAAAGGAGTTTATAGACCACTTTGAAGGGTTTAGATGATTTTAAATGACACTTGTAGCTCTTAAAAATTAATGAATTACATCATCTCTCTCTCACATGGACAAGTACCTAATATTTTTAGTTGTGACAAGTGTCTCTATGACTCTTGGACTCCCCTTCTCTCTTTCTTCTCACATCTTATATAAATTAAGCCTTTTTGGCTATTATATGGATCTCTCCACCTTGGTATGGTGAAACCCTACCAATTTTTTACTTTGAAGCTAATTAATATAGTTGTTTTTAACTTATCCAATATTTCAGTAAGTGTACATGATGGTTGTTGGTCATGGGCAAGTGTAGTTTGGCCTACCTTCACATGTACTCTTCCTAATGCCTTATGTGTTTTGTAATCTCTCTTTTGTATGTCAGAAATAAGTGTCTAAGGTTGATATTATAGGTGTAGTGAGTAGTCTATTCAATAGAGTGTCTTAGAATGCCTATTGTTTAAGTCCTCCTAGCCTAATTTATCTCCAAGATCCCATGCTTGAAACACTAATGTGAAAGAGGAGATTGTCATTGGATGAAGTGTATGTGCAACTTATCCTTATTTCTAAGTGCATGTTAAAATGTGTGAGTAGAGAAAATATTTTATGTATCACCTCCTATAGACTAGGTTTACTTTCAACTATTCTTATCCCTTTTTAACCCCCAAGTGTTAGTAATATTATTTGAGCTATAATGATGCATCAAGGGGAGATAGCCCCTAATCTAGAGATTCACCTTAAAGTTGGGAAACCCACAACCCTGAGGTGGTTCCATTATGTCACTTGAACAAGGAAAGACTAGTCATCTCCTCACTGGGTGAAATTCTAAGTCATAACAATACATTGAGAAGGGTGGTAGGTCTCTAATTGATAATAAATTCAAGTTCTCTAGCCTTAGGAATACACTTAATATTACCTTAGTTGATGAGGTATCTCAAAGAACTAGTCAAAATAGATTTAGAATAGACTTTGTGAAAATAAGGTTCCATGGTATCCCATAGGTTTTGATAGAACTCATGAGGGAAATCATCAACACCTGGGGATTTTCAATGGACATGTATGAAAAATCTTCCTTAAGATCATTAAATTTAAGGGGTATATCACAAACAATTCTCTAATCTTCAAAAAACTTACAAGGGATAACACAAGGGCATTGAGAGAGAGTAACTTCTCATTTAGGACTGATAGGCTGAACTAAAAACACACCATTGATGTAACACTAGGATGGGGAAAATTAATTAAAATTTTCCTTTATATCCTATGTTGCAAGGGTTTTAACATTTTAATGAACACAACTTAATTTTCTCAATCAATTAACATACACATAACATAAAACACACCATTTGTATTTACACAGAAAGGATATCACTTTTGGTTATACCCCCATTGGGTTTAATAAGCAAATAAATATGTATCAAGAAAGATACAATTTTTTTTTGGATATTCGTGGAACATTTTTTCCTCAATTTTACCTCATCCACCCTATATCAATTCAAATATCCAAAAGAACATACGTATCCCATCCTTTGTCTTCTCCTCACATCCCACTCCTTTCTCTTCCTTTGCCATCTAGATTATATACCAAAATTGACTACCCTCTGACCTTCCCTCATGAGACTCTCCATCTACTAGGCATTAATTTCCCATTTTGTTACAATAATAAATAAATAGAAAGATAAAAGGAAGAAAAGTCCATCTACAGGCAAACCTGAGAATATTTCAATTGGGCAATCCAATTTGTAATGGACTCACCTTGTTATATTACTACCTCAGTGGATAGATTTTATCACATAACAATAAAAATAGAGTGAATAAAATCAAATTTGGTCTTGATTGAGTTAATTTATCACTTGGTGAATGTAAAGGGGCTTGTCTTGGCCACATTGGGCTTCACTAGTTTGTACCATACCAAATGAAAACTTCTTTAATCACACATATCACTTAAAGATTTAAAGTCTTGAATTATATTGGATGGTCTATTGATCTTGTTAAAATATTAAACCTGAAACCAAATTTTTGGAAGAACAATGGTATTAAATTAAATGAAACATAGTAAGAATTCGTAGTTCAAAAAAGAGTTCAGATGAATGCTTACTAAGACCAAATTAGTCTCCATACCCTAAAAAGTACTAGGGATCACCCATGAACAAGGCACAAACTACCTGAAGGCCAAAAAAATAATGATATATACAATAAGTAAAGGTAGATATCTTCATGTTATTGAAATTCCTATTCCAACTTTAAAATGTCTGATTACAACTATAGAAGCAAATAGATTATTCAAGGCCAAATTGGCTAGTTGAAACCTAATTTACAAGCCACAATCAAACTTTACCAACCCAAAATCAACAACACAAACAATCCCTAAGAAAGATTGGATCAACACTAAAATGAGAACAACCTAAAATACACAAACAAACCAAAATCAAAGCAAGACAATAAGTAAAACACTAAGTTTATGTGTGATATAGGATAACATGTCCTCCATAGATACTCCTACATCAAACACCTACATTAAATGAAAAGAAGCATGATCCCCTATTCATGAAATTGTGGTGAGATTATCTAATGATATTATATGAATTTAAACCTCATATTCATGCATCCAAGTTGTGTCTTTAATTACTCTACCTTTCCACTTGACCACGTACTCATATTACTTATGGCCTCATGTCTTCTTACAAATTTAAATGTATACAAAAGCTTCCACTTATTCTTTAGTTGCTAGTGGTAGCTAATCCTTCCAATATTTAGCTAAAAAATCCACAATGTCACTTGTTTTCCTTTTAACATGCTGTTATAAATCAGCCACATTGAAGATAGGTGAGATGCCTACTCCATCTAGTAACTCTATCTTATATACATTAGCTGAGAACTTCATCAAGATCTTACAAAGTCTAATATTTTTCCAATTTAGATTATTTTTTATATTCACATTTTGGAAACCTCTCCTTATGCAAATATGCCAACAAAAAGTCCCCAACATAAAAATTCCCTTCTTTCTTATGCAAATCAATATGTTGCTTTTATTTTCTATCACTCTCTTCAAGTATTTCTTGACCTTTTATTGCACTTTGTGCATAGACTAAACATAATATTCACCCTCTACACTTATTATACTCATCTAGCTTATAAATATCAACTCACAAAACCCTCTAAGGATAATTCCATACATAATATAAAAATAACTCATACTTGTACTTCAATTGACTAAATCATTATATGTAAATTTAGCTTGTGCCAACATCATTCCCACTATTTGAGCTTATCACCAACTAGACATCTAAAAAAATTTCATAGACTTTGATTTACTACCTCCATTTGAATTTAAGTCTAATATAGTTCCCAACTTCTTCCAAAGCATCTGTTAGAAGTGTCCAACAAACTTTATATCTCTATCAAAGATAATACTTTGAGTAAATCCATGCAACCTCACAATTTATTAAAATAAAAAAATTATCTATGTGTGTGGCATCACTAGTTTTCCTACAAGCCAAAAAATGATCCTTATTTTAAAAAATTTCCACAATAATGAATATAGAATCATTATCTCATTGCAATCTTGGCAAACCAAGAATAATATCCATGCTAAACACATCCCATGGACTATCTGAATTGGCAATGTCTAATACAAACCAACATTCTAACTTCTTACTTTAGCATGTTGACAAAATCTACATTGTTATACCAATTTATTTACATTTATGCACATCCATGGCCAACAATATATCTCATTCATTATTTCGAAAGTCTTGTCATATCCAAAATGACTAACAAGTCCACTATGTTTCTCCTTCAACAAGTTCTCTCTCATGGAATCTTATGGTATGCACAACTTTTATCCCTTGAATAATAAACCATCATGTACCATATATTCTAACCATAGAGTCCTATATGTATTTATTGGATTCCTATATGTTTCCCATGCATCTTGGAAATCCAAGTCTTCCTCATATGACCATGTCATGGCTTCAACTCCAATGATCTCTACTTTCAGCTCATTCACTACAAGAGTGAACTTTATCAAAGAATCCACTACCTTATTTTAATTTTCACTCCTATTATTAAAAACAAAAAAATATATTTAAATAAAATATAACCATTTCTTGTGGTGTTGATTTAGATTACCATGGTTTTTTATGAATTGCAAAGCATGATTATCTGTGTACAACACAAAATCCTTGTGACAAGTAATGACACCATTTTTGAGAGATTACACCATTGCATATAATTCTTGGTCATATGGTGAGTACTTAATTTTTTATCCATTTAAATTATCATTTAAATAAGTAATGGGTTTACCCTATTGACTTATCACTTCTCCTCTAGCTATTCTTCTTACATCACAATCGACCTAAAACACATTTAAAAAAATTGGTAAGGCTAACATTGGTTGTTTTGCCACTTTTTAATTCAAAAATTGAAAGCTATCTTCTACTACAATAGTCCACTAAAACTTCTTATTGTCTCCCTTCATAGTCTTTATGATGGGTGCACATATAACACTAAAAATTTTGATGAATTTTTTATAAAAGATATCCAACCCATGGAAATTATGTGCCTCAAACATGCTCTTTGGCAAAGGCCAATTAACAATTGATCTTAACTTCTTACAATCCATATTCAACCCTTATCTTGAGATCAAAAAACCTAAGTATATCAGCTCCTATTACATGAAGGTGAAATTTTTTAGATTTACCAAAAACTTATCCTCTTTCAACTTATCCAACACCAATTTCAAGTGTTATAAATTTTCTTCTTTGGAATGACTGAAAATTAAAATATCATCGAAATAGAAAATTACAAAAATACCCACAAATAGTTTCAACACTTCATTCATGAGCCTCATGAATGTACTTGGAGCATTATAAAATATAAATGGCATGACCATACATTCATACAACTCATTATTCATTTGAATGTGGTCTTCCACTCATCTCCTTCTCATATGTATATTTGATGATACCCACTCTTCAAAATAATCTTGGTGAAGTACCTTAATACACTCAAAAAGTCCATTAAGCCATCCATTATTGGAAATGGAAACCTATAATTAATGGTGATCTTGTTTATTGTACATGAATCCATATACATTCTCCATTCCCCATCTTTATTTGGTTCCAAAAAAGTTAGAACTATACACGGGCTTCGACTCTCACTTATCAAACCCTTTTTGAGCAACTTTGAACTTGCTTATTTATCTCTTTATTAACCATTGGAGTTAACCTATTGGCTATTTTTTTAGGAAAAATCACTCCAATCACTAAATTCATTTGATGATTATTACTCCTTATAAGTCGTAGACAATATAAAAACTCACTTATCACAATGTCAACATAGTTATTCAAAATATTTTAAATTTTAATGGGTAAATCAATTATCATAGTAGTTATCACAATCTATACTAGTTTGGTAATCAATGCAAAACATACCTCTTCCTCTTTATCCACCTTCAATAAATATTTTTTGAAAACCAACATGTCCTTTGAGTTGTTGTCTACCTCATCTCCTTTGTCCTTCAATGGAATCAATGTGAATTTCTTACCATCCTTTATGATATTATATGTGTTTTCTCATCCATCATGTACATTTTTCCTATCAAAATACCATGGCCTACCCAATAACACATGACACACATCCATGGGTATAATATGACATAAAATTGCATCCTTAAATGAACCAATTGGAAATTTCACCACATAATATTCATTCATAAGCACCTAATGCACCTTAAGAACTAAATAAACTTTGTATTGTGTAAGATGTGCTAAATGTCTCAACCCAGGTTTTTTTACCATTTTTTAAGAGACCAAATTTAGTAATACCACTATCAATTATAACTTTACAATGCTTACCTCTAGACTTGCAAACAATCTTGAATAAATTCTTTCATTATGTCAATTTATTCACCTCTATGCTTGGCTTTAAAAACACTCTTTTCATTAACAAAGCCTCTCCTTGTTCTATTTATTCCAGAAGAATTAGAGACTGAATTCTCTCCTCATCTCCAAAATTTATGAGTTTTTTATCCAATTCTCTTACTATTGTTGGGAGGGTTTTCTAGGCAATCTTCCCACTTATGACCATCATATTTTTTACAACCAAAACACTTACCATAAAAACCTCTAACTATACCTAATTTATATGAACCTCTCCCTCTTAAAGGGTATCCTCCTCTCATACTAGAATTCTTATTTTATTAACTACTAGCTTCTCTACCATTATTTTATTGATCTCTTCCACCACCATTATGTCAACATCCTATTGAATATTGTCCTCTACATCTAGAGTTTTTTTTTTACCTCTTTGTCAACTTGTCCTCCACCTTTAATGAAATTTTATAAGCTTCTTCTGTGGTTTGTAGTTTCAAAAAATTAATTTCATCTTGAATAAAAAATGTAGTCTACTCACACACCTCACCACTTTTTTGGGATCATCTTCATCATGTCTCACTCATATTATGAGTCTATCAATTTTTTCCATATAGTCTTTGATGCTCTTATCTTTATGCTTCAAATTCTAATTTTTTAAAAATAGATTCAATATACACATAATATTTTAAACTTTTATCAATTACTGACACTTTGTATCTTGCAGGAACCCATTGAGTCTCAATCTCTCTGAGTGCATGCCTTAAGGGGTGTACCAGGAAAGGGGTGGGTATACCATTGGTGATTCATAAGATTTTTTTCCCTTTTTCCACTTTCCATTGACACACTTATCTCCTAAAACCATTTACCCTAAGATTATTCTTCTCACATTTACCCATTCCAGTCATTTGCCATGCTTTATTCTCCTTGCTCTTACCTTGACCCCCTTTCAACCAATTGACTGTACTAGGCTGAATAGGTTGACCCTATATAGTTTTCAGCTTCTAATTAATATATAAGGTTTATTGGTTTGACCCTATTCTATTTAGGGGTATTTTTATTAGGATTTTCATCAGGCTTTCAATTGACCTAGCTTAAGACCTAGTGAATTATCTCCTGACAACATATAGGGTCAACTAGGTTGACCTTATACAATTGGCATATTTGAAAGGATTTATGGAAATATACACCTATATATACAAGTTCATTTCCAAAAAACTTAATGAGAGAAGTGAATATGAATAAGTTTTAATGAACATCTGCTTCTTGACCATTCTACTTGAGGAATACAACTTAGGGTTCCATATTTTCTTTAGAGATATAGATCTTGTCTTGTGAAGTCTTTTGGATGCATATATAGGTTGTGTATCCTATAGCTTATTTTTATTTGTTATCCTTACATACCACAACAATATCTTATAAATCACCTTGGATAAGGGAGATATTGAGGCTCAGTGGGTTCATCTTCAAGGTAAGTATTCCTAATTTTATTTCTCATTTATAAGAGTAGATAGATAATGTAGTTGTGCTTCTTTTTTCCATGTATTAAGATTTTGTATATAGTAAGTATATGTATTATATGCATATTTAGTTTATTTTATTTTATTTATAACACCCACTTTGTGTCAAAAGCTTTGGTGTGCACTAGATTAGATTTACTTTCTTGTTTATTAGAATAGAGTGAACATTAAACCTAAGACTCTTTTAGGGTTGTTACATGATTGTGTTATACTATAAGCTTTAGAACCCTTTATAGCATGGTGTATTGTGATAATTGATCCCCTAATTGGGTCTAGTGGATCCCCATATTGGTTATTCCCTAACTTAATAAATGTATTTTGAATTGTAAGTGTAGGTATGATCTATCTTCTTCGAGCTAGGATTGATTTATAGACATGATGCATTTTTTATTGCATACATTTTGGTGAACCTATCATGAACTAAACCTTATAAGATTTGTTTATCTTATTTCATTTCTTTCATTATTTAATAATTATTTTTATCATATATCTACCATACTGGATCGACTCTTTTGATCCAATATCTAACTTCTATGTGTAGGATTTTAGGTACAGGCTATTGGATTGACCCAATTGACCCAATATAGTTTTTAGCTTTTTAGACATCCATTCCAGACTACTAGGCTAACCCAATTGACACTATATATTTTAGGCACTTAACAATAAGTTTTTGTAAAGCTTAATTGACCCAATCGACCCAATTAGCAAAAATTACAAGCATATATCGAGGTTATGAGTAACAACCTTCATTCTCTACCTCTCTGATCCACCAAGGTTATTTCCTATCTATCTATCTCTTTCTTTACTATATTTCCTTTTATAGGTTTTAGTCTTCAAAACTACCCTTACACAACCAATTGGATCAACACTATCGATCGAGTTATGTGTTCTATGTGTTGTCTAGATAACTGGGTTGACTTTATTGACCCTATTTATTTTTAGACCTTGATTCCATAATATAGGTTTGACCCTATAAAACTTGTTCTATATTTTGTGCATAAACTATTGACTATATCAACATTACACCTTGTTTCAAAGTTAGAATTAACCTTACATGCTAGTAATTAATTCACACTTTCTTTTCTTATTGCTTGCATGCTTAGAATAGATCATATAGTCTAATTAGGTGGTTTTAAATTAATCATTTAGTTTAAATATTTCCTATTTTATGCACACATAGACAAATCACAAAATATAAATAAGCATTTTAACATTTGTCTACCCAAGGCCAACTTACTTAAATTTCATCACCAAGGAGGAAGTTGGCTTGATACTCTAGTCAAGTATAAAGCATGGTTTATGGTATATTTTGGTTATATTTTGGTTAAGCACTAGATACCCTTATCATTTTGGTGTGTGAAGTGAGGGATTAGGCCCAAATACCAAGCTTATATCATTTCCACTACAATCCCTTTCATCCTAAACTACTTGAAACCATCCTTAGATTGCCATTCTAGTTCTTTGTTTATAACTAACTTCCCATCACATTTAAAATCATATGTTAATAATATAATAAAAATTCAAGTTAACCAATTATTTATCTATTTACATTCCAAGTTGATTACTTTCTCTTTGCTCAATTGTATTTTGTATTGAAAAAACTTACATTAGCTAGCATTGGTGCAAGGTTTTGTGTTGTGTGCTTAATTGGAATGTCTAGCATTAATCCAATTGACTATTTGTTTACTTTTAGATATTTATTTTCAAATTTATTGAAAATTTTATCTTGTTTTAGTCCAAAAATTTATTATAGGCTTATTAAATTTACCTCTCTACTATACTAGATCAACCCAATCAATCTTGTACCTTTTTTAGTCTCTGTTCACTATACATGATTGACCCAATTGACCTTATACAATTTATATACCCTATTTTCTCTTTTTCCAATCCCTATTAAGTGTATTAGAATGACCTCGTTAACCCTATACAAGTTTTAGACCCTATTTTTGTGCTAGGTCAACTCAGTCAACCCTATACAGTTTCTATCATTTCTTATTTTCTTAATTTCTCATCTCTCTTTCATGCTCTTCATCATGGAATTTCTATTTGATGATAGTACTAAGTTTTAGTTAGTAGACATGATTAATTTACCAACCCTCATAAGGTCTCCCATAGATAGAGTAGGTATCCTCTCTTGGATGATAGTAATGTTCATATTGCCACTTGCAAAATGAACTATGGGACCCCTCCTAATACCTCTTCATAGTGTAATCCTCTTTTATCATTACAATACCAATCCAAATTAGAGTATATCCTCAAAATGATCTTATTTATCTTTGAATTTCCTCAACATCAAGAAAAAGATCCTTATACCATTTACAATCTTATGATTAGTGGTCAAGTTGAAGAGCCTCACTCACTTACTCCTACATTCTCAACTAAATTTGATGGTACCACTTTTTTTAATTCTCAACCTCTTCCTTCAATTATGAACCCTTCTCATACCATGACCTATTTTTCTATAACTTCTTCCACCTCCATGCCTAGTATATCCACTAACATGGTAGGTTCTACATCTAGTGGACCTCTCATAAGATCCACTATCACGGTAGGTTATACATATAGTGGACCTCTCATAAGATCCACTATCCTTAATCCTTCCACTAGTGCTTAATTTACTACCCAAGGTAATCATGATACCAGTGCTTCTTCTTCTCAACCATTCACTACTCCATCTTTTTCTACACAAGAAAATTTTACCACTAGTGCCTTACATTCTCATAGTTCCTTTCAAGCTGTTATCAACACTAATAGTGGTACCCAAGCCACTAACGCCAACTCTAATTCTTTTAACAATGGTAATCAAACAAATCAACTATTTTTAGAAACACTCAATTAGATTAATACCTTTCAAGCTCATAACACAAATCAAATGATGAGAATGCAAAACCACCTTCTTCATCTTTAAACTCATCCTCAAATAATGGATTGGGGCATACATAACTAGAATGTTCTCCCTCCTCCTTTTTACTATTCTTAAGGAAATCTCATTCCTCAATTTCCTTTAGTAAAAAAAACCATTAAGAATCTCCAAAATGAACCTCTCACTACTTAAATTGATAAAATTGATATTGGAGGTATCACACCCATAAATTATTATAATGGATCAACCAATCCCACCCTTCATATTGAAACATTTGTAAATATTTATAAGGATTGGGTCAAATTGAATACCTTCACCACTACCAAACTCTTATTCAAAACTCTCACAGGTGACGCCTTGGATTGGTAAAACCAACTTAGAACTCATTCCATTACTAGTTTGGAGGATTTAGTGAATGATTTAGTTCAATAATTCCAAAATAGTGATCTTCTTGAAAACACTTTGGCCTACTTCATAAATTGTAAACAACTCAAAAATGAAACTGATCAAGCCTTTTTTAAAAGGTGGAAAACTTGTCAAACAAATTTGAACATAATATGGCTGATGATAATGTTTTCCATCTCTTTACCAATGCCCTTTTTCCTAAACTTTAATATCAAGTCTCCACTCTCTCTCCACAAACATTGGAGGAGGCTATTAACTAAGATAAATAAAAATATTTCCTTATGCATCAATTCAATACACCCCCACCTTATGAGGGTCCTCATCTCTTACTTAAGAATAAAAATCATAATGTTGCCAATGATGGTGTTACAAATTCTTATAACACCATTCACAATGTTCAAGTTATCATTTCCACCCCTTAGTTGAAACCATCTCCCCGTTATCAATAATATACCAATCCTCACTTATCTTCACCAAACAACATTAATGTTCACAATCCTCTAACATGAACTAAATTGCTTAAGCATCTACCTAGGCCCCTTCTATTATATCTTGACCCTACCCATCCTATGAAATCTTGGTATGATCCTAACAAGTTTTTTTGGTTTCACGCTAGTTGGGTTCATTCTCATGAGACATGTAGACAAATTTGTAATTTATCTATGGACTTTCTTCTTGGTCCTAATTTTGATCATGATTTTATCATTCGAAAGCATCAACAAGCTTAAAAAATTACTATCAAGGATTATAAATCACATGATAAATGTCAAGCCTTAAACCAAGAAAATAATCATTTAACTATCTACAAAGACCCTCTTCCTAATCATCAACCTATTCAAGACAATCAAGACAAAACCACACCTTCCACCAATAATGTAGAAAGTCTTGTTGAACCCACTTTTGAAGAGAATGTGGTTAGCATGACTAATATGTGAAGGGTGGTTTATTTTATCGATTCCCAACCTATCTACACTCCTCCATATAAAAAATATCATGCTATCCAAGATTCTTGTCCAACTCATTTAAATGATTTGGGGAAATATTACCTTATTAATTTTAATGATTCAAATTTTTGATTCTCCCTTGGATAGCACTTCCTTTTTTGTTTCTACCATTGTTCTATCATCTTATAACAATAATGATAATAAAATTTCTACTAACACTTATACCAATTCTCAAAATCAACTTGAACTAGCTACTTTATCATCATAACATAATTTACAATCTTGTTCTAAACCTTATTATTCTTATAAAAAAAAAATCCAATGCACTTCAACTCCTCCTTCTAAGGATATCCTTAATCATTATGCACCTATATCTAACAACTGTCTTATGGGATAGGATGAGTGGGATCCCATCGTAAAACTCACTAATCTCCCATCCCAAATTCTATTCCTTGAGCTTATGAATACTTATCCATGTCATAAAAACCATCTTATGAAACTATTATTCAAGATGAATGTCCATTTTCCTCCCCTAGTAGGATGGGAGGTAGCCTTATCTGGATCCAAAGATAATATATTACAACAATGTGAAGAGATGTCTATCAACATTGATTAAATTATAGACACTTATCTTTCCTTAAAATTTCCCATAGATTCCATGATTCTTGATGATATTCTAATTCATGAAAATGATCCTCCCTTATTCATTAGTGTCCAAATAGGTGATATCCAAGTTAAGCATGCATTGATTGATGAGGGTTCTGGCACATGCATTGCTTCTCTCAACTTCATTAAAACCTTTTGATATTTAGAATATAACCTCAAGTCTACATGAAACACATACTAAGGATATGAAAGAAAGTAAATGCCTCCTCTAGGTTATGTGTGGCTTCCCATTACCATCCCACCTATCACCATTCTCATGAAGGTGATTATCTTTAACTTTCACCTTTATTATAACATCTTTCTTCATAGGTCGTGGACTCACCATATGAGATTTATTGCTTCTTTTACCAGTCAATGCATTAAATTCCCTCATAATGGATCCATTTATAGGATTTAGGTGATATTAACACTTGAAATTTTGAATAATTCTAGGACCATGGTGTCTTTAAGATTCATACTCTTGAACCTTTGCCCATCATTCTATTTTATGAGTCTTAACATCTAATTTTTTTCATTAATTCAACCCAAGGTTACAATGGACATCCTGAACTCATTGGGAACATTCCTCCTAACCTCTTAGATTTTGATGATGATGATCCTAAAGAGATTAACCTCAAGATTAAAAATTTTGATCTTTCATCTCATCTCATCCCACATCTTCCTACTTCCTTACAACATTGTTCTCACAAGCCTCCTTTCGATGATATTCCCATAGTCTTGACTAAGAATCAACATTCTATTCACCACACTTCCTCAAATGACAAGGTTATCCCTATTTGTGTCATTGATATTCATACCTTGAATAATGATGATGTGTATTTCCTCGATGATCTATTCTTAGGTGGTCTTTTATAAGCTCATGATGCTAAAATTGTCCACTACTATTTTTCTTTACTTGAGTCTTTTTATATATCTCCTTGTATTCCTTCATTTATAGTTCCTAATTTTAGTATTTTTCCTTTTTATCATAAGGTATAAATAGTACCAACACCTTCAAATTTTAAGGAGCATTTTAGTATTATTTTCATAGATCGTGCTATGACTGGTCCTTATTATTTTGTTAGATTCCTTGATCACCATAGTTGGTTTTCTCCTAAGATTAGTGCGACCCTCCTTAGACCTTCTATAGATCCCACTCCTCCTTTAGTAGAGCCATTATTTGAGCCCATTCCCACTACCTCTATAGTTGAGTCTCCTTTTTCTCCCAATATAGTAGAGCTTATTTTTGCTCTTGCTATTTCTAATCCTACCCCTCCTCATCCCATTACTCCTTCTATTAAGCCTAGTTTCATTCCTCCATCACCACCTTATCTTGGTGATGGTTTGATTTCCTTGCCTAAGATGACTTTATTTTCTACCAAATTAGTTGATGAATGATATATAGCTTCTTACACTCTTATTATAAATCCTTCTATGAGTGCTTCTCCTAAGACCACTCACAAGCATATTTTTTACTTCCATGAGATAGATAATCATTATTCTACCCATTATCATAAGTTTTGATAGTATATTAATAATTTATGTCCTTACTCTATTTCCTTCAATAAATACACACCTCCTCTAAAGGTTTTAGATGAATATATACCTAATTATGGTGAGGTGTATTATTTATATCACAAATGTGGCAGCTATCACACCGATTGTTGATGCATCCTTCAACAACATCTTAAGGATCACATTCTAGTTATTCTTGAACCTTCTTCCATTCCTCCCATAGGTCATTACTATAAGAAGGCTTCTCCTTTTTCTCCCATGGATCCACCTCTAGTGGTTCCATCCCCTCTTATGGTCCCTTCATCACCTTTTGTGCCTCCACCCATGATTCTTTCACCTATGGACTTTCCCTCACCTATGGATCCTTCTCCACCCGTGAGTCCCTCACCTATGGATCTTTCTTCACCAATGATTCCTACATCTCCCATTTATCCCACTCCCATGCATTATCTTGATCATCCCTTGGCTAACTTCATTCATCAACATGATCCTTTAAGAATTCCTACATTTTCAATTGAGGAGATTAGATGAGAAGTCTTTTCCCAATTTTCATTAAAGATTGATGAGACATTAGCAATAGTTCATATTCAACTTCATAAATATTTATATGATGTCTTATATAATGTGTGTGGATAGATTTATTAATACTTATGACAACATTCATGGTGACTTTATATTTGTTTTGATTGGATGTGTGCTCCAATTTTATTTTTATCTACTTGTTATATATAGCATTTGACACTATGTCAAATTCATATTTTTCTTATATAGTGATTCTTTACTTTTTGGTACTACTATTTTTCTTTACTTGAGTCTTTTTGTATATCTCCTCCTATTCCTTCATTTATAGTTCCTAATTTTAGTATTTTTCCTTTTTATCATAAGGTATAAATAGTGCCAACACCTTCAAATTTTAAGGAGCCTTGTAATATTATGATCATAGATCATGCTATGATTGGGCCTTATTGTTTTGTTAGATTCCTTGATCACCATAGTTGGTTTGCTCCTGAGATTAGTGTGACCCTCCTTAGACCTTCTATAGATCCCATTCCTCCTTCAGTAGAGCCATTATTTGAGCCTATTCCAACTCCCTCTATAGTTGAGCCTCCTTTTGCTCCTACTATAGTTGAGCCTTTTTTTTCTCTTGCTATTTCTAAGCCTACCCCTCCTTCTCATCCCGTTACTCCTTTTGTTGAGCCTAGTTCCATTCGCCATCACCACCTTCTCTTGGTGATGGTTTGCTTTCCTTGCCTAAGATGACTCTAATGTTTACCAAATGGGTTGATGAATGCTCTTTAATTTCTTCCACTCTTGTTATACCTCCTTCTATGAGTGCTTCTTCTAAGACCACTCACAAGCATATATGTTGCTTCCATGAGATAGATAATCATTCTTCTACCCATTATCATAAGTTGTGATAGTATTTTAATAATTTATGTCCTTCCTCTCTTTCCTTAGATAAATCCACACCTCCTCTCAAGTTTTTAGCTGAATATATACCTAAGTATGGTGAGGTGTATAATTTATAGCACAAATGTGGAACCCATCACACTGATCGTTGTTGCATCCTTCAACAACATCTTAAGAATCACATTCTAGTTATTCTTGGACCTTATTCCATTCCTCCCATAGGTCATTCCTATAATAAGGCTTCTCATTTTTCTCCCATGGATCCAACTCTAGTGGTTTCATCCCCTCTTGTGGTCCCTTCATCACCTTTTATGCCTCCACCCATGATTCTTTCACCTATGAACTTTCCCTCACCTGTGGATCCTTCTCCACCCATGAGTCCCTCACCTATGGATCCTTATTCACCAGTGATTCCTACATCTACCATAGATCCCACTCTCATGCCTTCTCTTTAGCATCCCTTTCCTGACTTCATCAACATGATCCTTTGATTATTCCTACTTTTTCAATTGAGGAGATTAGATGAGAAGTCTTTTCCCAATTTTCATTAAAGATTGATGAGATATTAACAATAGTTCATATTCAACTTCATAAATATTTATCTGATGTCTTAGATAATGTGTGTGGATATATTTATTAATACTTATGAGCACATTCATGGTGACTTTACATTTACGTTTTGATTGGATGTGTGCTCCAGTTTTATTTTTATCTACTTGTTATAGCATTTAACACTGTGTCAAATTCATATTTTTATTATATAGTGATTTTTTACTTTTTGGTACTATATATTGCTTATATTTTCATTTATTTATGCATATGATTATCTTTATTTATCATTTCTTTCCATTTTTTTCTTGAGTTTTTCTCAAAACTCTTTCCTTATCTCTTCATGATTGTTTGCTTTCTTATCTCTATTTTTCATAGATAATTGTCATTGTGACTTGGTTATACAAACCCTATTCTCTTTGGTCCTTATCTCCTATTACCATGTCATCAATTAGAAAATAATGCATCTCATTATACTTTCCTTTCATTGGTCCACCTTTGGATCTCCTTTTTACCTTCTTCCTTCTTCGTAAACTACGCATATACATGGTGAGACTTGAGATCACATGATAGTTCATTATTAAGCCTAAGTGTCCTAGTCAGTATTTGTCTTTGGTTACTTATCTTCCTTTAGCCTTACCCTAAATCTCATTCATGTGTATCACTACATCTCTCATGATTGGTCATTCCAAACCCATATGGAGAAGAAATATTCAAAATCCATAAAAAGTTAAAATCTAAATCATTTTATAAAAGGTAATGATATTAAAAGACAAAAATATTCTTAAAAGTCAAATGACACTAAAAGACATGATTCAAAGCACATCTCCTTCGTCTAATTAAAACTAAAACTCCAAAGTGCTACTTACTTTATCATGTAATTACCTAATCTTCATAGTAGACCGATATATCTATAAGGGGTATTGAAGAATGAGGAACATGTCATGAGAAGGTAGGCCCATTTTACTTTTCCTTGTACCAATCTACCTTCATGAGTTGATTTTAGTAGTTTGCTTATATGCCTACAAAGCTTTGTGTCTATAACAAATAGGTTTCCTTTGTACATTTATGGTCACTACTCATTTAGTGTCTTATCATGTATTTAGTATGCCTCTTGTCTCCTAAGGTATTCTCATAAGATGCCTAAGTCTTGATTTTTACACTCCCTTTTTCATCCTCTATATCCCTCATATTTATTCTTGAGAAATATTGTTTTTTCTACTGATCACTCACCTTGGGATTTCATTTGTGAGTTACATTATAAGACCATGGATAAGACCTGACCATCCTCATAAATTACCACCTTTTTCCTTCCTATTACCCACATCTTTTATTACCTAAGTTATCCTAATTCTTCCACCTCAGTGGTGTTCTCTTTATGAGTTGCAGTATAAGACCGCAGATAAGAACTGACATTCTTCACAAAATTTTCCAATAATACAAGTCACAAACAAAATTACATGTGTCATATATGAGATAATATGTGATTAATTATGAAGTTACATGTCATTGATATGCTTCCCAGCTTGATTTAGTGTGTTTTATGATAACTTCATTTTTATTTCATTTTTATCTTCTTATTTTCTAAGTGCATGTAAGAATACAACCATTTATTGAATTTTTCATACTTCTCAGATTGAATTAGTGTGAAAAATTTAAGATTAATATTTTTTCCAATTTTATTTTTCTCTTATACTTCCTAATGTGATATAGTATGATTGATTGACTTAATTCATTTGTTTTTATACTATTTGTGCCTTTTTACATACCTTCCATTTTATTATATTGTTTTCATACTTCCCAACATGATTTAGTATGATTTTACTTATTTTAATTTGGTGCAAAAATATTTCACTTTGGTTTAAGAACAAATTCATTTTTACCATATTGTTTTACCATCCCTTGGTTCTTGATACTTAGTCATTTTCTTGTTATTACACATTTCCCAACCTAAAATAGTGTGTAGTACATTTTGATTGATTATATTTTTCCAAGTCTTTTTGCCTATTTATTTTTTACCATGCATGTGTCCTACATAATGTTAGAAAATAAATAACATCTCATATATTTCCTATAACATATACAAAAAAAAGATAAATACATGTGCTAGAAAGAAATATATCTAAAGAATCCATAGCCAAAAACATAATGACAACAACATACACAATAACAATAAATATGCCAAAATGATATACCATATATACATCTCATGAGTTTTGATACAAAAAGTACAACCCTATATACAATGATCTAGCTCTATGTCTAGGCTCCATCCTATCTATCTCATGGCCTAGCCACATTTCTTGTTGAGGCCTTAGTATGACTCCTTTAAATAGTACATTATAAGGAAGTTTATCAAGATCTCAATCCCTCTACCTATCCCTATAGATGTGCTATATGCACATGTTCCTACCTCAACTTAGTCAACATCATAGTATGTTCCTACACCAATTGGGTTTACATTACAATATGTACCTATGTCATATGCATCACTATAGCCAAATGTGCATTTCTCTCCTCTGTTAGGGCCTACCATGCCCATGTATTTCTTACACCCATCTATACTAGTGGTCACAACCTCTATCTCTATGCTCATATTCACCTTATTGCCTCCCCTGTTAATCTAAACTATCTCACTTAAGCTAGGGTAGATGTTACACTAGGGTCCTCTAATGCATTAGGACCATATGGCTATAGAGTCTCATCTAGGACATCATGGAGTGTTCCCCTCATAATAGACCCCCATCTCTCCTGCTCATCCTCAATTACACATACAAATTTACACCCACATAGATATGAGATCATTTTCATATCTCACAATATCTATCCACCTCTAGTATTCATTTCAAAATAAAAACTTAAGTAATAATTTAATCATCTTTATTACCTATCTTTGTCTTGACTACTATGGTCTTTCCATCTGCACAACTTCCTAGCATAGTCTCTCCATATACACAACCTCCTATCACCTCCTTTATAGGTTGCCTCCTTAGCTTAAATCTAACTATCATGGCTCATGTCTATCTCATCCTATGCTTGAGTGTCTTATCTATCATCCAAATCTCCTTTGGTTCACTTGATAGGTCATCAGAGATAGTGATAGTCTCCACTCTCTCTTACTCCTCTTTCCTTCATTGATGTCATGTCCTTGGTGGTCATAGTTCATCTTGCTATAGATCTAGTGGTGGTATCTCTGGTGCCACTACCTCCACATCCCTCTTCTCCTACTTTGATCCCTATTTTGCTCACCTAGTCTAAGCCCACTCACAACATGGTTTGAGAATTGACCTCATCACTAATGGCCTTAGTCCTCTCCTCCCCATGGCTCTCTCACATGTTGAACTCAGTACTTGGGCATCAATATCAGTACCACTGGATGATGTAAGTCCATCTATCCTAGCACCCATGCCATTGATTATGACTCTCTCCACTAAGTATAATGTCAAATAACCTCTATCCTCATTGTAACTAGTGCAACTATGTACTATCTCAACCATGTAGTCACTATGTGCCCATATGGCTACCACACTATGTCAGTGTGTCTCACTATCTACACCATTAGCACATGGGGGATGGCCTATGCTACTTGGTCCTCTCTCCATCTCTACACTCAAGGAGACCTATCATCAATCACATGGGGCAACCAAACCGACTAATACATGGGAAACCTCTCATAGATCCAAGCTATCAATAATATGATTAGTCCTATCAATTATACCCTCTAACTAACACCTCATATAGATCATATATGAGATAGACCCAGATGATAGAGCCTAAATCATATAACACATACTCCTTTATAATTATCCTACTCAAGGCTACCGTGAATAATGGTACCTTGCCATTTGACTTGTGACATAACACTTGTTGTGTTGCAAGTCTTATCATAGCCTTTTGGATATCCAAAATCTATGATGTATATACATCAAACATACTAACTCAACTACCTACTAATATCATATCTAAGCTAATAACCCATATGGCTAAGGCTCTCCTCTCCTACAAGTTGTATAGTATGCATCTAGTAACTGGTGCTCCTACTATCGATAGCCTTAGGATGGCATGCATATCCTCCAAAGTGATATCTACCTATACCATGTCCCCATCCACTTCCCATCTAAATGTTTTAGTTAATCATTCTCAATATACAAGGAATATGACTAATGGATCTAAAATCAAAGGGAATCATACACATTTTAGATATCCCTCCTAAGCCAATAGCTACTGGCTTAACTCTATCACCTATAGTCATATGCTCTAGTAGGTTTGGTAGATATGGCACATTTACTAATCTCTAGAACTAGGGTCATCATTGAAATCAAGAAATAATAAAAGATGTCTTAGATGCTCCATGTCATGTATAGTCAAAATACATTCTTTTTAAAATTTTAATAAAAAATAAGCCTAAAGTGCTTTAATTCATTCATTGTTACCTATATTTAGCCTATTCAGTCTTTTTTTCCCTTACTTGGTCATTTCGAGCCATTTTAGCCTTCTTTTGACCTTTTGCATGCATTCTCATATAATTTTGGTTCTTTGGTCCACCTAGTTTGACCAAAATTTCCCTATTTTTTAGCTTGGTTGACATAAAAATCTAATTCAACCCTCTTATTTTTCCCTCCCTAGTAATGCATTGTCATTCTAGACTTTTTAGATCAATTAGAAAAACTATACTAGGTCGACAGTCTACAAAATGTATAGGATCGACACACACTAGGTCAACAGTGTGGATTTTACCTATTTTTAGATTACTAGGTCAACTGGATTGATCCCATTGTTTTTTGCTACTGACCCCTTGCATTTTCCTTAAAAAGTGCCTTTTTCCAATTTTCTTCCAAATTTCTTCAAACCCATTAACTAACTTGGTCTTTCCTACCTATAGAATCCATTTTTTATTCATTCCAACATCTAGAAATGCTAAAAATCATTTTTTTCTAAAAATACACTAAATTCAACAAAATACTCAAAAATTGGCTTAAGATTCATAGTTTCATACCTATAGTGCACCTAATGCCACTCTTGGAGCCCCTCCTCATCTATCGTGTCATCTCCTCACCATCCTAGCTCGTTTGGTCTCTAGAGGTCTTTTCTTTCTCTTTCACAAGTCAAAATAACAAAATGACTTCTCTTTCCCCTATTTCAAAATGCTTTTCAAAATTCAAATTCTTCAATTATTTATAGGAAAATTCCTTGTTTTGCTTATATCTTTGTTTCTACTCATTCATTTTCAAAACTATAAAATGCATTAGATTCATGATGATGTAGAGAATCTTTTCCACTATTATATGGCTATCTTCCATTTTTTTTAATTTTTGGCTATTTTTTGCACTAACTTCTATAAGTCCACCTAATGTTTTTCATATTGGATGCCTTCATTTTCTCTTGTAGTCTACCTCTTTATCTATAGTGTTAAGTTAAGTAAAGGTATGTATTTCTCAATTTTTTCCTTTCATTTATCTTATTTTCTGCTTACTACACTTTACTTGGCACCAACATTATGTATTATCATGTTCTATTCTTGAAACACCATCCCATGTTTCACTTACATGAAAAGTGATAAGCTTTGAGTGGGGCATATGTATACACATAATATTTTCAAAATTTTATCAATTACTAACACTTTGTATCTTGTAGGAACCCATTGAGTCTTAATCTCTCTGAGTGCATACCTTAAGGGGTACATCAAGAAAGGGGTGGGGAGACCATTGGTGCTTCATAAGATTGTTGTCTCTTTTACCACTTTTCATCTACACACTCATCTCTTAAAACCATTTACCCTAAGTTCATTCTTCTCACACTTACCCATTCCAATCATTTTCCATGCTTCATCCTCCTTACTCTTGCATTGACCCCTTTCAACTAGTTGACTGTAATAGGTCGATTGGGTCGACCTTGTATAATTTTCAATTTTTGATTACTGTATAGGGTTGACTAGGTCAACCCTATACTATTTAAGGGTATTTTTCATTAGGAGTTTCATCAGCCCTTCGACCAACCTAGTTTGGGACCTAGTGAATTATCTCCTAAAAACATATAGGGTTGACTAGGTCAACCTTGTATAACTGAAATATTTAGAAGAATTTAGGTCAAGATCTACCTATATATACAAGTTCATTTCCAACCATTTTTAATAAGAGAAATGAATAAGAATAAGTGTGAATAAACATTTTATTATTGACCATTCTACTTGAGGAATAAAATTTAGGGTTCCATACTTTCTTTGGAGATATGGATCTTGTCTTATGGGGAAGTCTTTTGGATGCATAGATAGGCTATGTATCCTAGAGCTGCTTTGTCTTTGTTATCCTTACATACCACAAAAATCTCTTACGAATCACCTTGTCCAAGGGAGATATTGAGGCCTGATGGGTTCATCTTCAAGGTAAGTATTCCTAACTTTATTTCTCCTTTGTAAGAGCAGATAGATAATGTAGTGCTTCTTTCTTCCATATATTAAGATTTTGTATACATTGACATGAGTATATGTCTTTTATGCATGTTTAGTTTGTTTTGTTTCTAACCCCCACTTTGTGCCACAAGCTTTGGTGTGCACTAGATTAGATTTAATTTCTTGTTCATTATAATAAAGTGAACATTAAACCTATGACTCTTTTAGGGTTATTGCATGATTGTGTTAAACTATAGGATTTAAAACCCTTCCTAGCATGGTGTATTATGACAAGCGATTCCTCAAATTCTAGCAGATCCCCATATTGGTCATGCTACGGCCTAGAAAATATATTCCCTATCAAAATTATAGGTATGCTCTATCTTCTCTAAGATAGGATTTATTTATAGACATGATACATTTTTGATTGCATATAGATTTAACTTATAATCCATGGGCAAAAAAATTCCTTCAATTTTACTACTATCTTATCCCATGACCTAATTTTCTCCTTATTATTTCATTGTCTTTTTGCCTAGACATTGAGGTGTGACCTTTTAGATTTGTGCACATGAATTTGACATTATTATGCTCTTACATAGATTCATAGTCAAATTATTTATCCATTTATGTTATCTAGTCCACCAGCTCTTTGAGTTTCAAGGTACTATTGTAGCATAATGTATCATTTTTTGGATTACTACCAATTCTTTCTACAAATCTAAGAAATTATATTTCTACCACATTATCCACATCCTCAAGCCCATGTTGTTGAGATTATTCATCCTCACATTTGTTCATATCATCACCATGAGTGCCTATTTATTGATCCATCTCCATTACTTCCAACATTACTTTTATACTTCTCATTATCTCTACCAAATCAGCCAAATGAGGCACTCTCGCTCTTGCCCCTTTTCAATAAACATTATTTGGTGTTCCATACCTCCAATGGTGCAAACTTCTCTTCCACAACTTGCAAATAAACTCCACTTGAACCTCCTTTATGCACACTCTATACTAGCAACAAAATGAAGCTTTAATACCAAATGATGTAACACCAAAATGGGGAAAATAAATTAAGATTTGAATTTATATCTTGTGTTTCAAGGTTTTCAACATTTTAATGAACACACCTTCATTTTGTCAATCAATTTACATACACAAAGTAAAAAACAAACCCATTTGTATTTACACAAAAAAGATATCACTTCTAGTTATACCCCTATTAGATTTAATAGGTAAAGGAATATAAAATAAGCAAGATATAGACAATGTTTTTGATCTTTAGAATCAAATATTCTCAATTCCACCTCATCCACCCTATATCGATTTGAATATCCAAAAAAAACATGCATATCTCATCCTTTGTCTTCTCCCCACAACCCACTACCTTCTCTTCCCCTGACATCTAGCTTATCAACCATAATTAATTGACCTATTGCCTTCCCTCAAGGGACTCTCTCTACTAGGCATTACCTTCCCATTATGTTACAAGAATAAACTGAAAAAAAGATAAATGGAAGAAAATTCCACCTATAGGTAGACCTAGGTGGATTTCAATTGGCCAAGACAATTCATATTAGACTCACCTTATTATATTACTACATGGGCATTTTTTTTAAGCACACAATGGATAAAATAAAGTAAATCATATCTAATTCATGACTAGGTATGTTAATTTGGCACTTAGTGAATGCATAGTGACTTGTCATTTCCCCATTAGGATTCACTATTATGCACCATACTAAATGAAGACTTTCATAAGCACATAAATCACTTCAAGATATAAATTCCTAAATTATATTACATAGTGTACTGGTTTTGTTTAAAAATCAAACCTATAACTAAATTCTAAGAAGCACAGTGGTATCAAATCAAATTAAACATAATAGGGACTCATATTTCAAATAGGAGTTAAAATGAATGCTTACTAAGACCAAATTGGTCTTCATACCCTAAAAAGTATTGGGTATCACCCATGAATAAGGCATGAACTTAATAAAGGATAAAATAAAGAATGAGATAACTGATAAGTAAAGGTATAGTTAATGTTATTGAAAGACCTATTTAGACTTCAAAAGGTTTTAATACAACTGTAGAAGCACATAGAATTCTTCTAGGCCAAATCAGCCAATTAAAACTTAATTTTCAAGCCATAAGAAAACTTGACCAACCTAATAGAAACAACATGAATAATCCACAATAAATAATGGCTCAAGATTGAAATGAGAAAAACCTAAAACACACAACCAAGCCAAAATCAAAGTAAGATAGCAAGTAAGTAAACACTCACTTAATGTGCAATACATGATAACCTATCGACCATGGATACTCCTACGTTAACCATGATAATGGTGCACAAAAGCTATAAAAATATCAAGTAATCTGGTAACTTAAACTGAATAATCCTTAATAGCTTTTATTTTTTTAGTATTTCATCTTGAATAAAGGAGAGTAATGAAGTATTTTATTACTTTATCTCCAATTTTTAGACTATGCATGCAAGCTCAAAGTTGTGCACCTATAGCCTTGTATGCCTCCTGAATCTAGGTTTTTATGTCTATAAAAGGCTACTTAATTATAAAAATGAGCATTAAAATGAGAGGCCTTGATTTCCTATGAAACCCTAAGTAATTCATAGATTTTGGCATGATGAATGCATTTTGGAAGATATCAAATTGTTTACCATATATTCAAAGAAAAGTGTTGGTGTGAGAAATAATACCATACCATAATTTAATCTAACTAGTATCTCCATAGGGTCTAGGAATTGAATTGAAATTTTAAATATTATTCTCAATAGTTTTTTCATGCTTTAGATGAGTTGCGTTGAGATAAAGCTATGTTTTGGAGGTTCTAACCTAATGAGTAATCCACTCAATACAAAATCTAATGGGATGGTGATCTAACAAAAGGGTGTCAAGGTGCATAGTAATCAGTTGATCATGCATAAGAACAATGAAAAAAATTCTCATTTAGAAAGAATGTCATGATCAATATGTTTAAGCTCTCTATCTTATCCATGTCAAAAGTTATATGAGGTGAACCAAGGAAAATATGAACCACTTCTGTAGTGATGACTAGGCTCAAATGCCCTAAGTTTTTTATGTATGTATAACCATGCCTCCTTTTCCCCAGCACACTAGTGCATGGGTTGATAAACCTATTATATTCAATTGATTCAACCATCTTAAATTCTCTATAGATGATCCAATGGGCATTAGGTAGATAATATTCCAACCATGTCTAAAGTAAGGTTTGTTCCATAGCATTATTAGATGTATACAAGTTAACAAGTCCAATAATGTGGTTGTCAAATCAAAAAGGGTCAATATGACCCTATGAGTGGGGTATTAACACCAATAAACAACATTTTGAGAAAGCTTAGGTTACAAAAGAGTGATAACACTTATACATATAAGTTTATGATGAGTGGCCTAACATAAAGAATTGGGCCAAATACTGTAAGTAGCAGACTAAAGAAGGAAATCATAAATCTTGACTTCTTGCATGCAAATAACTTTCTTGTGAATAAAGTTTTGATAATTGTTCTTAATTATATACTTGTGTTAGATTAGTAAAACCTTAAACATACCATGATTCTATTAACATTACAAAACATTGAGATTCGTGTCATTTTCCTTTGAAAGTCATTCAAGGGATGTAAACTAATTAAGAGCATTATTATGCATCATATACACACCTAGCTAGAAATGATGCCTTTTGTATATACATAATATTTTCAAAATTTTATCACTTACTAACACTTTTTATCTTGTAAGAACCCATCGAGTCTCAATCTCTTTGAGTGCACACCTTAAGGGGTGTACCAAGAAAGGGGTGGGTAAACCATTAGGGCTGCGTAAGATTGTTTTCCCTTTTGCCACTTTCCATACACACACTTGTCTCCTAAAACCATTTACCCTAAGCTTATTCCTATTTTTTGTACTCATTCCAAATATTTATCATGCTTTATCATCTTTGTTATTGCCTTGACCCCCTTTCACTAGTTGACTGTACTAGGTCGACTGGGTTGACACTATATAATTTTTAGCTTCTGATTACTCTATAGGGTCGACAGGGTGGAACCTGTACTATTTAAGGATATTTTTCACTTGAAGTTTTGTTAGCCCTTTCACTAACCTAGCTCAGTACCTAGTGATTTATCTCCTAAAAACATACATGGTCTATTGGGTTGACCTTGTATAGCTGACATATTTAAAAGATTTAGGGCAAGATCTGACTATACATACAAGTTCATTTTCAACCATTTGAGAAGAGATAATCATAGGAGAATAAGTGTGAATGAACATCTACTTATTGACCATTATACTTGAGGAATAAATCTTAGGGTTCCATACTTTCTTTGGAGATATAGATCTTGTCTTGTAGAGAAGTCTTTTGGATGCATAGATAGGTTGTGTAGCCTAAAGCTGATTTGTCTCTATTATCCTTACATACCATAACAATCTCTTGCAAAGCACCTTGGCCAAGGGAGAGATTGAAGCTCGGTGGGTTCATCTTCAAGGTAAGTATTCTTAACTTTATTTCTCCTTTATAAGAGTAGATAGATAATGTAGTTGTGCTTCTCTCCCATGCATTAGGATTCTATATACATTGAATTGAGTATATGTATTCTATGCATGTTTAGTTTAGTTTGTTTTATTTCTAACCTCCACTTTGTGCCATAATATTTTGTGTGCACTAAATTAGATTTACTTTCTTGTTTATTAGATATAAAGTGAACATTAAAACTAGGACTCTTTTAGGGTTTCTAAGTGATTGTGTTAGACTGTAAGATTTGAAACCCTTCCTAGTATGGTTTATTATGATGAGTGATCCCCTATTCGGGTTTAGCAGATCCCCATATTGGTCATGATCTTGCTTAACAAATGTATTCCCAATTAGAAGTGTAGGTATTCTCTATCTTCTTTAAGCCAAGATTGATTTATATAAATGATACATTTTTTATTACAAACATTCTAGTAAACCTGATGTGAACTAACCCTTAAAATATTTATTTACTTATTTCATTCTTTTCATATTTATTTTTATCATATATTTTCCATACTAGATCGACTATGTTGACCCAACTCTAATTTATGTGCGTAAAATCTACAGTATAGGATCCTAGATCAACCTTGTCAAACCAATACAAGTTTTTAGCTTTTTAGACATGTAGTTCAGACTACTAGGTCAACCCAATCAACTTTGTACATTTTTAAGCACTCAAAAATAAGTTTTTGTAAGGTTTAATCGACCAAGTCAACCCAATTGGTAGAATTTGCAAGCATATATCAATGTTCTTGTTCAAAAATATTCATTATATACATATTTTATCCACCAAGGTTCCTTTTTATCTATTTGTCTCTTTTTTTATAGTCTTTCCTTTCACAGTTTGTATTCTTTAAAACTATCCCTACACAGTCAACTGGATCGACCCTATCGACCTATTTTTGTGTTCTATGTGCTATTTGGATAATTGGGTTGACTCTATTGACCCTATTCATATTTAAACCTTTATTCCACACTATAATATCAACCCTATCAACCCTGTTTTGTATTTTATTCATACACTATTGACTATATCAACATTGTACCTTATTTCAAAATTGGAATTAACCTTATATGCGAGTAATTAGTTCACACTTTATTTTTTTGTTGCTTGCATGCTTAGAATAGATCACACAATTTAATTAGGTGGTTTTTAAATTAATAATTTAGTTTCAATATTTTTTATTTTATGCACACATGACCAATACACAAAATCTAAACAAGCATTTTAACATTTGTCTACCCAAGGCCAACCTACTTAGATTTCATCACCAAAGGGGAAACCGACTTGATATTCTGGTCAAGTATAAATCATGGTTGATGTTATATTGTAGCTAATCACCCAAATCCTTTATTTTTATGGTGTGTGAAGTGAGGGGGTAGGCCCAAATACCACACCTATATCATTACCACTACAAATTTTTCTTTCAGCCCAAACTACATGAAACCATCCTTAGATTGTTTTCTAGTTCCTTTCTTACAACCAACTTTCCATCACATTTAAAATCATATCTTAATAATATAATAATCATTTAGGTTGACCAATTAGTAAGCTCTTTACTTTACAATATGATTACTTGCTCTTTGCTCAATTGTATTTTGTATTGTAAAAACTTGCATTAGCCAGTGTTGGTGTAAGGTTTTGTGATATGTTCTTCAATTGGATTATCCAACATTAATCTAATTGACTGGTTATTTCCTTTGTATTATATATTTTTAAATTACTTGTAAAAGTTATCTTTTTTCAATTCACAAATATATTATAGACTTATTAATTTTCCATACCTACTATATTGGATTGACCCAATCAACCTTGTACCTTTTTCTAGCCTCTATTCACTGTATTAGATTGACCCAGTCAACCTTGTACTATTTTTAGACCCTATTTTCTATTTTTATAGCATTTTTTCACTATATTGGATTGATCCAATTGGCCCTATACTATTTGTGGGCCCTATTTTTGTGCTAAGTTGACCTAGTTGACCCTTTACTATTTTTATCATTTCTTGTTTCCTTGATTTCTCATCTATCCTTCTTTCCTTTCATCATGGACTTTCTACTTGATGATAATACTAAATTGTAGTCAACAAACATGATGAATTTTACCAACTCTCATAGGGTCTCCCATAGATAGAGTAGGACTCCTCTTTTGGATGCTAGTAATGTTCATATTACCACTCACATAATGAATTATGGGAGCCCTCATAATACCTCTTCACAGCGTAATCCTCTCTTTTCATTAGAAGACCAACCCAAATTAGAGTATCACCTCAAAATGCTCTCCTTTATGTCTAAATTTCCTCAACATCAAGGAAAAGACCCTTTTACTAATTAAAATCTTATGATTAGTGTTCAATTAGAAGAACCTCATTCACCAAATCCTACATTCTCAACTAGAATTGGGGGTACCACTTTCTTTGATTCTCAACCTCTTCCTTCGATTATTACCCCTTCTCATGCCATGACCTCTTCTTCTCTAACTTCTTCCACCTCCATGCCTAGTATATCCACTAACATGGTAGGTTTTACATATAGTGGGCCTATCATAAGATCTAGTATCCTTAATCCCTCCACTAGTGCATCATTTTTTGCCCAATGTAATCATGCTACTAGTGTTTCTTTTTCTCAACCATTCACTATTCCATCTTTTGATACGCAAGAAAATTTTTCCACTAGTGCCTTACATTCTCATAATTCCTCTCAAGCTCATATCAACACCAATAATGGTACCCAAGCCACTAATACCACCTTTAATGCTTCTAATAATTATAATAAAACACATCAACTATAGTTACAAACACTCAATCATATGAATACATTTTAAGCTCAAAACATAAATCAAATGATGAGAATTCAAAACCACCTTCTTCATCTTCAATCTCATCCTTAACCCATGGCTTAGGGCACACATAAATAGAATGTTCCCCTCCTCTTCAATATTCTCAAGTAAATATTATTCCTCAACCTCCTTTGTTCAACAAAACCATTAATCATATCCAAAATAAACCTCTCACTACTCAAATTACTAACATTGATATAGGAGGTATCACATGTATAATTTATTAGAATGGATCAACCGATCCCACCCTTTATCTTAAAACATTTGGAAATATTTATAAGGACTGGTTTAAATTGAACACCTTTGATGCTACCAAACTCTTAACCAAAACTCTCATAGGTGATGCCTTGGATTGGTACAACCAACTTAGAACTCATTCCATTACTAATTTTTAGGATTTAGTGAATGCTTTAGTTCAAGAATTCCAAACTAGTGATCTTCCTAAAAAATACTTTGGCCTAATTCATAAATTGCAAACAAATTCAAAATAAAACTAATCAAGCCTTTGTTAAAATGTGGAAAACTTTGTCAAATAAATATGAACATAACATGTTTGATGACAATACTTTTCATCTCTTTACCAATGCCCTTTTTCCTAAACTTCAATATTGGGTTCACACTCTCTCTCCACATATATTGGAGGAGTCTATTGACAAAGATAAATGATAAAATTTCCTTATGCATCAATTTGATCCATCACAACCTTCTATGAGTCCTTATCTCTTACTTAAGAACATAAATTGAAATGTTACCAATGATGATGTTATAGATTCTTATGACACCGTTCACAATGTTCAAGCTATTGTTCCTACCCCTTCATTGAAACCAGTTCCCCTTTCTCAACATTATACTAATCCTCACTTATCTTCACCAAACAACATTAATATTCATAAAAATCTATCCTCATTTAAATTTATTAAGCCTCTACCTATGCCTCTTCCATGATAACTTAACCCCATCCATCCTCTGAAATCCTGGTATGATCCTTACAAGTTTTGTTGGTTTCATGCTAGTTGAAGTCATTCTCATGAGACTTGTAGATAACTTCATAATTTAGCTATGTAATTTCTTATTGGTCCTAATTTTTACCATGATTATATCATTTGAAATCATCAATAATATTATGAAATTGCTTTCAAGGATTATAAACCACATGATAAAACTCAAGCCTTAAACCAAGCTAATTCTCATTTAGCTATCTACAAAGACCCTCTTCCTAATCATCAACCTATCCAAGATAATCAAGATATAGAAACCCCTTCTACCAATAATGTATAAAGTCTTGTTGAAACAATTATTGAAGAGAATTTTGTTAAGATGATTAATATGTGAAGGGTGGTTTCTTTTATTGATTCCTAACCTATCTACACTCCATCTAGAACATATCATGTTATCTAAGATTCTTCTCCGACTCATTTAAATGATTTAGGACAAGATGACCTTATTAATTTTGATGATTTAATTTATGATTCTCCATTGGATAACACTTCATTTTTTATTTATACCACTCTTCTATCATCTTTTAACACTAATGACACTCAAAATTCTACTAACACTTCTACCAATTATCAAAATCAACTTGAACTAGCCACTTCATCATCACAACATGATTTAAAACCTTGTTATAAACCTTCTTCTTATATCTAACATAAATTTAAATTCACTTTGGTTCCTCCTTCTGAGGACCTCCTTAATCATTATGCACCTATATCTAATAACCTTTTTTATGGGTTATGATGAGTGGGATCCCATCATAGAACTCACTAATCTCCCATTCCAAATTGTATTCTTTGATCTTATGAGGACTTCTCCATGTCATAAAAACTATCTTGTACAACTATTATTGGAGATGAATGTCCCTCATAATCCCCTAGTAGGATGGAAAGAAGCCTTATCTAGATCTAAGGATAGTATATTACAATAATGTGAAGAGATGTCTATCAATGTTGACAAAACTATGGACACTTATCTCTCCTTCAAATTTCCTATAGATTCTATGATTATTGATGAGATTTTGCTTTATGTGGATGATACTTCCTTATTTATTAGTGTTCATATAGGTGATATCAAATTTAAGTGTGCATTGATTGATGAAGTTTCTAACACGTATCTTGCCTCTCTTGACTTCATTAAGACCCTTGGATATTTATAATGCAATCTCAAGTCTACATCCAACACCTACCAATGATATGATAGAAGGCAAATGCCTCTTCTAGGTTGTGTGTGGCTTTCAAACACTATCCCACTTATCACCATTTATGTGAAGGTGGTGATGTTTAACTTTTCCCTTTCTTATAACATCTTATTTGGTAGGTCGTGGACTCATAATATGAAAGTTGTTGCTTCTTCCACCTACCAATGCATTAAATTATTTCATAATCGAGCCATTTATAAAATTTAGGGTGATAATAACCCTTGGAATTTTTAATAATTCCAAGACTGTAGTGTCTTCAATATTTTTAATCTTGTACCTTTACCTAACGTTCCATTCCATGAGTCTCAACATCTTAACTTTCTTATTAATTTAACCTAAGGTTACAATAGACATCCCAAAATCATTGGGAAAATTCCTCCTAACCTCTTATATTTTGATTATGATGAGACTGATGAGATGAACCTAAAGATTAAAACTTCCAATATCTCACCTTACCTCATCTCGTAGCTTCCTAATTCCTTGTAGCCTCTTTCTCACAAGCCTCCTTGCAATGATATTCTCATAGTCTTGACCAATACTTGGCAATCTATTCACCACACTTCCTCAAATGACAAGATTATCCCTACTTGTGTCATTTATATTCACACCCTAGATTATGATGATGGTTAGTCTCTAAATGATTTTTTCTTAGGTGGTCTTGTACAATCTCATGATGCTGAGATTATTCGCTATCATTTTTATTTACTTGAGTCTTTTCACGTATCTTCTTGTCTTCCTTCATTTATAGTTCCTAATTTTAGTATTTTTTCCTCTATTGCAAGGTAGATATGGTGCCAACACCTCCAATTTCTAAGAATCCTCATAGGAGTATGCTCATGGATCATGTTATGACTGGGCCTTATTGTTTTACTAGGTTCCCTAATCACTGTAGTTGGTTTTCAGGTACTAATCCTCTTCTATTAGAGCCCTTATTAAATCCCATTCCCACTCCCTCTATATTAGGTCCTCTTCCCACTCCTACTATAGTTCAGCCTATTCCCGCTCTTGCTCTTATTGAGCCTACCCTTATTTCTCATCCCATTGCTCCTTCTATGGAGCCTAGTTCTATTCCTCCTCCATCACCATATTATCTTGGTGATGGTTTGCTTCCCTTTCCTAAGATGTTTTGCTAGCCACCAAATGGGTTAACAAGTCTTCTTCAACTTCTTCCACCACTGTTACACCTCCTTCTATGAGTGTGTCCCCTAAGACCACTCACAAGCATATCTATTACTTTCATGAGATAGATAATCATTCTTCTACCCATTATCGCAAGTTGTGATAATATATTGATATTTAATATCGTTATTATCCTTTCTTAGTTAAATCCATGCCTCCTTTAAAGGTTCTACCTGAATATATCCCTATGTATGGTGAGGTGTATTTTCTATGGTATCAATGTGGCACTCATCACACTGATTATTGTCATATCCTTTAATAACACCTTAAGGATCACCTTATCACTATTATCAAACATTTTTCCATTCCTCCCATAGGTTTCTCCTATAATAAGGCTCCTCTTTCTTCTCCCATGGCTCCACCTCTAGTGTTTCCATCATCTCCTGTGGTCCCTTCATCATCTTCTGTGACTCCACCCATGATTCCTTCACTTATGGAACTTCCTTCACCCATAGATCCTTTTAGAATGGTGATTCCTGCATCTCTCATAGAGCCTTATCCCATGTATTCTCCTAATCATCCATGAGATTAGAAGAGAAATATTTTCCCAGTTTTCATTGAAGATTGATAAGACATTAGCAGTAGTTCATATCCAACTTCATAGAGATTTGTTTGATGTATTCAATAATGTGTGTGGGAAGATTTATCATTATTTATGAGCACATTCATGGTGCCTTTACAATCACATTTTTATTATATATGTACTCTAATTTTATTTTTATCTATCTTTTATATCATTTGACACTGTGTTAGATTCATATTTTTTCTATATAGTGATTTTTACCTTTTGTAATATATCTTGCTTATATTATCATTTATATTTGCATATGATTATCTTTATTTATCATTGTTTTATCTTTATTTCTTGATTTTTTCTCAAAACTCTCTTCTTGTGTCTTCATGGTTGTTTGCTTTCTTATCTCTATTTTTCACAGATAATTTTAATTGTGACCTAGTTATACAAACCCTAATCCCTTTGGTCCTTGTATCCTTTCACCATGTGATCAATTATCAAACAACACATCTCAATATACTTTCCTTTCACCAATCCACCTTTGGATCTCCTTTTTTCCTTCTTCATTTTTCACAAACTAAGCATATACACAGTTGAGACCTGAGATTACATGTTAGTTCATTGTTTAGCCTAAGTGTCTTAGTCTTTGTCTTTGGTTACTTAGCTTCCTTTAGCCTTATCCTAAAGCTCATTCATGTGTATCACTAAATCTCTCATGATTGGTCATTCCAAATCCTTATGTTTGAGGAATCTTAAAAATCTATACAAATCTAAAAGTCAAATCATTTAAATAAAATTCAATGATATAAAATGGCCAAAATATTTTTAAAAGTCAAATCACACTAAAAGACATGATTCAAAGCATATATCTTTCTTCTAGTCAAATCTCAAACTCCATAGTTTGCCTCATGATAGATCTAATGTCCTTTGGGGTGATATAGGCTAGTAGATTAGAAAAGGAGAAAAAAATATTTTAACTACCTACTTTCTCATGTAAGTACCCAATCTTCATAGTAGATCGATGGCTCTGTAAGGGGTCTTGAAGAATAGGGAACACATCATGGGAAGATGGGTACATTTTATATTTGATTTTACCAATATAACTTCATGATTTGATCTTAGTAGCATGCATATATGCCTACAAAGCTTTGTGTCTATATCGAATAGGTTTCCTTTCTACATTGATGGTTACTAGTCATGTAGTGTCTTGTCATGTCTTTAATATGCCTCTTGCCTCCTTTGGTCTTCTCATAAGATGCCTAAGTCTTGATTTTTACACTCCATTTTTTATTCCCTATATACCTCATATTTCCTCTTGAAAAATATTTATGTCTACTGATCACTCCCCTTAGGATTTCATTTGTGAATTGCTTTGTATGATCATGGATAGGACTCAACATTCCTCACAAATTACCACCTTTTTCCTTCCTATTACCCACATCCTTTATTACTCAATTTTTCTTATTTATTCCACCCTAGTGGTGTTATATTTTTGAGTTACAATTTAAGACCATGGATAGGAATTGACATTCCTCACAAAATTTTCTAAAAATACAAGTCACAAACAAAATTACATGCGCCAAATATGAGACAAGATGTGATCATTTATGAGGTTACATGTCATTAACATGTTTCCCAACTTGATTTATTGTGTTTTATGTTTAATTAATTTCTCTTTCACTTTTATCTTCTTATTTTCTAAGTGCATGTAAGAATTCAACCATTTATTAAATTTTTCATACTTCCCAGCTTGAATTAGTGTGATCAATTTAAGACCAGTCTTTTACCAATTTTTTTTTTCTCTTATACTTCCCAACATGATTTAATATAATTGATTTAATTAATTCATTTTTTTTATACCATTTTTTCCCTTTTATGTACCTTCCATTTTATTACATTGTTTTCATACTTCCAAACATAATTTAGTAAGATTTTACTTATTTTAATCTAGTGCAAAAAACTTTCACTTTGGTTAAAAAACAAATTCCTTTTTTTACCATCTTGTTTTATCATCCCTTGGTTCTTTATACTTATTCATTTTCTTATTATTACACATTTATCAACTTGGAATAGTGTGTATTACATTTTTGATCGATTATATTTTACCAAGTCCTTTTTGCTTGTTTCTTTTTAACTATGCATGTGTTCTACATAATGCTAGAAAAGAAACCATGTCTCATATATTTCATATTGCATATAAAACAAAAGATAAATACATGTACTATAAATAAATATATTCAAATCATCCAAAACTACAACCATAATGATGACAACATACACAATCAACATTAATATGTCAAAATGATACATCATACATACATATATATATATATATATATATATATATATATAGAGAGAGAGAGAGAGAGAGAGAGAGTTAGAGCATTGTATATAGTTGTACTTGTATCAAAACTAATCATATATATATATATATATATATATATATATATATGATTAGTTTTAATACAAATATAGCTATATATAATGCTCTAACTCTATGGTTGGGATCATCTATCTCATGGAATATCCATGCTACCTATCAAGGCCTTAGTCTGAATCCTTTGAATAGTAAACTATAAAGAGGCCATCTGAGATCTTATTCTCTCTACCTATCCCTATAGGTGTGTTATCAATGCTTGTGGCTAAGCCAACTGGGTCTGGGTCACTATATGTGCCTAGGTTATCTACATCACTATATTTATATGTACAACTCTCTCATCTTAAAAGGTCTACCATGATCGTATCTCACTTTCACCCATATCTATTAGTGGTTGTATGCTCTCTCTATGCTCATATCTACCTCACTACTTCTCCAGCTAATCTGAACTAGCTTGATTGAGCTGGGGTAGATGGTACACTGGAGTCTTCTAATGCAGTATGGTCATATGGATACAAAGTCTCATCTAGGATGTCATGGAGTGTTTTCCTCACAAGGGACCCCCATCTCTCCTCCCCATACTTAGTTACACCTACAAAATCACACCCAAATAGATATTAGATCACTGTTATATCTCATAATATCTATCTACCTCTAGTCTTTATTTCAAAATAAAACTTAAACAATAATTTAATCATGCTTATTACCTATCTATGTCTCAGCCATTATGGTCTCACCATCTACATGGCCTTATATCACATCCTTTATAGGTCACCTCCTCAACTCAAATTCAACCATCATGGCTCACATCCACCTTAACCTTTACTTGAATGGCCTCTTTCTCATCTAGCTCTCCTCTAGCTCACCTATTAGGTCATCAGGGATGATGATAGTCTCTACTCTCTCCTACTCTTCCTACCTATATCAATACCATGTCCTCATTGGTCATATTTCATCTTGTTGTGGAATTAGTGGTGGTATCTTTAGTGCTACTACCTTTTTACCCCTCTCCTCTTGCTCTTCTCCCTATCATGTTTATCTAGTACATGGTAATTCATGATGTGGTCTAAGTAGTAGCCTCATCATTATTGGCCCTAATCCCCTCCTCCCCCATGGCTCTCTCACATGTCAAGCCCACTACTCAGGCATCAATATCAGTGTCACTAGATGAGGTAAGCCCATATGTCCTAGTACCCATGCCATAAGATGTGGCTTTCTCCACAAGGTGTAGTATATAACCACTTATATCCTCATTATAGCTGGTACAACTATGTCCTAGCTTGGCCATGTAGTCATTATGTGCCCATATGTCTATCATACTATGTCTATGCATATCACCATCTACAATGCTAGCACATGGAGAATGACCCATGCTACCTAATAATCTTTCCATATTTGCATTTAAGGTGACCTATCATCAACTGCATGGGGAAATCTAGTTGGTTGATACATAGGAATCCTATCATATATCCAAGCCATCAATAATATGATTGGTGTTATCAACTTCTACCCTCTGACCAATACCTCATACAAATCATGTACGAGTTAGACCTAGATGAAATAACTGAGATCATATAGTACTACCTCCTCTAGGATTATCCTACTCAAGTCCACCATGAATAGTGGTACCTTACCATCTGACTTATGATATAACACTCATTGTGGCATAAGTCCTATCATAGCCTTCTAGATATTTAAAATTTGTGATGCATATATGTCAAACATGGTAACTCTCTTGCCTTCCAATAAGTCTTTGAGCCTACATCCCACATGGATAAGGATATCCTCTCCTCCATGTTTTCTAGTATACCTATATTCATCGATGCTTCTAATACCGATATCCTTATGATGGAAATCTATTTAAAAACACTTTTCAAAATTCAAATTCTTCAATTATTTTCAAGTTGATTCCTTATTTTATCTATATCTTCATTTTTACTCATCCATTTTTAAAAACATAAAATGCATTGGATTTGTGATGATGTATAAAATATTTTCCACTATCATATGCCTATTTTCTAAAAATTTCAATTTTTGGCTATTTTTTACACTAACTTCTATAGTTTTGCCTAGTGTTCTTCACATTAGATGCCTTCACTTTCTCTTGCAGTCTACTTTTTTATCTATAGCATTAAGGTAAGTAAATGCATGTTTTTTTAATTACTATCCTTTCATTTATCTTATTTGCTACTTACTATACTTTACTTATCATCAATGTTGTATGTTATTATATTCTATTTCCTGAAGCACCATCTTGTGTTGCACTCACATGACACATGATAATATTCAAGGCATATGTATACACATAATATTTTCAAAATTTTATCACTTAATGACACTTTATATCTTACAAAAACCCATCGAGTCTTAATCTCTTTGAGTTTATGCCTTAAGGGGTGAATCAGGAAAGGGATGGGTAGACCATTGGTGCTTCATAAGATTGTTATCCATTTTTCCACTTACCATCTACATACTTGTCTCCTACAACCATTTACCCTAATCTTATTCTTCTCTATTTTACCCATTCTAAACATTTATCATGATTTATCTTCCTTGTTCTTGCCTTGACCCCCTTTCACCACTTGACTGTACTAAGTCAACTGGGTCAACCTTGTATAGTTTTTAGCCTCTGATTACTATATAGGGTCAACATAGTTGACCTTGTATTATTTAGGTATATTTTTCACTTGGATTTTTGTTATTCCTTCGACTAACCTAACTCAATACCTAGTGATTTATATTCCAAAAACATATAGGGTCAATTAGGTTGATCTTGTATAGCTGACATATTTTGAAGGATTTATGGAAAGATCTACCTATATATACAATTTTATTTCCAACCATTTGAGAAGAGATAAGCAAAGAAGAATAAGTGAAAATGAACATCTTCTTATTGACCATTCTACTTGAAGAATAAATCTTAGGGTTCCATATTTTCTTTAGAGATATGGATCTTGTCTTATGGAGAAGTGTTTTAGATGCATAGATAGGTTGTGTATCCTATAACTAATTTGTCTTTGTTATCCTTACATACCACAATAATCTCTTGTGAAACACCTTAGCCAACAGAGAGATTGAGGCTTGGTAGGTTCATCTTCAAGGTAAGTATTCCTAAATTTATTTCTCCTTTGAAAGAGTAAATAGATAATGTTGTTGTGCTTCCCTCCCATGTATTAGGATTCCATATATATATTGAAGTGAGTATATGTCTTATATGCATGTTTAGTTTATTTTTTTTTCTAACCTCCACTTTGTGACATAAGCTTTGGTGTGCACTAGATTAGATTTACTTTCTTCTTTATTAGATATAAAGATGAACATTAAACCTATGACTCTTTTAGGGTTGTTACATAATTGTGTTAGACTGTAGGCTTTAGAACCCTTCCTAGTATGGTGTATTGTGATGAGTGATCCCTTAATTAGGGGTAGAAGATCCCTATATTAGTCATGTTGCCACTTAAAAAATGTATTCCCAATAAAAAGTGTAGGTGTGCTCTATCTTCTTTGATCTATAATTGATTTATGGACATGATGCATTTCTAATTGCATACATCTCTTATCTATCACATACTTATTATCCTTGTAAGGTGAGGGACTAAAGGAATGCCACCAAACAACCCCGTGATTGAGAGTAATGATATTAAACTTAGAGGTTGAAGTTGTCACCCCATAATGGGGTTGTGAGGTTGGAGCCAAAGGAGCAAAAAGTGGTGAAGAAACAAATTTGGCCATCATTTGAGGTGTGCAAGAAATAAAAGGTGGTGACTTAATGGGTGAAAAAATGTTTGTTTTGTCAACATAATTGAAATAGTGGCCTAGGTTTGACAATACCACAAGCCAAATTATTTATCTTATTAGTGATGTAGTCTAACTATTAAAGTTCCCATTTTGGGGTTTGGGCTCAAACTCACCTTTTTATTAAGGAATAGGAGTGGGGAACATTAAAGGGAATTATGAATCATTTGATTTAAGGATTTGCACTTGAAGTAAGTGTGTGGAAAATTAATAAAAAACACACATTATGTGAATGCATTATTTTCCACTTGAATCTCTATGGACTTACTAAGGTCATTTTTTAAGTCAATCTCAACACAAATCCTTTTTTGAGGACATGTTGCATATAACGTATTATAATCATGGAAAAAGAACCATCCTAAGAGCTTAATGAGTTGTTTGATGAATCCCCACAATGGGAGAGGTAAACCATAGAATTATATCAAGATTGGTATATTATGCTTTGTTTATTCAAAGACCTAAAAGTTTTGAGTATAGTGGGGGGAAATACCAATGTGTTATGAATAAACCAAGGTTCATGGATAATGATGGAATTGTAATGTTTTGGGTTAAAAAATCAAAACAAAAAAAATCCTTGATAAAGTTTTGGACTCCTAGTTTCACACCATGGCCTTACCAATGGTTGTGGATCCATCATTTTAATAGGCTCTCATGAGGGACTCTACCCATAAAATAAGCAACCAAAGTGAAGTTTTTAAAATAGCTACGATATTTATCAAACTCTGGTAAATTAATCACAACATCAGGGAAATGAGTGCTTGGATTAGAACCACTACATCATAATATACCTTTGGTACAAACTTTTGTGATTTTTTTGGGTAAACTCACACTATCTTTCCTTACGTCTAAAGATGCAAAAATGGTGGTAGTGGACATTTAATAAAGTTTTTTTTAAACTACCCAAAGGGCAAAGTGCTAACCTAAATCAATGTAATAAAAACATAATTCTCTTGCCTAGATCTACTAAAGATTAGTGGTGTGACAGATGGGAAAGAAAATTATAAAATTTTATAGACATCTAAATCTTTGTACAACTCCATCCCCCACCCAAAAATAGGGTTTTAAAAATATTTCCTCTAAAATCATTTTGAGTCACTTTTAAACTCCAACTGAAAAAAATATTTTAAAAAAACATTTGTATGCGAATTGTTTTAATTTTATGTCTTTGGTTGGTGGAGCTATAAAAAACTTAGTAGTTTGTATTAACATATTTGGCTAGCATTTCCATACAGTTATAAATTTTGTATCAATCAAAATTCCTTTCAAACTTAATAGTTATAAAAAATATAAAATTACCAAAAAAGTAGATTTATTAACCACATTTAAAAAAAATGAAAATAGTTATTGTTTCAATGATATCTCCTAAATGATGATTTAGTTTAGTAATAAATTTTAAAATATTTTCCCTATCCTCAAATTTAACAAACCTAAAAATTATCATAAAAAATAAAAAACTAAATTAAAATTTATAGCCTTTTTAACAGTTAGGTTTTTATTGGAAAAAATAGAAAATAGTTAATTTTTAAATAATATAACCCAAAAATGATATGATTTTCCACAAAATCTTGATAGATTTTTTGTAGCTTAAAAACACACCAACCTAGAAATATTAAAATCCTAAATCATAAATTAAAAGTTATAGCCTTTTTAAAATTTGAGTTTTAAAAAAGTTTCAAAAAAAACAAGAAAATTGGATCTGGATCAGAGTAAAAAAAACCTTTAATTAAACCTTCAAAATAATGAAGAAAATGTAAAAAAATGAGTAAGAAATTAGTGTCATCAGGCATGCTAAAATGTAAATGATAGAATTTAGATTGTAAACTAGAAGCTAATAATAACAATTGCCTTCTATTCTAAACTCAACATAAACCTCAGATAGAGATTGAACTAAATACACAAAACATATATTCATTTACCAATAATGAAGAAAATTCTCCTTCATTACCTTGGATTTGATTTTGATTCACAAATGTGGTTGTTCTTAAGAACTTTCTATGCAAGATAGTCCAACAAGGTGATGATAGAATGATTGATGTTCTATTTGGATTCACAAAGTTATTCTTAGATTCACATGATTTCTCTAGCTTCAAATGTGTTATTGAGAATGGAGGATGAGATATCAATTTATAGATTTTTAAATGAAAAAATGGATGCTAGAGATTGGCTTGATCAGACTTGCAAACTCTACATTGGATGGAAGAGATTAAATCTTCTTCATTTAAGTTTTGCATGTTTTGATTTGATTTAAAACTTATATAATTGATTGTTGAGGAAGTTAACTAATTTAATTGATTTATTTATTTTATTTTATATATTTGATTTTTAGATGTTCAAGGATAAATCAAGGGATTAAATAATTGTATGGATTGAGTTTTCAATTTGATCAAGGGTTTGATTGGGGGTTGACATGGAGTTAAATGATTTAATTCCAAAAATGAGGGAATTAATTGCTTCAATTGGAATTATTTTAAATGAAAGGATTGATTTTATTTTTTGATTAAGGATTTAACTGGGTGAGGATAATTAATGTTTTATTTATTTATTTTCAATATTTATATGTGCATGGAATTAGTTGGGAATTAATTAGGAAGTAATTAACTAATTAATCATGATTAGATATCTAATTATTCATAGAAATGATGAATTGAAATTAAATAGAGTTAATTAATTTACATGGTGCAATTAATGAATTAATGTAGTGGTGTAAGTGATGTTTCAATGGGATTAAATGATGGTAAATTAGTGCTGACATTAAGGTGGAGAAATTAGGGTGTCTTTAATAATTGTAGCTGATGATGATGTCCATACCATTTTTTAGAGTCAATCTCTTCTTCACACACTATTCAATATGATCAAATACATCTTGGTGATTGGAAAAACTATAAGAAATATTTAACAAATCTTGATAATTATATCTAGCAAATCATGGACTAGCTGAAATATATTCCACCTACTCAACTCATACATATTTTATGTGAAAAATTAATACTTCTTAAGTAGTGAGATATCCTCCTTAGTAATCTATTATTATAGCATCATGTCCTCATCTACAACTTCTTCATCAATTACTCATTCATTGTAGGCTGACCCTTTTGTAGATTCACAAGCTATGCCTCCTCCATCAAAACCATGTACTTCACCTTATAATTTTGTTCAAAAATTTTAATATGGAAATTTATAGTAGGCAATAATATTTATGAGATAGGCCATTAAGGTTTATAACTTGTAAATGAAGGCCTCATAATTATACTAATCTATTGAAAACTTGAAAAGGGCGATAGATTGGTACACTGCTTTATTGAAAATTTGAAAGGGTGGATAATTAGTGCATAAAAAGTGAAAATATATAAATTTCACTTATAATGAAACTAAAAACATTACATATTTACTAAAAAATAAATAAACTCAGTGCAACTCTACCATCTCTAGTCATTTTTGTCTCAAGATGAGCCAACTCTTTAATTCTAGGAAAGTATTAGTAGGAAGTGTGAAGCACAAGTTGCATATATATATATATATATATATATATATATATATATATATATATATATATATATATATATATATATATATATATATATATATATAAATAAGTGACAAGTGTAAAATATAATATATTTTTTTATAAAATATGGTCTCATTTAGGATATCAAATCTCATGTATTTTTAATCATTCCCTTTGATTTAAAATATGAAAGGTCATGTAAACAAAGAGCCATAGTCTCTTTAGAACATTATATATACTTTACGTTTGTAAAAGAGAAGGTGGAATTTTGAAATAGATTAAAATAGAGATAAATACATGGTATCCCTTGAGTAATCTTTTTGTTCAACATAATTTGTGTGTTTAATTATTCCTTGATTGATTGCATCTTCTTTATGACTGAATATATTTTGGTTATTAACTATCAATGAAATCTATAGATTGGTAAAATGCCAACAAATGTACAAACACAAATGGTGAACATGAATAAATATTAGTGTATTAATATGCACTTCATTCAACCATTACATTTATGTATATATCTATAAATATTTAGAGTTTCGTTGTAACGTCATAGATAACAACAACTAAGATTTCCTAATAAGTTATCCTAGGGACCATTGCTAATTAAAATATACTAAAAATTAGCATTGTCAAATATTTATGTCAAAATTTACATGTGTTTACTCTACTTAGGGTTTTCATGTACAAATAATATAGTAAAATATGAGGCATTGATACTTGGATTGTGTACCATATAGACATTATAAATAAAATATATTAGAGTATATGGTAATTCTCAATTTTTATTAATAAAATAATAGATATTTATCAAAAAATATATGAAAATTTTATCCCATATAATGAAATGGTAAAATGTTTAAAGACATATATTAATACATTTTCAATTAAAATCATACCTCGCAAGGACAACCAACACACTAATGCCATGCCTAGTGTAAATTCTATGATTCCTATTAATATCAATTATGTCATGAAGCTTTAACTATACTAAAACTACATGTGTCAATTACTATAGCATATGTAGATGTTTTAATATTATTTGTAGTTACTCATAGTGTAATAAATTCAAAATAGTACAATGACATTTATAATTTCTTATATAAGGTAGATATTATGGAAAATGATACATAAAATGACAAATGCAAATCACAATGTGAAGCAATGTATTATGTTATAATTGGTGGGTCATTGTTCAAATGATAATTTTATGGATAGTTATGTTAATTCCTTAGTTGTGAGGAGCTTAAGATAACTTTAATTGAGGAACATGATAGGGAATGTGGGGGAAATTTTAGTGGGAAATAAATTTCTTACAATAATTTTAGATAAGATTTACTAATGGACCATGATGGAACAATAATGTCAAGGACATGTAAAATAATTTCCATAATGTTTAGAAACACATTAACTTGAATCATGCATCCTCAATAATTATAGCTTAGTGTTTTACCATGGTTATATTCCATTTGGGGATTTGAATTGATTGGAAAGATAAATCTATAAACATCATAGGATCATAAGTTCATTATTAGAATGATAGAAGATTTTTTAAAAATGGTGGAGGCCATACCACTACAAACAACTATAGGGGAAGACATATGTAAGCTCTTCATGAAAAACATCATTTTGTGATTTGGTTTCCCATCAACTATTGTAACAAATAGTGGATCATATTTTAAAAATAATATAGTTAAGATGTTTTGTGATAAATGAAACCTTATTTATACCTTATCCACTCCTTATTATCCATGAGAAAATAAGAAATTAAAAATAATAAATAAAATAATTGCCAATATACTAAGAAAAATAGTTGTTGAACATATGAGGGTTGGCATAATCAAATTATTTATGCTCTACAGATATATCGCATAAGTGTTTACATAATTATAAAGGATACATATTATTATTATTTTATGGAACAAAATAAAATTTTCCTTTACAAACAAAGATACCATCTCTACATGTTTCCTTAAGAGACTTTATCAAGGATAATGAATATTAGAAAAATTATTGCACGAGTTAAAAATGTTGGACAATAAATGCATACTTTTTATTAAATATATTATATTTTTAAAATATTTCATAATTAAGAGATAATATGATATTAAGGTTCAAAATCATGAATACAAAGTTGATAACTTGGTATTAAATGAAAATTTAAAAAATGCCAATGTATACATGGAAATTATAGACAAACTCAAATCTAATTGATTGGGGCCATTTGTGGTTATATAAAAAGTGGACACAGGATATTATCATTTGGATATAATTAAGGTGAAACCAATGAGGAACCATATGAACATAATACACATACATTAGTATTACACAAGCATTTGTTTCAAATATTTTTAAAAATACAAAAAATTAAAAATATTTTAAAAAATCCAAAATCAGGACCTAAACATGATATGTTTTCTAGTTTAAATTATTATATTATATTGTTTATCACATGATAGTAGATTTATTTTATTTTTTTAATATACAATTTTTTTTTACAATATATATGAGTGAGATTTAGGACATACAAGTTTACATGCTACATGCATACACAAATGCAATAAATTTTTATACCTGCGGGCCATGTCAATGTTGGGGCATCTCATACCATAAGTTACATTGTTATAAGTTACATATTTATATAAACTTTTACTTTATCACGTTGAGATATATTTATCTCTTACACATTTATTTTTCTTGTTTATATTTATATATTTTATGGATATGATACTTTGTTATATTGTCACATTGACATTGATTAGTAGTGTAGACTGGTTTAATTTGTTTCATGATTCATTGTTATTATTTCATTTCTACAAGATAATAATTGATTATTATTGTTTATCTCTTTCTTTAGTATATGATATTTTTTGATTGAGTGTATCCTTGTGTGATTCTTTCTATGGTCCCTTGTCTTCTCTTATTTCTATTAATTGATTGAGTATATCATTGTATGCCTCTTTATTTGGGTCCTTTTCATGTTGTGTCACATTTAAATATCTATTACATGTTATTCTTTCCTTATGTAGCATTTAATGTTATTTCATGTGATTTTATTGTGTGCATCATGGTCATGATATTGTGTTATTATGAGTGGATAAAAATAGGATTGTCTACTAATTTTTCTAAGTTTGTGGTGTTGTGAATATATCATGCACCTCCCTATTTGTGTGTAGTTTTATGATTCATATCATGCACTTTTCCTATGTATTTATTATTTAGTGCTTATATCAATGATGGTCACTATTGTGTTTCTAAATTTTATATCTATAATGACATGACACTTGTATGTCTCACATTACATGTTTAATATATGCTTTAATGACATATTCATTATTATGATGCCATATTCATCACATCTTAGTGCATGATTTTAAATGATTACATATTTATATATAACATGATGTATATATATGATTAATATGCATGCTACATTATTCACCTTAAATTGGGACATATTAGTGGGCTTGGCATAGAGATTTAGGCCTCCATTTTCATAAAATTCATATTTTGGGACAAATTACATGATTTGGAGAGTTTATATTAGTAAAAATTATCAGTTTGATTTAAATGTTGGGAGATATGTTTCTATATTGGAATATATTTTTAGGGCATAAGCAATTTATATGCACACATTTTAAAGGAACATAAGTTAAAAGTTTTAAGATTTATCACATTTGTGAAAAAATGAGATATAAATGTATAAACTTATATATAATGTTGGCACCAATTAGATCAAACTATGGGGCATGAAAATTCTTCATATACGTACACTATTTATGTTTTATATTTAAGAGCATGGCATGGATGGTACCAAATATTACATATTAAATCTATAAATTTGTATATAGCAGTTGATTCATAAGCATAACATAGTATCCCCCTTTCATCTTGAGGTTCAAGATCAATTAAATAAATAGTGTGGGTGATATTATATGCACTCAATGACCTAGAACTAATCCTAAATATTAAGGCATTTATTTTCCCAAACTATGGCCCTTGACTTACTATTTCTCCATTTGGGCATGATCACTCCTGACTCTCTAAATACTTCAATAAGAAGTCCATTTTTCCAATGTTATAATAGGAAACATAATCTCCAATGCTTCAATAGGAAGCATCATCTACAACAAAAATACAAGGGGAAACATGGTTCACTCACTTAAAATTGTATTCTTTTATTGCTCTGTAAATTTTGATATTTTTAATTTCATTCAAATTTCATTTTCATATATAGACATTGATTGTTGCATGTTAATTATAGGTTTAATTGGATTCAGTTGCACACTTAGATCCTTATCCTAAAGATAAATTTTATTACACACACCCAGGTACATCTATTTATCCTCTTTATCATTTTATATAATTTAAAAAGTATAATAAAATGGATGCATTTATAAACACTAAAATATGGTATTAGACACTTGGAAATGTTAGTATAAAATAGATGCATTTATAGACACTAAAATATGGTATTAGATACTTGAAAATGTCAGTCTTGACCTAAATTCACCTTACATGGATGTTACATATACATATGGATCTTACACACACTTATCTTTTATCCACATGATTTTTATGGGTCAGATATTCTTGAATTTATACCAATCACTTATATAAATTTCAAAGTCTATGCCTAACTAGGTCATTATCATAGTTATAATATATCCATATCATCACATTAGTATTATTGTCTTTTAGACAAGTTTGGTAGACTCAAATGCCTGTAGAATTTTTTAGGTGTCTAAATCTATGGGCTCATCCCTATGTCAAGCAACAACCATTTTTAAAATACAAATCATCTTTATGGCCAACCCATTTATTTTACATGTCAATGGCATGAGAAAGGACCCAAAGTACCATATAAATACATAGTGGGTCTATGCATATTATATCATTTATCACTCCTAAAATAAACATATATACACTTCTACACATTCAAAGGGATTACCCTAAACTTATGAATTCAATAATTAGTCACAAGTAGGAGGCCCTAACCAACTCTTTATAACTTAATCCAAGTAAATTTTTCCATTTTCTAAGTGTCAAAAGTTAGATTATAGGTTATATTCATTAAAGGAGAACAATTTCACTCATATGCTCAATAAAGAGACATACATGCAGTTTGACTTCCCTTTTACGAGTATTGGATATGTAGGTAACTCTCAACCATTCATTGGGGAGTAGTTGAGGTTAACTCAACCCACATATTTCCTTTTTTATAAGACTAAATCTAATGTCAAAATTGAGCCTAAGAATTGAAAGCGAAGGAGCTAGGTTTTCTATATATCACACACATAGTGAGTCATGATATTACACAAAGAGATGGCTTATACAAAAATAAAGAGGTAATATACACATAGATGAATCCAAAATATGACAAATTTTATTTTTTGATGTAAGCATCCATAAACTAATGTGTTTATCCAAGTAATTATAGACATGTAATTCCATAATATGATTGACTCGATCTATTTTTTGCCTTATTGTCACTTGAATTTAGTTTGAGACCATCAAAAAATAGAAAATTCAATCAATATCTTATCCTCTCACGTCATTTATATTTACATCAAGTGTATTTAGTCAAATCATATTTTTCCATTTAATTTTAGATTTATGTATCATTTGTATGCATTAAATAATCTAAATAGTTCAAAGTTTTATACTTGTTTAGGTTCATTAATCCAAAGTACAATAAAATGAATCCCAAGTCCTAAGTTGTTTCAATTTTTAAAAATTTGTTAAATCTTACTATGTTTGTAATGGTTCACCCTTTAAGTATATTTTTTAAAGATGATATGAAAAAATTCAATCAATGTCATGTATTTTTATAATGATTTTGAAGATAATGATTATGATACTGGGGATAACCTTGAATAAATATTGTTATTTTTATATAAATAAAAAAAATGATGAAGGGTTAGGACTAATTTTATCAATCCCTCGATTGAATACTAGAAAATACACTATTTTTTTTATAAATCCTCATTCCACCAACTAAAGGTCAAAGATCAGTCGATCCTTTAATCAATAATTACTTTATCTTAGCTAACTAACAAGTATAATTAGTCCAAATAAAAATGGAAATAAAGTGACTTCACAACAAGTAATCAAAGTCATTGATTTTATAAAACATCACAAATTATCTTGGTTCTAATAAGATTACAATAATGCTAATGTAAATGTATATTCAATTTAAACCAAAATTAATTCTAGAATCAAATAGGTTCAGTTATCTATATTTAGTCCATGCCATTCACATCATGTATTAAAAAAATTACAATAATGAGGATGGAAGTAATTATTAATACAAAAAATATAAAATTGAAATTAAATACCCCAATAATCAACAAACATCTCCATATGTATATTTCAAAATCATTCTTTGTACTAGTACATCATTTGATTCCAATCACATTAATATCAATGACATGAAAATGTATTCAAGTAATTTATCAAGGTGCACAATGCACTCATACAACCAAAAATCTCTCTTTCACACCATTACCATAATGATTCCATAAGACATCCACATGCAAATAATAACATGCACAATATGGTCTCATTATTGCCTCAATGATTTTGTAAAATCCACATTGTCCTCTCTCTATAATCTAATAGATACCACAAAAGGGAGTGCCTAATAAATAGGCCCAAGATTTTATTTCATGCAACAAAAAATCATTGCATGAAACCAAAATTAGTTGGGATGGAATATTTTTATTCACTAAATTGTAATGCAATTATTCTTCACACAAAAAATAATTAAGTCTAGAATAAAGCTTAACTCCTATAATGGGTCTAAACATGGATAAAACAAAGCTTGTTTGTAAATAACCCAAACCAATAGATAGTGTGAAAATGACCACCCAAACACCCTTCTTTAAGTATAGAATGGGAGTGAGAAAAGAGGAAGAAAATAGACTACATGGGTCCCATAAACTAGGCCTGATTAGGTACCCATGTACAAATTCATAATGAATTAATAAGTGTCCCTATGGTAACCAATCCATCCTACTAGAATACATGGATGTCAAGTCATTGTAACCAAAAAATTATATAGGATTTGGTACTCTATACAAGTCTCACTTAGTAAAAAAACATTGATCACAAAATTGGGAAAAAAGAGTTACCAAGGATTAAATGTATCATCACAAGGTATCTAAAAACCAACAAAACCATAGTGAAAGTGAAGCATGACTCAAAATGTTGAATTAGGTTCACTCAATGGAATGAATTTCATAAAACATAATCACACTCAATAGACTCTAAAGTCACAAAAATAGGGTGAGAACAAGTGGTATAAAGTTGTTACTGAAGAATTAACAAGTGCTAGGAATACTAGACAACAAACAATGTCAAATTTGAATCTATAACTCATAAAACTTATAGAAACCACAATCAACTACTTAAAATAAAATATGTAGTGTGCCAAGGGCTATCAAGAAAGACAACACATGAATCATAATTTTCACACACACCCTACCCAAGACCCACCCACTTGTTGTCCCCATCTTCCCTGTGCCAATGTTGAAATGGGTGTAGTTACACAAAAAAATATGTATGAGTGGCAAAATCCCACTACTCAAACACTGAAAATATGACATTGGACTTCACCAAAATAGATACTCTTAATAATTAAAATGGGATCCAAAACAAATCTAAAGGATATTGTGAATATGTAGAAAGTGTTGAGAATACATATACAATATACCTTTCAATAATAAAGAAAGAGAGTTGCTCTCCAACTGCTAAAAATAAATCTCAGTCACCAATGGACCTGTAAAGGAAAGGAAGAGTGTAATACAAACTAAGAAGCTAAAATGTGGAAGATTCATGTTTGTATTTCCCTCTCAATAAATGTTTAAAAAGTCACCAACACTGATTTGCAGATCATACCATATGAACAAAGATGGATTAAGATGATATAGTTTGTGCTAAGTTCACAAATGGAGCATGCATCAAAACATATGGTAGTGTGTCATAAGAAACATGTAACAACCCCACTAGGTTTTACAATAATAAGGTAAAAAAATCAAAACATTTACATATATTAAATATAGAGATTTCATCATTCAAAACCATACCATAATGATCTTTAATAAATACATTAGTTTTAAGCTAACCATAATCAAGGTTTAAAGCTAATCAATTTAGATAACAATCACGTAATCATGTACAATGTTGATTATAAAAATAACATTATATTTAAATCATATATGTATATTTATAAATTCAACCACTATTGATATAAAATTACAACAAACTAGTGTAATGGTTAAATATGAAAAATAGTACAGTTTCAACATAATACATTGGTTAATAATATTTTACAATGATACAATTCTCCACAGAGTATGCGAGTCTCATCGAACTTGAATCATCCATAACTAATCATGATTGTAGTCACTAGTGAAGTACTATTGAAGGGAGGGAGAGCATCATCCAAGTGCTTTTCCACACCAATCATGGACCATCGATCCCCTGCACAATATCCCATCTAAGGAATAGCCCTCTCTTCACGAATGGGTAGATAATGATGGTGTGAGAATCAAGAGTGAAAACTAAAACCCATGTGATTTAAGATAATCATTACATGTAACATATCATACAGAAACCTCTTCTAACATGATATCATACAAAACATGTAAACTAAATCAAATAGATGAAATGATAATGTTTAATCATAAACACTACTTTAACCAAATTTTTCTTATAGTTATTTGATCTCAATGGATTAGTCAATTTCATACATATCACTCAATCAGATTACACCTTCTCTATGTATTAGTGATACTAGTCAAGTAATTAGAATATGTCTCACTCACTTATTTAGGGTTATTAATACTAGATTGGTTCATATATTTAATAATATTAAAACTAACAAATTTCAAAAAAATAGTTTTTCCTTACTAGTAGCTATATTATGTGTTAATAAAAGAATGTCTATAATACTAGAATTTAGTCCATAAAATGTAGTATAATAGTTCCAAACGTCTAATTTATTTAAAGCATAATATCAACTATATAAATAGATTTCAAAATAATCATACCATTCAGTTAAAACTAAGCATCATAATTCAAATTACTAAAGTATTTACATGCAACTCTTTACTTTATGTTATTCATCCATATAACATCATTTACTAACTTTACCTAAAATCACTTTATTTCCATATACCAACAATGCATTAGTTAAGATTACTCATATACTAATCAATATTACTATGGTTTTTATTTATTCTCAAATACTACATAATTAGAAGTTATTTGAATTTATTGAAAACACTTCTAAGTTCAACCTTATTAAGTATACAAAAGCATTTATACATCTCATTTTTATAATATACTTATTCATCCAATATATAATGCATATGAGTATATAATATACTCCATTTAAGACAATATTATGCCTATAATACCGAGTATCATGTATACATTGGTATGCATATTGTTGTTCCCAAAATCTGTCACTCGCTTTTGTGGACAACCTACTAATCATTTGGGTCCTGCAGACCAAAATTCTCTCTTTTCTTTCTCAAAAATGTTCTGAGCATTTAAGTTTTCCAAATTTTAAAGCCTTTTCAACTAAAAAAGCCGCAGCTTCAATAGGCAAGCCTTCTTCAAAGGAAGTTCAGAACACTTAAGGCTTTTCCTTAGTGTTTTGAGAATGGTTCAATGTAAAGGTTCATCCAAAAGACTTAACGACGGGATTCAAATAAATAGAATGAACCACTTTGAACCATTGAACCTCACCTTCGCAAGGTTCAAAGGTTCAACGAGTTCAAGGTTCAATGACTTCGGCATACTTAAAAGAAAAGAAGGCTTCGAAGAGTTAAGATTGAACTTTGAACCATTGAACCTTAAACTTGAAAGGTTCAAAGTTTCATGGTTCAATGGGTTCAATAAAGTCTAAAAGACTTAAAAGAAAAGAAGGCTTCAAAGAATGAAGATTGAACTATTGAACCGTTGAACCTTGAATTAAAAGAGTTCATGGTTCAATGAGTTCAAAGGTTCAATAACTTAGACAGACTTAGAAAATCCAAAGAGTTCAAGTTTCAAAAGAAATCAAAGAATAAGTTTGAATCGTTGAACCATTGAACCTTGAACCAAAAGAGTTCAAAGTTCAAGGTTTAATGAGTTCGATAAGTTTGATGGAATTAGTGAATAAAAGGCCTTAAAAGAAAGAGAATGAATCGTTGAACCATTGAACCTTGAACCTAAAAGGTTCAATAGATTCAAAGGTTCAACGGGTTCAAAGAGTTCAAATTTCAAGTAGAAGCTTCAAGTGAATGAAGAAAGTCAAAGATTCTAGAAAAAAGTTCAAAGGGATGGGTCAATCGAAAGAGAAAAGGAGAGTGTGACCCTTCACAAAACATTGAACCTTTGAACCGTTGAACTTTGAACCAAAAGATTTCAAGGTTTAAGGTTCAAAGAGGTTCAAAGGGATTACTGACATCCCCATGGACATCAATTTTAAGGTGATGGAATAACCATTGATTTTCAAAAGATCTAAGAATAAGCTCAATGACTAGCGTAGAAAGGAGCCGAATAAGAGAATGGAGAAAGCAAGAAGGTAGCCCCAAGAGCTTAGATTGCTAAGAAAAGACAAAATGCAGTAAGGAAAGGGAGAAAGACTATAAGAAAACCAAAAATATTTGTAGGAGAGTTATTTCTAGTAGGTGGAATAGTCCACTAGGTGGACATCAGGGAACACAAATATTTAAAAGCGTAGCCTATTTTTCTACATTTGATTAAAGTCAAATGGACAGTCACATAAATATCTTAAAGAAGACCAAACAACCCACACTGTGGAAGGGACATTTGAGTTAATTCAGAACACCAAAGTCAAGGCTGATTCCCTGTTCCAGCATGGCTCTATCACAAATAATCAACGCATTTAATTTAGCATGGGCCATTTTTATGAAAACAAGTGCCCAAGGCTTTCTAAGATGTTTATATATTGTAATCTCCCATTTTCTATAAAGGAGTTCTCTTAGTTATCAAAAGTGAAGCTTTTCCCAAATGGAAAGACAATCTTGAGACTTTGAGCTTAGAATGTTGATCATATTTTGATAAATAAATGAGAAAGCAAGTTAACTTTAAGAATTTGTGATGGAATAAGCTTGTGTCTTTTAGGAAATTATTCTTGTGTCTGTTTCCTAATACAGTCTTGTCTATTTAATCAAACAAGCAGAATGAGTGGAAGTAAGTTGGAAGATGTCTTGAAGCTGACTGTGGGAGACTTTGTGCTACCATAATTGCCTTCAATTTGTGTCTTGTGTAAAGGATACTAAAGAGACTTTGTGCTCTCTTTATCCTTCATAATCTTTTTACTATGTTTTAGTTTTAAGTGCAGACTTTGAGCTGCTTTTAATCCTGCTATGTTCCTTCATACCAATCAGTAGGAGAGACAACTAAAATTTTGTGTTTTAGTTGGTTTCTTGTGATTTATGTCTATACCCTGAAAGGACCCTATTGTTTGTTTAATATCACTTCTGAAAGAAGAGAAGTGTCATTTCAGTAATTACACTAGGATCTTCCTCTATTCTATGAACATCATCTCTGAAAAAAGAGAGATGGATGGTATGATTTCACCCCTGAGTGTATTTTCAATTTATATAGTATAATATAGCTTAAAAGGGAACCTCCCCTTGCTGTGAGAAGATATTTATCTCTTGGTGATGTGGTAGACCCACACACTTTGCTATATAAATCTCCTTATGATGTGGTTGATGCACCTATTTTGCCAACAATCGGCTGGTGACAAAATATTCACCCAACATTTTTTGGTGACTCTGCTGGGGATGAACATGAAATTGTGATCTTTTTCTAACAGCTCCATGCCAACAAATTTTGGTGACTCAGCTGGGGAAAGAACACACAATTTGAAGCCTCAAGCTTCAAATTGAAGCAGTTTCAGTTCTTTCCCATATCCATTTTAGCACTCTTGCAAAACCACCATACACACGAAACTAGAGAGCTCAAGGTATTGTTGACCCTATTTTTGATTTTGTGTAGCAAAATAATTTTGATCTTTCCCCTCCACAAACTCACCTTCAGTGAACTAGGAGTTTTCCTCCTACAAATATTAGGTCTCCAATACCAGGCAAAGCTTCTTTTCCCTCTGCTAGTAGAATTTTGTTCGTACTTACCCCACAGAGATTTATTATCCCTCCTTTCAATAGCCATATTATGGTAGCTCGAGGCCCTTAGGGTAATACTTTTGGTCCCCTAAATCTGACCCCACCTCTACATGAGCTACCCCATAGCTCAAGAAAAAATTTCTCCAAGTATTATGGTGATGGGAAGGTTCGTCCTAATGAACATGTTGCAACCTTTTACATAGCATGTGGTGTAATAGGCATTGAATATGAAGACATTGCAGTCAAACTATTTGTAAAAAATTTGCAAGGCGCTATTACAAACTGGTTCTATCATCTAGAAGCACAGACAGTGAATAACTAGAATACTCTCAAATCCAAATTTGAGGCTAGGTTCAAGCCTACAGAAGATGCACATGCCCTGTTAGCTCAAATTACACAAATGAAGAAGGAGCCTCATGAATCCATGAGAGACTTCATTGCCAAATTTGACAAGCTGAGGAATAGGATTCCCACAATTGCCTGACTGACACTTGAGAATCTCAAATGCGTCTTCATCAGTTCTTAGCTTCTTGAAGTAAGTTTTTTGTTGAGGTGAGCTGGCCACATAGACCTCAATGCAGCTCAAATTTTAGTGACTGAGGTTGAAGATGACCTTATCTTGACAGGGAATATAAGAAGAGATCCTAATAGAGGTAAATCTTCTTCATCTTCTGAATTTTCTTATACAAGCACCACTGATCCTATGGTGCAAAAGCTATAAAATGAATTGTTAGCTCTCAAAAAACAAATGGCACAAGGGTTGTCTACTCCTCCTTATCAAGATATACCAAGAAAGACATTTTCCAATCAGTCATATTAGGGCAATGCTGCCAAAAATCAAGGGGAACTAAATCATCTACCTCCCCCACCAGGGAAACTTGCCATTGAAGTAACACCAACTAACTCAGAAGTTGGTTATCTTAAAACTAAATCTTATTTTTTGTTCTAACCTGAGTTGAACCAAGAAGATGACGTTGATCTCTTTGCATAAGGCCAAGAAGAATCAGCTGGTGACTCCAACATTGGATTCCTAAATTACCAGGATGAACCTAGAAGTAAAGGTGAAGTGTTTGATGGATCATATGCTATATTTACCAGGTCTCAAAACCAATCAACTCAACAAGATGATAAAAAAAATAGGGGAAGAGCCATGCCTAGCAGTTTCAATTGCTAAACAAAGAACTTCACAGACTTTCGAATCGAAAGACCCGGTTAGCAATAAAAAAGTAAGTACCTCAAATGTTCCTTCATCTTCTACTTCCAATTCATAGACCAGTCTTACATCTAGTAAAACCCAAATCAATGGACTGTCTTCCTCTGTCTCAAATTCATTTCAGTCATTTGATATAATTGACAATGTTAAGAAAGCCAAAATTTAAATGTCTGAATTTGAATTCTTGCAATCTAATCCAGAGCAGCTAGATAGGTTAGTTCAATGTGTAAAAAATAAAACCATCCTTGCATGACAAGAAATTTTGGAAATGACTTTTGTTCTCCCAAATAAAATGTCTACCTTAAATAATCTTATTATTACTCCTCCAGCTGCTCCTAAGAAGACATAATCATTTTATGTCTCCTTGCTGATAAACGGTCATCAGCTAAATAATTGCATAATTGATTCTGGTGCATCTAACAATGTCATGCCCACCAAGGTGTTAGAATCTCTCAGTCTCATGCTAACTAAGACCTTTGGGAGATGTTTATCAATGGAAAACAAATAGGTGCCTCTACTAGGACAAATTAAAGATGTTTAATTTGTATTTGTGGCCTTTCCGAATAAGAGAATTAAAATGATAGTTCTGGTGGCCGACGTCCCAACCTCCTATGGCATTCTTCTTGGACAAAATTTTTGTAAGGATGTTAGTGGTGAATTAAGCATGGACCTGTCTGAGGTGAGGATCTATTTTAAGGGTGTCATGCAAAAGCTACTTTTTGATAAGGAATCAAAGTACATTGTAACTCAAACTTCAGCCCCTAAAGCTCAAATTCTATTTGAGTCTTCAGGCATGGGTAACTAATTCTTGACTACTGAAGATGTCCCTATTTCAATAGATAAAAGCTTACAAAGTGACAATCCAAAAAAAAAGATAAAACATCAAAAGAATTGGTGGGGCGTAGTACACATGAAAAAGGATTTTTCCTTCCTAACAAAGAAAAATCTGAGAAAGGATCAAAATTTAATGATGTCTAGATTCTAGAATTTGATGGTAGCAATGTATCAACTGGGTTAGGAGTAGGAGTTGTTTTAATATCTCCTCAAGGAGATATCTTTCCATATGCATATAAGTTGCAATTCAACAACACCAATAATATTGCTGAATATGAATCATTACTGCTTAGATTAAAGGCCGCCTAAGATAAAGATGTTAAAATCCTTCATGAAAAAGGGATGCTGAGCTAGTAGTTTGCAGGTGAAGAACCTATATCAAACTAAAAATGAGATATTTTAGCATTATTTCAATCTAGTGTGGGACTGCATTGAAAGCTTTGATGCTTTTAGTATTTCTGTCGTGCCTAGAGAATTCAACAGACGGGCAAATGCATTGGCCGTCTCTGCAACTCTCTTGGTCCCTCACAAGGACTTTAAGGAAAATAGGTACACTATCGAGTTGGCATTTTGACAAGTGTACCTGATAATGTAGACTATTGGTAGGTGTTCAATGGTGATCACCAAATCATTGATTTTTTGGAACAAAGAGACAGTTTTGAAAAGCTTCATTTTGAAAGTAGTAAATCATTTGGCCATGATGAATCAACTATTGAAACAAATTCAAAAGCTGATGATGAGTACCTTCATCTCAAAGGAAATAAAATTCCCAAAGGATTAGTTTCTCTTGAAAAACTTTTTGACAAACATGATAGGTTTGTCAAGGAACAACAACTGGATTCAAAATCCTCCAAGGATTTTGATCAAATAAATTTGGGTTCAGAGGATAATCCAAAGATGGTCAACATCAGGAATTGTTGTAACCCTGATGAAAAACTCAAATTCATCAATTTGCTTCACCATTACATTGATGTTTTGGTATATTCATATGAGGATCTAAAACCACTCAGACCTAAAGAAATCTAGCATGAGATTCCTCTCAAGATTAGGTCTTTACCTCACAGGTATAAATAATAGAAGTATAATCCCAAGATATCAAGTACAATTTTGTCTGAAATACAAAAAATGTTGAATGCAAGGATCATTTTCCCAATCCATCATTCCACTTGGATTATGAATATAGTCCCTATAAGAAAGAAGAATAGAGAAATTTGTCGATGTATTGATTTTAGAAATCTAAATCAGTCATCTTTAAAGGACAACTATCCCTTGCCCATCATGGAACAGCTGCTGCAGACAGTGACTGGAATTGAGATGTTATCAATGCTAGATGGCTTTTTAGGATATAATCAAGTGAAAGTTGGTGAAGCAGACCAACATAAGACCACCTTCACAACACCTTGGGGCACTTTTTCATATCGAAGAATGCCATTTGGCTTGATCAATGCTAGTGCCACTTTCTAAAGAGCAATGGACCTTTCAAAAATGAGATGGGTAAGTTCATTATGGTATACTTGGATGACTTGATGGTCTTTTCTAAGAATTGTCCTGATCATGTGCATCATCTATAACAAGTGATGGAGTGATGTAGGTAGAATGATATTTCTCTTAATCCCAATAAATCAATTTTTGAGATTACAGAAGGTAAAATTCTCGGTCACACTGTATCCCGAGAAGGCATAAAGATAGACCCAGAGAGGGTTAAATCCATTCAAGAGCTTGCTTTTCTTACCAGTAAGACTGCAGTTTACTCTTTCTTTAGAAAGGTGATTTTTTTGTGAAGGTTCATCCCTGAATTTGCAAAGAAGACTCACCACATTGTCAATATGATGAAGGGCAAAGATGCTTTCAGCTGGACTGAAAAAGGCAAATCATCATTTAAAGACATCAAGGAAGCTATCACCCACACCCCAATTTTGGTTTGTCTCGATTACACCAAAGATTTTATAATGTACAGCTATGCTTCTAAGCATACACTTTTAGCCATCTTGGTTCAACAGAACAAAAAAGGTGTGGAATCTCTCATCTCCTTCATGAGCTATCCTCTTAAAGCTCATGAGCTGAAGTATTTGAATATGGAGAAGCACGCTTATGCCATGGTTAAGGCAGTAAAGTATTTCAGATTTTATATCTTGAATTCATATACTGACATTCTGATGCCTGATACAACAGTGAAATCTATCTTAACTCAGTAAGAGTTTAGCACTAAAAGGGGCAATTGGATTGCAAAGATTTAGGAGTTTGATCTAGATATCAAACCTACCAAGCTTGTGCAAGGAAAGGGTCTCTATAAACTAATAGCTAATAACATACTAGAAGAAATAGAAGCTAAAGACATGCCAATAGTTCTCTTTGTCACCACTATGAATGAGTGGTATTTGAATATTGCTCATTTCCTTACCTATGGTGAGTGTCCTGCTCACCTATCTTGTAAATAAAAGATGATTGTTAAGTTGAAATCTTTCATTTTTGTCCTATGGGACAATAGCCTATATAAGACAAACCTTGATGGGGTATTCCTTTGTTGCGTAGATAAAGCACAGTAGAACAAACTTTTAGAGTCCTTCCATAATTTAGCTTGTGGAGGACATTGTTTTTTCCCTATGACTACCTATAAAATTATGTGAGCCAGGTATTATTAGCTTACTCTATTTCAAGATTCATATGCCTAGGTGCATAGATGTGAACTGTGTCAACAATTCATTGGCAAACCCAAGTTGGATGCATTACCTCTCAAGCCTATGGTGATAGAAGAGTTGTTTCAGCATTGAGGAATCAATTTCATTGGTGTTGTAAATCCTTCCTCAAGTGTTGGACATGATTATGTCCTTACAGCCACAAACTACTTCAGCAAATGGGTGGAAGCCATTCCACTCAAACATGCTACTTCAGAAGTAGTGTGTAATTTCCTCAAGGAAAACATTAGTTCCAGGTTTGGAGTCCCAACCAAGATTATAACAGACAATGCCACATGTTTCTCTTCTCATGAGATTACTCTATTTCATTACTTTTGTGGGATTATTCTCTCCCATTCTTTTGACTATTATCCACAAGGAAATGGTCAAGCAGAGTCAAGCAACAAGAACCTGGTGACTATTATCAAGAAGCTGGTAGATGAAAATCAAAGAACTTGGCATAAAGCATTACTTGACACTTTATGGGAAGATAGGATTATGCCAAAGAGAGTAATTGGTATGTCCCCTTTCCAACTTTATGGTCTGAATGCAGAGATACCAATCACCCTGGAATTGTTAGCATTAAAATTAGCAAAGGCAGTGGAAGATTCAACATTTGAAAGTTCCATCGACAAAAGGATCATGTGCCTTACCAAACTTAATGAGCAAAGAACTATGGTGGTGGACCGGATTGCTTCACATCAAAGTCTGGGGAAGAAACTCTTTGACCAGAAATCAAATATTCATGATTTTCAGATTGGAGATCGAGTCTTGTTGTGGGACAAGGGGAGAGAACCAAAAAGAATGCATGGAAAATTTGATTCCTTATGGAGAGGCCCATTTACCATTCATCATTTAATTGGTGAAAATATTTTCTTTCTAGAATACCAAGATGGAATGCCATTTTCTCTACTTCACAGTGGGCAGCATCTGAAGCACTTCAATCTTTGAAACATCAGATAAGTCCATTCGTATATATGTACATTTGTATATTCTTTCTTTGTCTTGTATTTTTTGTTTGTTTTGTCACCTTTTGGTTTTTGGTGCTTTTCTTTTTGGGTGAGCATGACTCTGTAGCCCAATGGCATAGATGAAGGCACTAAGATTCTGGATTATACTCCCTTTGACTATTTTTATTTTCAATCAATGAAAGTTCTCCAATTGGAGCTAGTTGTTGTTCCCAAAATCTATCACTCACTTTTGTGGACAACTTGCTAATCATTTTGGTCATGTAGACCAAAATTTTCTCTTTTCTTTCTTAAAAATGTTTTGAGCATTTAAGTTTTCCAAAATTTTAAGCCTTTTCAGTTAAAAATGCCATAGGTTTAATAGGCAGGCCTTCTTCAAAGGAAGTTCAGAACACTTAAGGCTTTTCCTTAGTGTTTTGAGAATGGTTCAATGCAAAGGTTCATCCAAAAGAATTAACGGCAGGCTTCAAACAAATAGAATGAACCACTTTGAACCGTTAAACCATTGAACCCCACCTTCACAAGGTTTAAAGATTCAACAAGTTCAAGGTTCAATGACTTCGGTGGACTTAAAAGAAAAGAAGGCTTCAAAGAGTTAAGATTGAAATTTGAACCATTGAACTTTGAACCCAAAAGGTTCAAAGGTTCATGGTTCAATGGGTTCAATAAAGTCCAAAAGACTTAAAAGAAAAGAAGGCTTCAAAGAATGAAGATTAAACTATTGAACCGTTGAACCTTGAACTAAAAGAGTTCATGGTTCAACGAGTTCAAAGGTTCAATAACTTAGATAGACTTAGAAAATCTAGAGAGTTTGAAGTTTCAAAAGAAATCAAAGAATTAAGTTTTATTCATTGAGCCATTGAACCTTAAACTGAAAGATTTCAAAGTTCAAGGTTTAATGAGTTTGATAAGTTCGATGGACTTAGAGAATAAAAGGCCTTAAAAGAAAGAGAATGAATCATTGAACCATTGAACCTTGAACCTGAAAGGTTCAACAGGTTCAAAGGTTCAACAGGTTCAAAGAGTTAAAATTTCAAATAGAAGCTTTGAGTGAATAAAGAAAGTTAAAGATTCCAAAAAAAAGTTCAAAGGGATGGTTCAACCGAAGGAGAAAAAGAGAGCGAATGTGGCCCTTCATGAAACATTGAACCATTGAACTTTGAACCAAAAGAGTTCAAGGTTCAAGGTTCAAAAAGGTTCAAAGGGACCAGTGATGTCCCACAGATGTCAGTTTTAAGGTGATGGAATAACCATTGATTTTCAAAAGATCTGAGAACAAGCTCAGTGACCAGCGCAGAAAAGAGCTAAATAAGTGAATGGAGAAAGCAAGAAGGTAGCCCTAAGAGCTCAGATTGCTAAGAAAAGATAAAATGTAGTAAGGAAAGGGAGAATGACTACAAGAAAACTAGAAATATCTATAGGAGACTTATTTCCAATAGGTGTAACAGTCCACCAGGTGGACATCAGGGAACACAAATATTTAAAGGCACAGCCTATTTTTATACATTTGATTAAAGGCAAATGGATAGCCACGTAAATATCTTAAAGAAGACCAAATGACCCATGCTAAGGAAGGGACATTTGAGTTAATTCAAAACACCAAAGTCAAGGCCGATGCCCTGTTCCAGCATGGCTCTATCATAGATAATCAATGCATTCAATTCAGCATGGGCCATCTTTTTGAAAACAAGCACCCAAGGCTTTCTACGATGTCTATATATTGTAATCTCCCATTTTGTATAAAGGAGATCTCTCAGTTATCAGAAGCGAAGCTCTACCCAAATTGAAATACAATCCTGAGACTTTGAGCTTAGATTGATCATATTTTGATAAATACATGAGAAAGCAAGTGACCTTTCAAACTTTATGCTGGAATAAGCTTGGGTCTTTTAGGAAATTGTTATTGTGTCTGTTTCCTAATTATAGTCTTGTCTATTTAATCAAACAAGCAGAATGAGTGGAAGTAAGTTGGAAGATGTCATGAAGCTGACTGTGGGAGACTTTGTGCTGCCATAATTACCTTCAGTTTGTGTCTTTTGTAAAGGATACTAGAGAGACTTTACACTCTCTTTATCCTTCGTATTCCTTTTACTATGTTGTAGTTTTGAGTGTAGACTTTGAGTTGCATTTAATCCTACTGTGTTCCTTCATACCAATCAGTAAGAGAGACAACTAAAACTTTGTGTTTTAGTTGGTTTCTTGTGGTTTCTGTCTATACCCTAGAAGGACCCTACTATTTGTTGAATATCACTTCTGAAAGAAGAGAAGTGCCATTTCAGTAATTACACTAGGATCCTCCTCTATTTTGTGAACATCATCTCTAAAAAAAGAGAGATGGATGGTATGATTTCACCCCTAAGTGTATTTTTAGTTTATATAGTATAATATAGCTTAAAAGGGAACCTCCCCTTGCTGTGAGGAGAGATTTATCTCTTGGTGATGTGGTAGACCCACACACTTTACTGTAAAAATATCCTTATGCTATGGTTGATGCACCTATTTTTCCATCAGTCAGTTGGTGACAAAATATTCACCCAACACATATTCAAACATAAATTTATATTAAGCTCTCTCCAATATCCTATAGAGAGTAAATTTTAGTGTTATGGTTAGGCACCATTTCCTTAAAACTAATAAACCAAAACGTAAATGTTAATGACTCAAATAGCACATAGTCATAATGTTACATGGCCAAATATTTATATAAACATATCTAAAAATATGAATGGGTTTATACATTTATAATTCAACAACTTACAAGAAATCATTTTGTGATACAAGCATAAATGTATATAATTGATTTACCCAACCATAATATATATACAAGGAACTTTACCCTTCACTGTATTTATACAAAATGAAACTCATAGTTAAAACTACAGTGAATAACCATTCAACATACAATCACCAATTATGGTTCTTACACAATATAAACAAAATGATATGTTTAGAGAGAAGAACTGTAAACCTAAACATAGCATATATATATATATATATAGTTATTTTATTAGATGACTTGTTGATATATATATATATATATATATATATATATGCATTGATATATTCATATCAACAAGTCATCTAATAAAATAACTATAGAATTAATGAATATACCCATGTATATTTATATAATTCTAATTATTCTTAAAAACAAGTTTCATAATGAAACAAAACAATTCTTATGTTATTCTATTCAGAAAGAGAATCATAAAGCTAAGTTAATTTATATGAAATCATTCAACTTATTTAAAGGTTTATAACTACCTAGTTATATATAAGTTAACGTCTCAGACTAACTTCATATACTCAATCTGCCCTAAATTTAGGTTTATTTAACTTGACCCAATTTATAAAAAATACCAGCAATATGTTTATGTGAAGAAAGAAATGATTTCATGCTAGTTTTAAAGACTGAGTTTAGTCTTACATATCATATGTGCCCTAATTAGGGTTTTTGTTATAAAATCATTTCATGATTTAAACATAATATAACCCAATATATATCTTGTATAATGAAATAAATGATTCAATATATAATTGTTTAAAGGTTGTACCTAAACCAAAGACTAGACTTATGTTTAATATCAAACTGTTAAATCCATTACTCACAAATTTACCCTATATATATCCTTGGCAGGGTTTTCAACTTTCTAAAACTCAATTGATAATGTTTACCCAACTCATTCTAATTTACTCCATTATACTAGTCTTTATATACTACACATATATTTGTATAATATAACTCAATAATTTATATTTTGGAAATAAACTCAGTATGTTATATTTGAAAATAAATCAAAGTATTATATTGGTAAAGAACTCAGAGTACTATTTTGGCAGTGAAGTCATTTGACTAGGGTTTATAGAGTCATATATTTGACTATGTGGATGGCCGAACCATCCTCAGTGCCAAGTATATAACCCTATATTTTTATTACAAGTTTAATAATAATGAATTAAAAAACCCTATTCATAAAAATTACTAGATTCATTGATTTAATTCATACATTACAACTTATTAATTTAACCACTAGACCTACCTGGTAAGTGAAATCATAGCTATGCCAAACTAGTAATGCCCTTCTCTAATCTAGTTTGAACCCTCCACCTTATTTTTTTCTATCGTGTCCTCCCCAAGTATATATTCCTTCCTCTTTTAACTACTTACATGCTATTTTCATGATAATGAAACTCCCATTCTCTGTCAGAACTCACTATTCTAATTATGAGCTCAACAAAGAAGTCTTTACATGAAAAAATAAATCATAGAATTCTAGTTAGGACTAAAAATTTTTACCATGCAAAACCAAAATGAAGTGTTTATTTAGCAAAGTGTCTTGATTAACATAATTCAACATTAATTTGAATTTCCAAACCTTCCTTATTAAAATAATAATCCTTTTTTAAGCACTATAAATATATTCATTGACTTCCACAATAACATTATGACATTAAAACTATTAACATTGACTTAGCATGGTATTAGTATCAGTTCAAATTTAAACATGCCTTAATAATTTAGTCACAATAATAATCATCTAACACACAAAGTAATTCATTATATAACTAAGACACTAATTATAGCCTATATTCATTCAAGAAACATAATCACATGAAATAAGCTAAGTAAGATGACATACAAGAATTCTAATCTTATAATCACAAACACGCAACTAGATGACATTATGGTAACCATATGCAAACCAACTATAATTAAATCTAGTAAACATAATAGAAACCAAAATCATAATAGAATACATTCAAATCAAATAATGAATATAAAGCATATTCTATTATTTGTGGTGTGTTCAGGGTTCTCAATTTTTATTCTATCATCCCCCAATGCCTCTATCTACTCCACCCTCTCTGATTTTGATCTCCCTCCATCATAGTATAAGGGATGTAATCTATCCTACATCCACCTCAAAACTATAAAGGTAGTTAGATTGAGTTAAGATAAAATTCATAATATAATACTATAATGAACTAAATAATCATGATCATCATGTACATAACATAAAAGTATAGCTAAATCAACAAGTTAACAATCATGTAACTAAACAACATATAATTATCTATAGATCATTATATAAAATATAGCTTAACAAAATAATAATTAACTAATAAAAAACCATAAAATCCACTAATAAATAGGTTATCAAGTATAGAGAGTAATCAAGATGTAACATCCTTCCCCCTAAAGCTGGTCATCATCCCAATGGCACTTATTCTAATAATAGTTTTGAAATTAAACATTATTCAATAGAAAATTAAATAATATCCAGTAAATATATTAAGTAAACAAATGTGGAAACAACCTATAGAACTCATCATAATCCTCCTAGGTGTTACTATCTTTAAAATATTAGTCCCACTAGACCTTTCACTGTGACACTTCTCTATTATGAAAACTAAGTTTGTGAGTGTCAATTATTATGACTAGTTCTACTATGATCACCCTAGGATCGAGAACCTATGAAGCATTCCAATCCAATACATGAGATAGATCAACAACATACTTTTTAAGATAGGACACATGGAAACCATCATGTAAATGATCTAGTGCTAGTATAAAATCAAGCATATTTGCTACAAGGTTGATCACTTCCATAACCTTGAAGGGTTACACATATCTTAGTGAAAGCTTCATTGATTTACCAAACTTAATTGAGCTTTCATAAGGTTTAACCTATAGAATTACTTTATCACCAATAGAAAACTATCTTTCTATTTTTTTCATATCATCATAACTTTTATGTCTATCATTGGTCTTTGCCAACCTTTTCCTAATTATTCTAACTTGATCTACCATCTTCACAAGCATTTTAGGTCCAAAGACTAATATATCTTTTAATCTGTCCTAACTGATCAGTGTTCTATACCTTATTCCATATAATGCCTCAAATAGATCCATTTTAAATGTTGACTGGTATGAGTTGTTGTAGTCTAACTAAACTAATGGAAGGTCCTCTTCCCATTTTTATTGTTGATCCATGCAATACATTTGGAGATCTTCTAAAACTTGGTTAACCCTTTTTGTTTGTCCATCTATTTTTTAGTGATATGCAGTACTAAAATTCAACTATGTGTCTAGAGCTAAATTCAAAGTCAACCAAAATCTAGAATTTATTTTTAGATCTCAATTAAAAATTATTTTTTATAGAAATCCATACAATTAGTATGCCTCTTTCACGAATATCTCCACAAGCATTAGTGCATCATCAGTCAAATTACCTAGTATGAAGTGATCTACCTTGATTAGTTTGTCAATTACCACCAAGATCATATCATGATGGTTCCTTGATAAAAAAAAAAACCTTGGATAAAGCCCATGCTAGTTACTAACCACTTCCATTATAGTATATCATGAGGATATAACAATCCTGCTAGATGCACATGCTCAACCTTCACACATTAACATTCAAAATAATGAGATACAAAATTTGTTGCATCCTTTTTAATCCCTTTCTAGAAATAAAGATGTCTTATCTCAAACATGAGCTTAGTTACTCTAAGATGACCTGAATAAGGGGCATTATGTAATTCCTTTATCACTGTGCTCCTCAAATTCTCTCTATTAGGTACATATATCCTACCATTGTACCTCAAAATACCATCACTCTCCAACTTGAATCCTTTAAACTTGGGATTATAATCATACTCTAATAAAGATTTATTAACCTACTCATATAATTCATCTCTAGGGGATAATTTAATTACCTAATCATATAAATTACTCCTAATAGTAGTCAAGGCTACTATGTACCTTCCTATCACTTAGGGCATATGTAACTCTATTTTCCTTGCCCTTGATATAATTAATATCAAAATCATAATCAAATAATAATTCTAACTAGCATCTATAATGTACATTTAGGTTCATTTTGGTAAATATATACTTTAGTTCCAACTATTATTATTAAGCTCAAATGGTTTCCCCAATAGATAATTCCTCCAAACTTGCAAGGCATGCACTATTGAAGCAAGTTCTAGATCATGACAGGCATAATTTACCTCATGAGTCTTAAGTTTTATGGACTAGTATGCTAAAATTTAACCATATTTCATAATAAATCCTCTAATTTCATGCCCAAATGCATCAGTGATTATTGAGAACTGACCATTAAGATGAATAACTCTTAGCAAAGGTGCCAAAGTAAGCCTCTTTTTCATCTCTTGAAAGGCTTTTTTGTACTTATCTAACCAAATATAACTCTAATTCTTCCACTAAAGAGAGGTAATTGGGTTATCTATATTTGATAAATTTGGAACAAATTTCTTGTAATAATCAATTACTCCCATAAAACTCCTCACCTCATTCATATTTTTAGGCACTGACTATTCCATTATGGCACTTATCTTCACTAGATCAACTAAAATTCTATTTGTGAAGATAGTGTGTCCCAAATATTGCACTTTTCTCTAAAAAAATTGCACATTTGGACATCTTATCATACAATTTGTGCTTTTAAAACTGCTACAAAACCAATTCTAGATGCTAAAGATGTTCTTCCTCATTCTTAAAATATATGAGGATATCATCCAAAAAAACTAACACAAAATTGTCTAGATAATCCTAAACACATTATTCATGAGATTCATAAATGTTGTTAGAGTATTTGTTAACCCAAAAAGAAACACTATAAATTCATAGTGCCCATACCAGGTTCTGAACATTGTCTTAGGAATATCCTCATATTAGATTCTCAACTGATGATACCTTGCTTGAAGATCAATCTTGGAGAAAAATATTTCCCCTCACATATGATCAAAGAGATCATCAATGTGATGTAACAGATACTTGTTATTGATTGGCCTTGTTCAACATCCTATAATCAATAAATAGGTGAAGAGTACCATCATTATTCTTAATGAATACCATTGATGAACCCCATGGTGACACACTTAGTCAAATCAACCCTTTCGATAAAAAATCTTGTAGTTGATCTTTCAACTCAAAAAATTATGTATTTGTCATCCTATAAGGTGTCTTGGACTATGATTAAAATCCAAGTATTATATAGATTGAGAAATCAAACTCATATTTAGGTGGTAATCTTGGCAATTCTTCTAGAAACACATCCTGAAAGTTCTTAAGAAAATGATAATCCTTAATCAACGGTTCCTTAGATTCCTCCATCTCATTTATTTGAATAATAAATTCCTATCATCTTTATATCTAATCCTTATTGAGTTGAATTGAATAAATTTTCCTAAGATTTAACTCTCTTTTCTCACCATGAAGTTGTGTTTGGTTTCCAAAATCATCTTGACATTCTACCTTCTTGAGATAGTAATCAACCTTAGGTTTATGACTAATAAGCCAATTTACTCCTAGGATCATATCACATGACCCTAGTGATGTAGCATATAGATCCACTATTGTGGTGAATTCAAGTAACCTAATTTTAGCTTCCACTAGACACTTAACCTTTGATTCATTTTCATATTATACTAACCATGCATTTTCCATAATCCTAGCTTTTATAGACAACTTATTAAGCATTCTAAGAGAAATAAAACATTTATTAACCCCAATGTCAATAAAATTTGAAATTAAATTAACAAACAAAATATTTGTTAGTTTAATAGGAGAAGTTTATAACTTAGCTTAAAAATTATCAATAGCTTCATGAATCCTTTGCTGAAAGGTTCTTTGTTGTGATGTAGAACCCTTGTTCTTATTATCAAATTTACCTTGAGTACCCTTTCTATCATAATGATCACCTCTACAAATGAATCATACTCTAGGTGGTCCTATCATATCTAACTTTTGGTTTCCCTTGAATCCTCTCTTAAAACTTTTTCTAGGTTTCCTATTTCTTGATCTACTATTGAACTTAACATTTTGGTTCTTAAAATGGTTCTTGAAGTCTCCACTCTTCTAATTCTTCTTTTTGAAAGTCATTTTAGGACCTCCAAACTTTTTAATGAATTTATCTCTAACTTGAATAAGATATTTAAGCTTATGATCCTACTTAACTACATTTTTGAAGACTTGGTCCATGGTAGATGGCCCATCCACATCCACCTAAAAACCAATTTGGGGTTTTAATACCATAATGAACTTCCTAATTTGAAACCTGTCATCCACCTGATATTGAGGGACATACTTTAGGAGTTTGGTGAATTGATCCTAATATTCATTGATTAGAAGGTCTCCTTGATTAAGGTTCTAAAGATGTGTCATCTTTTGATCAAAATATAGCTAAAGAAGCTACCTTGACCTAAATAATTTCATGAACTACTCGCAAGTGGTGTGGTGGTAGAGTCAAGGTTCATCTTAAGCTTCTTATTTTCCCACCATATTATTGCTTCTCCATCAAGTTGATATAATCCCCATACTATGTTAGTGACTTCAGAGTAATTTTGAATCTCAAAATGCTTCTCCATATTTATCAGCCACACTTCAGTTCTATCTCCAAAAATGGTTCCATAAAATTTGGATGGAATCATCTTTTTCATATCTCATGCCAACTCTACAGCTACTCGAGATCTTGCATCTTATGGCACCTCCTCATGCATATGATATTGAGGATTCTCCTACTCAAAAAGATGTTTTTCAAGTTCTTCCTTAATATTCTCCTCAACATGTCCATGCACTTCCTATTCTAAGGCCATGATCAGTTCCCTAGTTTCATGAATGACTATGAGGATCTAATCTAGCCTTAATTCGGATCCATTATAGAGTTGGTTTTTGAAGTACCCTCACCTCTAGGTATAGCACACACCATTCTTATTCTTTGTTAATAAGATAATACTTTTGCATTAGTGGACTCATTAAGTCTTAGAGTTTGAGCCTCACCTTTGATACCATAATGTAACAACCTCACTAGGTTTACAAGAATAAGATAAAAAAATTAAAACATTTACACAAATTCAATATACAAATTCCATCATCAGAAACCATAACATAGTGGTCTCTAACTAAATACATTAGTTTTAAGCTAACCATAATCAAGGTCTAGAGTGAATATATTTAGCTAATGATACATAATCATGTACAATGTTGATTATAAAAATAACACTATATTTAAATCATAAATTTAGATTTAAAAATTTATCCACTACTAATATAAAATCATAGCTAACTATTGTAATGGTTAAATATAACAAATAGTAAAGTTTCAACATAATATATGATCTAATAATTATCAATGATAAAATTATCCGTGGAGCATGTGAGTCTCATCAAACTTGAATCATCCATAAGTAATCATGAGTGTAGTCACTAGTGAAGCATTGTTGAGGGGAGGAGAGCATCATGTGAGTGTTTTTCACACCAAACACAAACCATTGATCTCCCGTATAATCTCATAAATAGGGAATGGCCCTCCCTTCATGGATGGGTAGATAATGATGTTACAAGAATCAAGAATGATAACTAAAACCCATGTGCTTTAAGATAAATATTACATTCATCATATTATAAATAAACCCATTCTAACATGATATCATATAAAACATGAAAACTAAATCAAACGGATGAAATGACAATGGCTAACCATAAATACTACTTTAGCCAAAGTTTTCTTATAGTTATTTGATCTTGATAGACCAATCAATTTTATGTATACCACTCAATTGGATTACACCTTCTCTACTTATTAGTGACATTAATTAAGAATAATCCATCTCACTCACTTATTTAGGGTCATTAATACTACATTAGTTCATATATTTACTAATAATAAAACCAACAGATTTCAAAATTGAGTTTTTCCTTGCTAGTAGCTATATTATGTGGTAATACAAGAAAGTCTTTAATACTACAATTTAGTTCATCAAATGTACCATTATAGTTCCAAACATCTAATTTATTTAAATAATAATATCAACTATATAAACAAATTTTGAAACAATCATACCATTCAGATAAAACTAAGCATCATACTTCAAGTTTCTAAAGTATTTACATGCAACTCTTTTCTTTATGTTATTCATCTATATAACATCATTTACTAACTTTAAATAAAATCACTTTATTTTCATATACCAAAAGTGCATCAGTTAAATTTATTTATATACCAACCAATATTAATATGGTTTGTATTTATTCTCAAATATTTCATAATTGGAAGTTCTTTGATTTTATTGAAAACACTTCTAAGTTCAACCTTATTAAGTATACAAATGCATTTATATCTCTTAGTTTTATAATATACTTATTCATCCAATAGATAATGTATACATTGTATACTCCATTTAAGACAATATTCTACTTATAACACTGAGTATCATGTAAATATTGATATGAATATTCAAACATATAGCTATATTAAGCTCTCTCAAATATCCTATTGAGAGTAAACTTTAGTGTTATGGATACAAATCATTTCCTTAAAACTGAAAAACCACAACTTAAATGTTAATGACTCGAATATCACATAGTCATAACTTTACACAACGATGCATTTATATAAACTTGTCTAAAAATATGAATGGGTTTATACATTTAGACTTCAACAATTTACAATAAATTATTTTGTGATACAAGCATAAATTTTTATAGCATATTTTACCCAACCATAATATATATACAAAGTAATTTATCCTTCACCTTAATTATACAAAATGAAACTCATAGTCAAAATTATAGTGAATAATCATTCAACATACAATCACCACTTAGGGTTCACACACAATATTAAGATAATGATATGTGTAAATAGAAGAACCATAAACCTAAACATCACACACACACACACACACACACACACACACACACACACACACACACACACACACACACACACACACACACACACACACACACACACACACACACACACACACACACACACACACACACACACACACACACACACACACACACACACACACACACACACACACACACACACACACACACACACACACACACACATGCACGCACGCACGCTTGCACACGCACGCACGTACGCACGCACACGCACACGCACGCGCACACACACACACACGCACGCACACACACATGCACACGGACGCACGCACACACACACACACACGCACACACACACACACACACACACACACACACACACATGCACACCAACACACACACACACACGCACATGCACATGCACACGCACACATGTGCACACACACACACATATCTATATCAACAATTCATCTAATAAAATAAATGTATAATATATTAATAGACTTGTGTATATTTATACAATTCTAGTTATTACTATATACAAGTTTCATAAATGAAAAAAAATCTTGTGTTATTATACTTAGAAAGAGATTCCTAAAGATAAGTTAATTTGTATGAAATCATTCAACCTATATAAAGGTTTATAATTGTCTGGTTATTTATAAGTTAACATCTTAGACTAACTTCATATACTCAGCCATGCCCTAAATTTTGGTTTATTTAACTTGACTTAATTTATCAAAAATACCAGCTAATATGTCTGTGTGAAGAGATAAATTATTCCATACTAGTTTTAAAGATTGAGTTTAGTCTTACATACCAGTCATGCCCTAACGGGGGTTTTATTATAAAATCATGTCATGATTTAAACATAATACAACCCAATATATATTTTGTATAATGTAAGAAATGATTCAATAAATAATTATTTAAAGGTTACACCTAAACCAAAGACTAGACTTATATTTAATCTCAAACTATTAAATCCATTACTCATGAATTTACCCTATATATCCTTGGCAGGGTTTTCAACTTTCTAAAACTCAACTGATAATGTTTACCTAGCTTATTCTAATTTACTCCATTATGCTAGTCTTTATATACCACACAAAAATTTCTATAATATAACTCAGTAACTTATATTTTGGTAATGAACTCAGTATGTTATATTTGTAAATAACTTAGCGTACTATATTGGTAAAGAGCTCAAAATATTTGTAAAGAACTTAGAGTATTATTTTGGCAATGAAGTTGTTTGACTAGGGTTTATAGACTCACATATTTGGCTCTATGGATGGCCAAGCCATCCCTAGTGCCAAGTTTATAATCCTATTTTTTTTACAAATTTAATAATAATGAAAAGAAAACCCTATTCATAAAAATTACTAGATTTGTTAATTTAATTCATACATTATAACTTATGAATTTAACAAACAAACCTCCCTAATAAATGAAATCATAACTATGCCAAACTGGTAATGACCTTCTCCAATATAAATCAAACTCTATGCCTTATTATTTATGTTTGGCGTGTCCTCCCCAGGCATATATTCCTTCCTCTTTTATCTATTTGCATACTATTTTCATGCTAGCTAAACTCCCAATTTCTCTACCAGAACTCACTGTGCTCATTATGAGCTCAATGAAGAAGTCTTTCCATGAAAAACCAACTGGTATAATTTTGGTTAGGATTAATCATTTTTGCCATGCAAAACCAAAATGACATGTTTGTTTAGAATAGATGCTTGATTATCACAAGTCAACACCACTTAACCCTAATTCATGAACTTTCCTTATTAAAATAACAATCCCTTTTTAATCATTATGGATATAATCATTGACTTCCACAATAAAAATATTACATTAAAACTATTAACATTGACTTAGCATGATACTAGTATCAATTCAACTTTAAGCACAACTTAATAAATTAGTCACAATAATAATCGTCTAACACACAAAGAAATTTATTATATAACCAAGACACTACTTACAACCTATATTCATTCAAGAAACATATTCACATGAAATAAGCTAAGTAAGATGACATACAAGAATTCTAATCTTACAATCATAAACATGTAAATAGATTACATTATGGTAACCATATGCAAACCAATCATTATCAAATATAGTAAATATAATAGAAACCAAAAGCATACTAGAATCCATTGAAATTAAACAATGAATATAAAACATATTCTATTATTTGTGGTGTGTGTAGGGTTCTTAGTTTTCATTATATCATCCCCCAATGCCTCCATCTACTCCACCCTTGTTGATGATACTCTCCCTCCATCATAGTCTAAGGGATAAAATCTATCTTGTATCCACCTTGGAATAGTAAAGGTATTTAGTTTGAATCAAGATAAAATCCTTAACAATTGTAATAAACTAATTAAAAATGATCATCATGTATATAACATAAAAGTATAGCTAACTCAACAATTTAACAATTGTGAAAATAAGCAACATATAACTATCCATAAATTAGTATATAAAATACATCTTTAAAAAATAGTAATTAACCAATCAATAACCATAAAATACACTAATCAACAAGTTATCAAGTCTAGAGAGGAATCGATATGTAACATACCTGAAAAGAATAATCCTAGTATTCTCAAGGTGATTAAGCCTAAGTAAAGGTGAAATATATCTCATATGTAATTTAATATCATCACGAAGAGAAGAGATACCAAGAATAGGAACTATGTTATCATCAAGATATCCTAAAGATGATGTAACATCTACTTTATAACTAATGTCATGGAGAGAATCCTATTTAATATGATGAATAGCAGTAATAATGTCTTGTGAATACATATCAAGAGCTATGATAAGATGACCCATGGGGTGAATAATGTGATAATTTAATAAATTAGTGTGCTTCTCAAAATAACTAAGAAAATAAACATGTGGATCTATAGTGGGATGTACAAAAAGTGCAACCATAGAAGTAATAGTTACATAAATAGTCATAAATACTGATAAATCAGGGTTAGCAGGTGTAGGAGTAGTAATTACAGGTAAATCTAGTAGGTCACAATATAAAAGTGCATCAAGAAGATGCATACCATATTTAGGATCATTACATGATGGACTAGGATTGCCTAACATATCAAGATGTCAACAAAGGTTCAAGGAAAACCCATAAAAGCATGATAATTGGGATTTTTTTGTGCAAAGTGTAATAAAAAAGATACTCACAGAAAATACTACAATGGATTAAATTTAAACCAACTACAAGATTGTAAATGACTTAACATGATTCATAGTCTTAATTTAACCAAAACATTTAGTATTTTAAATTGTTAACAAATTACATGAAAATAATGCATAACTACATAAAGGAATGTGTGTAGACATAAAGAATAAGCATTATTGAATCTCTATACTTATATTTATATTTTGGAGCCATTTTTAAATAAAATTAAGTGCTATATATAGAGGTTACAAAGAATTTTTACTTCATATTCCATCATGTCACTACAAACAAAAGATAGACTCTTCTCATTTTGTAGACCCTTGAAGTGATTTTATGTGTTGAATAAATATTAAAATATATATAAAATAGTGTGAGTCACACATGTGTCCAAAAATTATAATATGTATTTTTTAAACCCTATTTTACTATTAACACTTTCCCAAACTTAGATAGTTGTCTCACCCTGAGACAAAGTTACAAGAAGTGTGATGAATGTTGTAGCTGATTGAGTTGCCTGAAGAGAATGGTTGGATTAAAAACATTACTTTTAATAATCACTCAAGGTCTAATTTAATAGTTTTCACCTCTTATGTACTACTTATCCACCTTTTCAAGTTTTTAACTAAGAATCATATTAATCTACCACCGTTATGGATTTTTCATAGATTTTCATAACTAGGAGGATGCCCTTATGGGTTTCAACCTTACTAGCTCCACTCCTAATGTTTCAAGCCTTCATTTATACAAAACTAATGAACTTGAAAAAATTTCTAAATTTGGCGTGCACTATACCTATGTTGAGGGTAGAGGCATAGACATAGAAGTAAGAGGAGGATACAACATGGAAGTAATAGTTGAAGTAATTGTAGATGTTGAAGCACAAGATGATGCATGTGCTAAAATTGTTTCTAAAAAGTTTGTAGTTCAAGTTATACATGTTGGTGGAATTTTTTGATATTGAATGGTTGGCTATGTAGTTTTAGTGACTTTACTTGTCTATAGTTCCTACTAAATCTAGTTAAGTGAGATACATTATGGATCCATGCCAATTTTAGAAATATAATTTTCCAAGTGGGACAAGTCCTACTTAGACATTTTCCAATCATCGAGAGCTTCTTACACCAAACAAACCACAATTCATAAAGGACTTTGAAGTTTTATTAGGTTATGAATATCATCATCTTTAGAGATGAGGATGGTAGCCCTACTTTGTGACACTCTATGTTGGATCTCCAATGTGAGATCCTTCATTTTATCTTCATATTATTGTGTTTTTATTTTATAAAATTTATTGTGTATCATGTCATTTTTCAATTTGGTCATCTTGGTCATCACTACATCTCTTGATTCCAAAGACTCATTCAATGCCTTATCCATTAAAATAGGTGGTCAAATGATCTACATTTTTACCTTGGCTTTGTCAGCCTTAATAAACTCTAAACTTACCTCATTAAATGTATTATTGAGTTACTAATTTCAATCCAATATAGAGTAATTAATGTATAGATCCCGATTCATAATAGTGTCCATGACTTGCTCATAATTATCAAAGAGTTTACAAATATCCTCTATTTTAAATTTCAACATGTGGCTTTGTGTTTTAATCTACTATACCTTTTTGTAGTGAGACAACTCTTTATCAGTCTAGATAGTATCACCATGAATTACTTTTCTTTGGACATGACTTAGTCACCCAATAATTGAGTGACCAATGCATGGCAAGTGTCATCAATCAATTACCTTACTTTATTGAGTTAGAGTTATAAGTTTATATTTTCTTCCCTTAGTTATGATGCCTCTTGTTCTAGTTTATATGCATTTTTTGAGATGGATACCTAGATCACATTTGCTCCCTTGATTTGTTTTTCTAAGGGAAATTGGGAGACATAGAGTTATGCTTCCTACATTTTTATTACAAGGGCTAATATACAAGTCATAAATATCATAGGTGTATTTTTCATGTATGCCATTAGAAGTGAGAAGGTTGTCTACCTTGTAGAAGGTGTAGGGCCATCCCACAACCATTGGTTTGAGAATTATGACATATGCTGAGAAGCCTATTATTTCACACTCCCTTGAGTGGACCTCGAGCCTTGTGATGTGTTGGATGGTTGTTATGGCTTGGACGTCACTACCTTATTAGTGATTTTTTTGGTTGATGTGTTGCAAATTTTGTCTGTGTTTGTCACTTTGATTCCACCCTTACTTTGGCACTTGAATCTACTAGTCCTTAGCCACATGATCTTGGGCCTTCTTCCAAGTCTCTTACTACTACTTTCACATGAATTCATTATTTTTTTCTTCTTATTTTTCCTTAGCTACTACATCAGACTTGGCCTTCCTCTTTTGGATTACTTGTGCTTCTTTATTTCCTCACTCAGTCTCATTAATCATAATTTATTCATTATGTTTCTTATTTTCTTCCTCTTTTCTCTTCTTCTACTCCTCCTCAACAACCTAGTGTTTCAGTTCTTCCTTCCTCCTCTTCTTCTCCTCTTTACTAACCTTATTCATATCTAGCTTTTGAGAGTTTTCATACTCAATTTGATCCTTCTCAACTTGCTCTTATGTTGTGATATCTTCTTATGTGGTTGGATGTTCAAGTTGTAGGTATGCATTCACTTATGGCTTGTGCATAGGATTTAATTAATCTAGATATGAAATTTGATATGAAATAGAGGAAGAAATATATGACTCAATCATGGTGTACCTATAGACTGGTGCCTTTTGCCTAGCTGGGGGAATCAAAGTCATCTTCAGTGTCATGTAGGCTCAAATTTTCTATGATGGCTATTTTTTTGGTACTTGAGCATCATGTGGCTCTTCTTCATCAATTGGGTGAGGTCTAGCAAAGGAATCCATACATTCTATGATAGATGATCATATTTAGAGTGAAATATGGTTACTTAGCTTTCACATCAATGGTTATAATGGGCTTCCTTACTATTGTGGGCTTGTCTATGCCCCTGAAGACCCTATGTCTGATGCCCCTTTAAAAACAATTACCATCTTACATGCATATTCTTCCTCTTATAACATTGTGTCTACAATTATTGACATAGGAAGTATGAGAATGCCCATAAAAATAGTATTCATCACATTGTTTTTCACTTGAGAAATCTGCATTGCTTTCTAGAAAAAAAATCTTCTTCTTCTTCATAGACCTCAATGTCTATGTCCTCCAATATATACTTGTACACATCCTCCCATGGGACACCCAATTGATAAAGATTTTATTTATAAACAATATATGGAAATTTCTTCTTAGAAGTCCATGATTTGGTAATATGTGTCTTCTTCTTAGGCGGAGATGGATATGCTCTACACACTAGTTCATTCCTATTTCTTTAAATAATATGTGATGAAACTAATTATAATTTAGGTGCTACCTATACCTTTGCTTATGGTTATGTTAATGGTTTTTGAGGCAATAGTTGTTGTTCTCTTGGGGGTAGTATTTGTAATAGTAGTCTTAAGCAAGTAGTGAGATATGTTTCCCATAGAAATTTTATCTACATGTCTAACATAGTAATGAAGAATAGAAAAGAAGTGATGGGTGAATTTAGGAGCTCATAGACTTTAATTTGAATGCAAACATAGAGGTCAGTCACCACAACATGACATCCCAAATATTGCATGACATTTATGGGAACCCAAGGGTGCAAGAGGATAAGATGCTAGATTTCCACCCACCATGGATTGAATCTACCTAGCTACTCATAATATTTACCTATATTGGTCCAGGTAATGTTTTCAAAGGTTAAAATTTGACATCCAAATTGATTGGTCCATTACAGACTATACACACATAATATTTTCACACTTTTATTGATTACTGATGATTTACATCTTGTAGGAACCTATCTCAACTCAATCTCTCTGAGTGCATGCCTTAAGGGGTGCATTAAGAATGGGGTGGATAGACCTTTGGTTCTTCATAAGATTGTTGTCCCTTATTACCATATTATTCCCTATTATTTTAGCTCCTAAAACCTTTCCCTAAGCTATCTCTCCTTTGTATGTTCCTCTATTATTTTCCTCTGTATATCCTTCTTTCCCTTGATTAGTACCTTATTTACCTATTTAGTAATCTAGGTCAACTTGGTTGACCTAGCACAGTCTGGGGTTACTTTAGCTCTTTAGGCCTAGTTTCCATCTGGCTGACCTAGTACAAACTTCAAACATTATCCCCATAATACACTAGGTCATCTCGATCGACCTAACACAACCAACATGTTCAAGTGATTTTTGGGTTAGATACTCATATATATATAAAGTCATTTCCATATCAATGCAATTAGGAGTTATTATTTGCTCACACTTTTTCACAATTTACTTTTCCACCATTCTACTTGAGGATTCTTAACTTAGGTTTCTTATTTCGAGAATCTTAGTCTGGTGGATAGTTCTTGGATGCTTTGGCCTAACAAAGTGATCCTTATGAACCACAACAACCTCTTACAAAGCCCCATTGACCAAGGGAGAGATTGAGTCATGATGGGTTCACATTCGGGTAAGTATATTCTAACTTCTTCTCCTCTCTTTTAGTAGATAAAATTAGCATAAGTATTGGCTTGAATAATATTACTCTTCATATTCCATGTATTAGGGTATTACTCATACTTACTTTATTTGAAGTTCTCTATACATGTATTTGATTACTTTCCATCTAAGCACTTATTTTATGACACAAGTTTTTGTGAGCACTAGATTAGTTTATTTTGCTTGTTATTAGATTAGTTTGCTTTCTTGTTTATTATCATAAGTGAATATAGAAACCATAGGATTCTTTAAGGGTTATTGTGTGATTGTGTTAGATTGTAAGATTTGGAACCCTACCTAGCATGATGTGTTGTGATATATGATACATGATCCCTTAATTGGGTCTAGCAGATCCTCATATTGGTCATCATCTCACTTAAGAAGTGTGTGTCCCAATCAAAAATGTAGATTGATCTATCTTATCTGATCCAGGATTGATTCATGCACACAATGCAATTATGATTACATACATTCTAGTGAACCCAAAATGAATCCTATCCCATCACTAGTTGGATTATCTTCACATTTCCATTTTTTATTTCCTTTCTTATTTAGCATTATCTCCACTTTGGCTTCACCTTCATTACATTCTGTTAAACCTGACATGAATTAAACCCTTGTAGGATTTATTTCACTTATTTTTTTATCATTCCTTCTATCATAATTTTATCATTTATTTATTCCTTATTTTCATTCTCTACTTCATCATGAATCCAATGCATTTTATGGTTTGTAAAACAGATGAGTAGAACTAAAGATATAGGTAAAACAATTTTCCTATCTGTTATACTAGGTCGACTTAGTGCTTTTTATGACCTCTATACACTATGCTAGATCAACCTGGTCAACCTAGTACTATCTTTAAACCCTATATTTTGTGTTAGGTTGATCAAGTTGACCTTATAATGTTTTATTTCTTCTAAGCTTTCCAATTTATCTTTTTACTTTCCTTATATGTCTAATTTAGTTCTTTGTCTGCCTGAATTAGTTATTTATCTCTGTCTACTATTATTATTGCTTAGAAATATTTTATTTTTATCCTCAAGCATCATGTCCCTCATTATAATTTCCTTGGACACCCTAAATCTATTTAGACACTCTATGGGGTTCTCTTTGATTCTTATCCTTTCCTATCTCTTCTTTCTCTTTTTAGCTATTGGGGCATCTGACGATGCCCATCCACACATTACTTTAACCTTTGGGGCATTTTGAGATGCCCACCTTAATGTCCTTTGAGATTTTTCATCATCTTATGATGCCCATCCCTACATCCACTTACCCTTTGGGGCATCTTATGATTCCCACTCTTATTCTCCATTACATGCTACCAAACTAATTCAACTTCAAGAAACCTTCAGAGACACATAGGCTTGTCTTTCAAATGCTCATCCTTGATATAGTCATTAATGTAGGATAATTTTCCTTATTTTCATGCTTTCTCTATATATCTATCTAACATCTTTTTTTAGGTTACTTTAGCATGGCTCTTTACCCATGTAGTAGTTCCCTTCCTTTCATAAACCTTTAGTCCTCCCTTTTGGTCTTTTGGTTTCTTGATGTACTATAGTCTTCTTTCTCTTCTTGCATATTTCATTTTAATTTTGTTTTTAAATGTTTATTTGACACCCTTTGGGCTTTTATTTTGTGATTTGATTCGTAAGACTATGGATAGGACCCAAAACTCCTCACAAAACCACCATTGCTTCCATTCTTTTTGCATTATTATTATCCTTTTATTGCTTGCCAATGTTGTTTTGGCATCCTTTAGGTCTTTTTTTTTAATGTGCTTTATACAAAGGCTCCCTCACTTTTTAATTATGGCACCCCTTGGGTTTTTCTTTTGTGAATTGCTTGGTAAGACTGTGGATAAACCCCAACCCTCATAAAATTACCTTTATTTGCATGTTGTTTGTGATCCTTGTTATTTAGACATTAGCTTTTGATTCTTTTACTAAATAGAATCTATAAAAAATCTATGTTAGCATGTTTTCTTTCACTTCTTGTAGTCTTATGATAAGGAATCACACATTTTCTATCATTTTATTCCTTTTTGCCCTTCGTCACATTTTTTGCAATTTGAAAAAATTCAAATATATTCCATGTGTCATTTTCCTCTTGATTTCCCCATTTCTTTCACCTCCACATTTAGATAAAATAAGGTCAAATTCAAAACATCACTTTTATTTCACCTAGATGTACGAGACTCTTGAACCCCATGGTATTTAATTTTCTCTCTCTTAAAAACCTTGTCCCAAAATTTCCAAATGAAATTCATCTTTAACACCCATGTTTGGTCTTCCAAACCTGTATGGAGGAGGAATTTTAAAAAAATGAAAAAATAAAGTTAAAAGCCAATTATTTGAAAATAAAAGGGAATGATATCTAAAATGCAACATACAAATCTTAACAGTCTAATCACACCAAAAGACATGATTAAAAGCACATATCCTATCTCCAATCAAAGCTCAAACTCCATAGTCGACTTCACATAGAACCAAAGTCCTTTGGGGTGTGGTAGCCCAGTAGATTGGAATAGGGGATTTCAAAAAAATCTATAGTGCTACCTAATTTATCATGCAAGTACCCAATCTTCACAATAGATTGATAGCTCTATAAGGGGTCCTAAGGAGTAAGAAATACATCATAGGGAGGTAGGTCTATTTTAATTTTCATCCATATAAACTTCATGGGATGATATGTATACTCCATTTATTGACCTAAGACTTGTGTAGCTAAGAACAGTTCTTCAAAGTCCTTAAGGTCGACAATCCTCTTGTTTTGAAAAACCAAATTTGAGTATCTTGACTTCAATAAAGATTTCTTCTACCTTGATTTTTCCTTCATTCTCCCATCCACCCCATTTCATTCCCCCCTTTGATAGACAAATTATGATTTCAAATCTATTTTCCCTCTTCTTTGAATTTATTTTTCTTCATTTCTTAAAAACATGATAACACTACTTTGTTTCATTTTTATCTATCTTTAGACGTAAAACAACATGTTTGAAAAACTATGGATCATTTTCATCATGTTTTATATTATTTACTAAAACTACTTTTCTTTCCTTTTCCCATTTATCTCGATTTTTCTATATTGGTATTGTGGACACCTGAGTTCACACCTTTTTTCCATTGTTTCATGAGATCTGGATTGTTAATACTCGGCCATATGTTATTTTCCCTTAATGCATCCCCTTTTTCCATTGATGATTGAGATGTCAATTTTTACTGCTCACTCATCAATGTTGTTTTACCTTTTTTCTTTTTTATTCATCTTTTAACCATCTTGTTTCACATGTATCCTTGATTTGATTTAGTGAGTTTACCCTTTCTTAATTTAGATTTACTTGTTTGATTTTTTTGGTCTTTATTAGCCTTAGCTTTTTGGTTACCCAATATACTCTTGTTTGACTTGGTCATTTAGTTTAACATAGCACTTTTCACCCAGCTTGCCAAATTCTCAAGTACATCCCATCCACATAGCACCAATTATCTTGGATTTTCTTGTGTTTGTTTGTTTTTTCTCCTTAGTTTTATATTTATAGGTTTATCTAAAGCAGTCTCTACACCCTCCATAATCACAAATAAAACACATCTTACAAACATCCCATGATAAAGGTAAGTCAAGGTATGCATCATTTGCTTTTTATTTAGTTTCCTTTTCTATCATTTACTTTTAGTTATTTTATGATTTTTTAAATACTACAATTTTTTTTAGCATCAACATTATGTGTGTCCTTATGTTCTTTCTCGAAGCACCATCCCCTGTAATACCTTAGTGACAGGTGATGAGCATCAAGTTGGGCATATGTATACACATAATATTTTTACACTTTTATTGATTACTAATGTCTTACATATTATAGGAACCCATCATGACTCAATATATTTGAGTGCATGCCTTAAGGGGTGCACCAAGAAAGGGGTGGGTAGACCTTTGGTGCTTTGCAGGATTATTGTCCCTTATTTCCATATTATTCCCTATCTATTCAGCTCCTAAAACCTTTTCCTAAGGTATCTATCCTCCTTGCACATTCCTTTAGTATTTTCCTCTTTCTATATTTCTTTCCCTTGCTTAGTACCATTTTTACTTGTTCAATAAGCTAGGTCAACCTAGAATAGTATGGGGTCACTTTAACTCTTTAAGCCTAGCTTCTATATGATCGACCTAACACAAACTTCAAGCATTAGCCCAATAATGTGTTAGGTCAACCTGGTTGATCTAGCACAACTGATATGTTCAAGTGATTTTTGGGTTAGATACTCCTATATATACAAAGTCATTTTAGTCATTTCTATATCAATACAATCAAGAGTTATTATTTGCTTGTGCTTCTTCATAATCTACTCTTCTATCATTATACTTAATGAGTCTTAACTTAGGTTTCTTCTTTGGATAATCTCAGTCTTGTGGATAGGTCTTGGATGCTTTGGCCTAATAAATTGATCCTTATGAACCACAACAACTTCTTGTGAAGCCCCATTGGCCAAGGGAGAGATTGAGTCACGATGGGTTCACATTTAGGTAAGTATACTCTAAAAATTTTCTCCTCTCTTTTAGTAGATAGAATTAGCATAAGTGTTGGCTCAAATAATAATACTCCTCATATTCCATGTATTAGGGTGTTACTCATACTTAATTTATTTAAAGTTCCCTATACATGTATTTGATTGCTTTGCATCTAACCCCTTACTTTATGCCATAAGCTTTGGTGAGCACTAGATTAGTTTATTGTTCTTGTTATTAAATTAGTTTACTTTCTTGTTTATTATCATAAGTGAATATAGAAACCATATGACTCTTTTAGGGTTGTTGTGTGATTGTGTTAGACTGTAGGCTTTAGAACCCTACCTAACATGATGTGTTATGATAGATGATAAAAGTGATCCCCTAATTAGGTCTAGTAGATCCTCATATTGGTCATGATCCCACTTAACAAGTGTGTGCCCCAATCATAAGTGTACGTGTGATATATCTTATCTGATCCAAGATTGATTCATGTGCACCATGTAATTTTGATTGCATATAGGGACTTCCACTAGGGAAAGTAGAGGAGTAATAGAAATAATTGTTATTAGAAGGATTTTGATATCCCACTAAAAAAATTATCAATATTCATGATGATTTTGGAGACCAAAAATTATGGCTACTAGAAATCTTCATTGAGCCAAATCATGTGGTAAATGATGTCAATGACCCCTTTGTAAAATATTTTTCACTGTTGAAAGTTTACCAAAAGTGTTTGGAGATACATATAGAGAGAATGCACATTAAAACATATTTAATAGAGTATATAGTGATTCCCCTAGATTCCCTATTGTATTTCTCATTTTTGTCTAAATGAATAGATGGGCTCTTTGTCTTGTAGGGGGCCAATGATTTACCCCTTGCAAGTAATCATATTGCTTATGTCATGGTGGTTGTGTTGATGAAAAATCACATGACAACTAAATTAAACCCTCATTATATTGACTAATAAGTGTCATCATCACCTCATCAATTTGGTAAAAGTTTAGTAGTTTGAGAAGTCACTCTACATCCATTCCTCATAGGCGATATTACAAAGTTAGGGCTCTTATTTATGTTACTTCCTATTAGTTTGGGATGAAAAAATTATATTTTGATACATCAATTAATTTAAATGGGTATTGGTCATGGTATTTTATTTTTTGTAGTGTAAGTCTGATCTACATCTCTTCCTTCTATGCATCAAAGAGGAATATTTTTTTTCAAGTGATCCATATTTTATTCTGCTATCGAATGATAGTTTTGACTGAAATTGGTGTTGGATAATCCATGTGTAAATGAGTTAATTATGCATAAATAACATAGGTATCTTATTATCAAAGGTTTGTGATGTAATTATGTTGTAAATTCCCTTGTTTATATATTTTTTCTTATTTAAATCCATCTAACATGTTTATTTGAATGTATTGAGTTATCCACATGTCATTATGTTTACTGATTTTTTTTTTGGGTTACAGGAATCGGTACTATATTACTTAAGGACTCAATACAGCATGGTCCCCCTATAACCTATAGTATGCCTGGTAAACTTTTTAACGTGACCGAAAATGCTAGCGTGACACGCCCTCCGGTACCATGGGAGGGGGGGGACTAGAACCCATGACCAGCAGAGCCACAATGGAAGTACTTAAATAACCGGACTAGGACCCCTACCCCATTATGTTTACTGAGTTAATTATAATTAGTTGCTTATAATTCCAGGTTGCCACCTCTATGTATATATTAATTAATTCATATGATAGGGGTTTGATGTAATGCACCAAATTTTCTCTCATCAAAATTCATTTATTATATATCACCTGATTTTGACACATTATCCACTTTGGGAAAGATGCAATATTTTAAGTGTGTCATCATTAACAGATTTTTGAGTGACTATTGATTTTCCTTCATTTATACTTTTATTTTAAATTCCTTATTCTTGGAATTAATTTTTGAACCTCATTTTGACTTTACATAACATCATTCATTCTATGTTGGGTTACTTTCTTTGTTGCACTCTATGACTGTGACTTTTCCAACTTGGTTCTAATGTCATGTGATGTATATATCACACTATACAACTACACTATAGACCTAAAAACAAAACAAGAAAATAGTAAATTAAAAAAATCCTAATCTACATGGTGCTACTCATTACCCTCTCTATTTTTTATATGAGTTATGATAGAGATTATTGACAATAAGGCTTAGGCCTAAAACCATTTACATGTCCGTGAAGAATAGTTTCCTGAAGGTCTCTTAACACAATGTTTCTTGTTGTGAGACTTCATGAATTATGTAAGTTCCTTTCCATCAGATGCACAACTTGCCTTAAAATGCCTAAAATCTGCTATCCTCAAGTAATATTACTTGTTCTTGGTCAAATTATTTTGATCATAGATATTGATCATGCCACACTTTTTGGATTTTATTGTTGACTTCCTATGTCCATTGCACTCTTTTCCTAGTTTATTTCATCTATGTTAAATCCATTAATCTTTCTTGAAGAGAGTCATGATCTCCTAGTCACATGATCATTATAATTCAAAAACTAGGGACTACGTCTTCCATTGGCATGACTATTTTTAATCAATAAACCAACTAAAATAGAATGAAACCTATCACACAATTATAGTTTTTTCCTATATGCCCATAGAATAGTGGGAATTATATCCTCCTAATCATCTCTTTTCACATTGCATATTTTTTTGGGCATCTTTTCAAGGACTTTGGTTGATGCTTTTACCTACCATTGGATTGAGGTGATAAGTTGTAATTTTGTGATGTGATATCATAAAATATTTTATCAAAGTATTGATGGTATTATTTAGGAATTGAATTCATTTATTGCTAACCAAATTCATGGGATATCCAAATCTATCTATAATATTATCATAAATAAATTTAGTTGTACCCTTAACATTACAGCTTGGTGTCACAGTAGTTTATACCCATTTAGTGAAGTAGTTTTTCACAGTAATTGTATACGTTACATGTCTGAATTTTCTAGGTAGAATGATTAATCCTACAAATTCAATTATCCACTAGCCAAATGGTTTCCCAATTAACATGGGATTTAACAAAATTTCATCTCTATGATTAGGCATTCCCATATGTTGACAAATGTCACAGTGTTTTACTACTTGATGCACTTCTTGAAAAATAGAAGGCCACCATAAGACACTTTTTAGTATCTTTATCATAGTTATTCTCCTATAAAATATCCACCTACAACTCCATGATGTACCTCTTGAATAAGTTACAGTCTCTCATTATCTAAATCTACTCTATGTAATATGTCATCTTTGCCCTTTTTATATAGAAAACTATTAATGATGCTAAATGGAATGGCTCTTGTGATCAACTAATTATTTATCCCTTTCCAAATAGTTCACAAGAAAAATTCCTTATTCAAATAAATTGGCTATGTCTTCCATGTTTTATACAATCATAGAGACTTGAAATAAATGGGTAGCCAATGATTCATCTTATAGTTATTCAAGATCCTCTCCATAACATATTCCACTCAAATGGTCTATCCCTATATTTTCTCTCCAAAGATTCACATTGATTATAAACTAAAATTATTTAACTAGCATCAACTACCTAGATATCCTCCTCCTAACATGGGCTTATTTATCAAATATCATAGAGCCTAGTGATTAATAAAAAAATAAATGGCATTGGTATAAGGTAGTGTCTAAACTTTTGGAGTGTGAAAACCATTTCCATTACTTCCCATTATGTATTTGTGTAATTTTATTTTATAGCTAAGATTTTTAATATTACAAAATTAATGGGATGGTCCAATCCTCTATCTCTTGGATGTGTTAAAACAACTCCTACCATAGTTCATAAAGTGTCTACATGAACATGAAATGGTTTTCTCTAGTTAAGAAATACCAATATAGGAGTTGTTACAAGCATCTATTTTAGACCCATAAATGTTATTTGACAATCATTAGTCTATTCAAACCTAGCATATTTTCATAATAGATTCTCCATGGGAACAAATATAGTTTCATATACTTTCATGAGTTTCTTATAGTATCTTGTATGACCCAAAATGATCACACTTATGTAGATCTTGTAGGAGGTGGTATACCCACAGTAACTCTAATTTTGGAATGATCAACCAAAATATCATAATTGCATACTATCTGACCCAAAATAATAACAAAAGGTGTAAATAAAAATCACTTCTTCAAGTTCAATGCAATATATAGAGCTAGGCAATGTTCTAACATTAGTAATAACTTATACAGGTGATCCTCGAATACTAATAAAAGAAAACCCAATCATTTAGATAAAGTTCCAAGAAATCATGGATGAAGTATTTAAATTAAATGACCATAACTTAAAGAACATAATAGTATAATTATTCATTACAAAAGGCATTACCTTGTATGTAAAAGACCCCCATTCCATTAAATGTGGTTTTAACTTGGTCTTCTGTTACAATTGAAATATGATGGTAGCCACTAAAACCATCTATAAGATAATACACTTCATGTCTTATGAGTGACTCCATGACTTCATCTATGAATGGGATTATAAATGTATCATTAATCCAATCATCATTTAACACATAGTAGTCCACACAAACTTTGATTTCTCCATAATTTTATGATGCACCACCATTGGGCTAACCTAGTCTACTTTTTCCACTAGATAGATAATGTTTGATTCTTGTATATGGTCTAGTTTAACCTTTAACCTCATTTTCATGTTGGGGTTTAATATATATGGGTGATTTTTAATATTTCATGCATACTCATTTAGATCTATATGAATTTCACCTAATGAATGGTCTACACCTTTTACTTCTATAAACTTTGTTGGAAATACATCTTGTTAATATCATAATAATTTCAATCCTTATAAAATCTCATTATACATCTAATATTCACCTAAAGTCATAATTTTTCACTTACACTCTATCCAAATATTTCCTACCAACTTATTTAATGGCTACTGGTATATTTTTTTGGAGTCACTTGGAATCAAGTCTTATAATATTATATATCCTTCTTGTTTCATAATATTAAGATTTTATAGATGGTGATCTTTGATTTAGTCTATGATTTTGGCTCTAGGATCCTCCATTTCTCACTCAAGTTTAAAAAATCCATTCAAATCCAAGTCCTCATCACTATCATTGGGCTCATCATGTTCCCCATTAACTATGATTATATTAAAAGGTTTTATTAAAAACTATTATTTTTTTTTACTTTCCTTATAATTTTGGGCAACTACGTCGAAGTCCTTAGTTTTTTCCTCCTATGAAGCATAATCTTGTGTACTACTAAGATCCTCTACTAATTCATCACATAAGAAAATCTTTAGCTTTTGAAGGGCTTACTTTACTAAGGGGTTATCATCTTCAAAGACAAATATTTGAATAAATTCTTGTTGGACTTGCAGCTAATTTTTAGTCTCCCTTATGCATTCTTGAAGCATGTACCATGTTTTTGGTAGGCACTAAAGTATGATTGAATACATGCACCCAATATCTAGTTTTATATCCTATTAAGACCACATGTATACACATTTATGAATATGTATTTTAGGACACTATGCTTCAAATAAAAATGGCCATTGATTTGTAATTATGTGTTATTTGAAATTGAGCTCATAGAAATTCATAAGCATCTTCCTAGTGTCCTTTATTTGATCTTTGAACTCCCCACCATGTCACAAAAATGATCTCAAATCATAATTAAATATACTAACTCACTAGTCTATATTTGGAACATGTTTCTCTAATTTGGAAATAAATTAGCCCAAATCATTGATTGCAAAATATTGATGTAATTTATGTTATGTATTGAAAAACATTTTCATTAGTCTTACCTCATGGGCTCCTGTTACCTAATTTATCATATGATTATATGAATCCCCACTCATAGATGATACAACATCCCATGTTAGAGCACCTTATTATGTGAATTTAGTGTAATCCATGTCTGTGGCACCTACTTGATATATACAATCTACTTTGGACCTTGTTGGTGATCACAAAAAAGGTGACTTACATTATCTTATCTACAACTATGAAACTTGTGTCTTTGTTATCATGTATAAATGGAAATTATTCTATTTGTTGTATCTTATGTTGAGGATCTATTTCTACATGAAAAAATTGGTACTCTTTAGCTCACAGTGTGTTATGCTTATATTATGTAAACACCATAAAACATTTATTATCTCCATAGTCATAGGGTGAATTTTAATATTTAGGTATGATGTATGGATTTATCTTGGATTTGTTCATGGGTATAATAATAATTTTATCATGTTAGTGCACCTCCAACTAATTTTGCACTACATTAATGGTCATTTGATCATCATAATCCCACTTCTTACTAGTCAATGTAGGGTAATGTGTTTCATCAATCTTTACATCAATTACTTTGAAATTTCATCACAATATTAGATCATCAAATTTATATTCCACGTCTTCCATCTAACCAATAGGTTCTACCCTCCCATTTCAGTGATACTTAGTATTACTAGTCTATAACTAAGAGTCGATCATCCAATAGCTTCCCATATAAACTGAGGTAACATATTAATTATGATTCCAAAATCAAATATAGTATTTAGGATCTCATATCCTACTAATTAAATATCCATGTGAGATTCAACATCCCAAGTTTTTTAGTCTTCACATACCAAAATATTTTGTCAGTACATTATTGACCTCTTTGTGCATAGTCTAATAAATTATGAAAGAGATTTATGATGTTCTATGAGATATTCTAATTTGGTAGAGTGCTTACCAAATTGAGTAAATCTATAAAAATAGTAACTAATCCATCCCACCTCATAATGTATATAATTTGACCATAGATTTATGTATCAATGACTAGAACATCACTCTCAGATATAGTATGGTGTAATATATTTTAAAATATCTAGGATGCATAGTACATTAGACCATTTTCTCTTATAGGATTAGAATATTTATCCTATTATTACTTTCTAATTTTATGATCCTATAAAATATCCAAAGGTGGTGATCATTGTTCCACATATTGGCTCTAATGACTTCTTGTATGTAAATATGATCCTTTGGGTGAAAATTCCCCATGCTTACATTTCACATAGGCTTATCATTTTCTCTATATTTATAATAATGTAAAATCTTCAATGTAATGTGTCCTAAAACTCTACTATAAACACAATATGTCTTCTTCTAAGGATTAGCTAGGAAATTTCATGAAAGTGGTTGTATTATCCACATAAATAATATATAATTATTTTAATCCCCTATCATTCATATTGTTTTTTATTACCTCCTTGGTATCTACCTTAGTAACCTCTTATATATCATTCTTGTCTCTATTAAAATCATCAACCTTGATGTTGATAACCATCATATCTTTTTTTCATCATGGTGAAACCCACCCTTGTTGTTGGTGACTATCATATCTCCCATATGATTCTTGGGAGAAGATGAGATCCATCCTTTTAGCTATTATTGGGGTGACATGGTGTTTCATTCCTATTGGTATTGAGGAGATGGTAGAGTCCATCCTATGTAGCACTGTGGAGATTATTTTTTCCATCTTATTAAACCTTAAGGTTGATATTGAGTCAGAAAGATCATTTCTACATCTAGGCTTAGAATCATGGGTTTCATAGTAGGGATCTATGATGAAAATTATACAAAGACATTATTGGTGATGTCTTCTTTTAGTTGTTGAATATCTCTATAATTTTTATCATCATGATTGTGTGACTTACATACATTGTAGTATAAACTTTATGATTATTGGGTCTACTATTGTAGGAGATGACATTTTATGGTTTAATGTCCCAATACTGAACAAATATCATAGAATTTAGTTTTGACATTTAGGTATTCATTATTATGGTGTCTCTATTTTATGCACTCCATACACCACAATCTTAGCTTAGGCCTTTCAATTTCATGCATCTCATTTGTATTTCACAAAATATATAACATTGTGCTAAACTTTTCAATAGACTATGAATTTTCCCCATAGTATTCTATATGTTCCACCTAAAGTTCATTTTTTATAGATCAAAATTGCATGTAAACTAGGTGAGAGTAATGTAAAACCTAATCCAAGGTTACAAACACTCTACAAACTATGCAGTCATATCTATTTCTTGAAATATAAAATTGATTTTGTTCATTACATTAGATATCTTTGTTTATAGGGATATTGGGATCCCCATAAATAGCTTAATAATATTATACATTTCTTCAATTTCAACTCTCTTATTAGCTGGTCTTTGACATCCTCAAATCTCACTTTGGTAATCTTAGAAAAGATCAGAGTTTTACATCAATGAGAGATCCAAATACACACAATTATTTTATTACACAATAATATTCTCTTTCATACTCCATTACACACCATATATTACAAATATTACATAGCACTTATATAGGAAGTGCATAAGATATATATGGGGATCCTGAGATCCCTATAAACTCTCACTAAACAACCTCTAAACTATATATGTAATATATTGTTAAGCTAAAAATATTTACATTTAACTAATAACTATTAATAATGTGAATATTATAAAACTCTAACATCCACTTCCTTATGAATATTATTAATTCCTAGTATACACCCCATGTGAACATGGTGAAACATCAATCCCATATCTGCACTTGTACTCATGATTTGGTGATTTTCTCAAGACAACCACAAACCTTTAATGAAGGTTTTGCATAAGGTTTACCAAAAACCAAAATGGTATGGCTTTCAAGTGGTTTACCAACAACCACAAAAATATGGATTATCAAGTGGATTACCACCAACCACATCCTGATGTGTAGTACTGTTATCATCTCTCTTCACTATCACACATTAGGAGAAGATACAAAAGAATTTTCAGCCCACTTATTACAAATGTGAATAGAAATACATCATATATTATTATTGACACAAAATTGAAATCAAACACACAACTGAAATAAAATGTGTCACCAAAGCATATGGGCCCCATCATTGGTGACTTACAAGAGGCTCTACAAACCCCCTTTCTTCATTGCCTTCGAACTCCAACATAAGAAGTTACTTACTCAATTGATGAATATTTGAAGCTCAGATGTTTTCATGTTGTTTATCTTCTTAAGATAAAATAAAACATATATTTATCCCCAAATTGCATACAAGAAAAACTATGAAACTAATCAATAAAACATATAGAAAATAATCATAAAAATGCACAAAATAGGAGACACCAGATTTAATGTGGTTCACCTAAGATGGGCTACATCCACTAAACTTGTCCAGTATATTATTTCCAGCAATACAAGGGAGAAGCAAATCCTATAACAAAACATGTTACACATCTCTCTACCTTCTCTGCCTCTTCTCTATGTATAATAATCTCTTCACTCCTCTTCACTATATCTCAAATCACTTTTAGGGTAAAAAACACCTAAACATAACCTATATTGTTAGATCTATAAACCTATAATCAATGGCCCAGATTGACTATGAAATTACAATTTTACAAGGCAATTTTAATAAATTTTTCCCTTCAAGGGCATTACAACCCCCATTTCCATCACATATACAAATAATGGGATCCAAAACCCAGCTAAAAAGACATCAAAATTTTAAATTCTGATCCTAGAAGACAATCGGGCTCCACACCCAATAATCTCCCACTTGGAGACTGATTGTAGCAACTCCACTGCTACTACATCCACTATAGTATCTAGACCTAGACAATTTTAAAAATTTAATTATCATCCATGAAAATCAATCGAATCTAAACAAATCTTTAGCTTCTCTCTTTTAACTACCTTGGTCATCATATCTATAAGATTTTTAATGCTATGTATCTTCTCCAATTTTAGTTGCTCATCCTCTATCACTAAATGAATGAAATGATACTAAAACTGAATATGTTTTGTTCTAGAGTGAAAAGCTAAGTTTTTGGCTAGATGGATTGCAATCTGAATGTCACTGTATAGAGTACATATTTCTTGACTATATCCCAATTCTTCCATCAATTTCTGTAACCAAATTATTTCCTTACTTATTTCTATAGCAGCAACATACTCAAACTCTATGGTTGAAAGTGCCACAACCTTCTATAACTATGATAACCAACTCATTGTTGTACCACCTACTATAAACACATACCCTATAGTGATTATTCTACCATCCAAGTCACCTGTCATATCTGAGTCAACATATCCTTGTAATGTCACATCTGATCCACCATAGCTTAACACTATATCTATGGTCCCTCTTAAGTAATGAATGATCCATTTTACTATCTACCAATGTTCCTTTCCTAGATCACTCATGAACCTACTCACCACTCCCTGCATGTGCAATGTCTAGCCTTGTACACACCATTGCATACATTAAACTTCTAATAGCTAATGAGTATGGAATTTTAAACATCAAGATCTTTTCTTCTTATGTTTTAGGACATTGTTCCTTTGTTAATTTAAAGTGTACAGCCAAAGGTGTCCCAACTGATTTTGCTTCTTATATATTAAATATTTTCAAAAAAAAATTGATGTACTCTCCCTATGATAATTATAGATTCCTATTCTTTCTATCTCTAGTTATCCTCATACCAATGATCTATTTAGCTACACATGGATTCTTCATAGAAAAACTAGCACTTAATTGTTTCTTGAGTATATTAATAGTGTGCATGTTAGAACTAGCTACAATCATATCATCTACATATAAAAGCAAAATAATGTAGCTACCATTTTCAAAAAAATTAAAATATACACAGTGGTTTGAATGACATCTACAATAACCCTATTCTTTCATAAAACTATCAAATTTCAAATACCATTGTCTTGGAGCTTATTTTAGGACATACAAAATCTTCTTCAACCTGCACACCATTTCCTCCTTACCTTTGATTTCATATCCATGTGGTTGCTCCATATATATTTCCTCCTCCAAGTCACCATGATGGAATGCAGTCTTCACATCTAACTATTCAAGGTTCAAATTTTTTACTACTACCAAACTTAAGACAGTTCTTATACAAGTCATTTTAACTACTATAGAAAATATTTCATCAAAGTCTATACCTTTATTTTGTGAAAAAAATTTAACCGCCATTTTGTACTTGAATTTATTTTTACCTTCACTCTCCTCCTTTATCTTATATACCCACTTATTCTACAATGCCTTCTTTCCTTTGAGAAGTTCCACCAAATCCCATGTCTAATTTTCCATTAAAGCATCATACTCCTCATATATAGCTTGCTCCCACTTATCTTTGGCATCAATATGCACTACTTATTCTTAGTTTTCTGTCTCACCACCATTAGTAAGTAATAAATAATATAAAGAAGGATAAAAATGATCAGGTGATCTACTTACTCTTGTAGATCTTCTAATAGGGGTTTGAGGTACCTGTTCCTATTACACATTTTGATCAAGAACTTTTGGGATATGTTTTTTTGTAATGTCTTCTAATATTATATATTCCCTTTTAGATTCTTATTGCTTCTTTTCCTACAACTGGTCCCTGTACATGAATTTTTCATGGAACATAACATCTCTACTCCTGATTATTTTCTTATCTTCCAGATTCCACAACTAAAATCCATAATCATTAGTTCCATAACCAATAAATGTGCATTTCTGAGATAGCTTCAAACTTATTCCTATGATCTTTGTCAATATAAGAAAATGCCTCACAACTAAGAACTCTTAGAAAATACTAATCTACCTTCTTTCCACTCCATGCCTCCTCTAATATTCCACCATCCAAAGCACTCGAAGGTCCTCTATTTATCAGATAAACTGTAGTATTTACAATATCTACCCAAAATTGTAAAGGAAAACTTACATGCAATCTCATACATCTGGCATGATCCATAATAGTCATGTTCATTCTTTCTGACACACCATTCTATTGTGGTATTCTTGAAATTTTTTTCTATCAATGAATTCCACTTTTTGAACAATAATTATTAAAATCATTACTATAATACTCATATCCATTATCGGATCTAAGATATTTTAGTTTTAAACCTATTTCATTTTCAATAAAAGCTTTCCATTTATTGAATGTATCAAAAACATCAAACTTACTTTTTATACATTACACCCAAACCTTCCTATTTACATCATCAATAAAGGTAATGTAATAATTTGAACCACCAAGTGAAGATACATGAGTTGGTCCCCATACATCCGTATGCACAAGCTCTAATTTTTGCTCCTTACTGACTGGTCCAACCCTGAGAAACCTCACATGTTTTTGTTTCCCATATATGTAGAGCTCAAAAAAAAATAGATCTATATATTTTAGACCTGATAGTTTATATTTTCATGTAGGGACTTCATTTCCTTTTCACTCATGGCCAAGTCTATAATGCCACAAAGTTACATCTTTACCTGTAGCAGCTACAACACAAGATGAATTAACATTATCTATAGACAAATATAAAGTGCCTAATTTCTTACCTTTTTCAACCACTATTTAACCCTTTATAACCTTCCATGATTTAGCTATAAATGTGAGCATACAACCCTCACCACCTAGCTACCCTACAGAGATCAAATTTCTCCTCAAGCTCTGAACATGCCTGAAATCCTTTAGCACCCAACTATTTCCATTCTATAATTTAGGTTGAACACTTCCTTTTCCAACAATATTATGGGGTTCATCATCACCAAGGTAAACATTCCCATAATTACATTGAATGTAATCTATAAAATAATGTCTATGACGGGTAGCATGAAAAGAAGCACCTGAATCTAAAACCCAAGATTCAACAATATTATCCAAAGAAAGTATAATAGCATCTTGTAGTACATCGCCTACTACATTTTATTATTGATTACCTTCTTATTGGTCCTTACCTGATTTATCCTTTTGAAACCAATACTCTTTCTTTGTGTGTCCTAGCTTACCACAGATCCAACATTCCATCTTACCTCTTGATTTAGATCTTACACCCCCTTTTGATTTTCCACAATTTCCTCTTCCTCTATTCTCCAATGTTAATGCATTTACATATATGGATGTTTCACCTATGTTTTTCCTTCAAATTTCTTTTCTTAGGATAACACCACCACATCTTTAAACTTTAGTTTATCATTATTAGAAATAGAATTGCTTACTGCCATTACCAAGCTATTCCAGCTTTCAGGCAAGGAACAAATAATAAGATCCCTAACTTCATCATCATAGTCAATGTTTACAGAATGTAACTGACTAGTAACCATGTTAAACTCATTTAAATCATATGGTATTGAACCATTTTTAGTCATTTTCATATTGAATAATTTTTTCATCAATGATATTCTATTTGAGGCAGAGGATTTTTCATATAACTTGCCTAATGCACTCATAAGACCTATTGTCTTTTCCTATGATATGTTGAATGCTACAGAATATGCAAGACACAACTATATGGTTCTAAGGGATTTTTGATTCAATAGTTCCCAAACTTCATCTAACATTGTTGATGGCTTCTTGGCTTGCCCTCCCAATGGCAAATATAGGTCCTTCTAGTAAAATTAATGGTCAATCTACATCTTCCACAATCCAAAGTTATATCCATTCAACTTCTCAACCTTAGATTTATTTCATCTACCATAGCTCCCACTTGATGTCAAACCCTTTTCTTCTTATGATTTAAAATTATGCAAACAAAACCTTTACTCTGATACCACTTTTTAGGATAAAATAAAACACAGATTTATCCCCAAATCACATACAAGAGAAACTATGAAACAAATCAATCAAACATACAAAAAATAATCATAAACATGCACAAAATAAGAGACACCAAATTTAATGCGGTTTATCCAAGATGGGCTATATCTACCAAACTTACCTAGTATATTATTTCCAATAATACAAGGGAGAAACAAATCTTGCAACAAAACATGTTACACCTCTCTCTATTTTCTCTACCTCCTCTCTGTGTACAATAATCTCCTCACATCTCTTAGCCATATCTCAAATCACTTTTAGGGTAGAAAAACACCTAAACATAACTTCTACCATCAGATCTAGAAACCTATAATCAATGGCCTAGATTGACTACAAAATTACAATTTTACAAGGCAATTTTAATAAAACTGTCCCTTCAGGGGTGTTGTAACCCCCGTCACCAACATGGATACAAAAAATGAGATCCAAAACCTAGCTGAAAAGACATCAAAATTTTAACCTCTAATCTTGGAAGACAATCAGGCTCCACACCCAACATATCTCTTCCATCACTATGAAATACACTTATTACATACCTTAATCAAATGTAAAATTTCATCAAAAATGCATTCATAAAGCAATTTTTCTTTTTTTTTTACAATTTTAAAAATGACTCTACATTGACATTATAAAACTCTAAATGACACATTCACATTTTTGCTAAGACCAAAAAACATAAATTTAAACAAAAAGGATTAATATTGATCAATTTGAAGACTTTGAAAAACTTAATAACAACTATAAATAATGATAATTTACCTTAACCATATATATATATATTAAAACATTTCTATGATAAATTATGAATCTCCCCTATTTCAACGTAACTAAATGATAAAGCTCACCATATTCTAAAACTTTAAATACAAAATTAAAGGACTAAATAACTTAGAAGACATATAAACGTAACTTTAAGACTTTAATTCAAAAATAAATATTTTTGAATAAAAAATGAAACATACAATTAATTTAAATCCTAAATACCTAAAAAAAATCATCTTTTGGCATGTGTGTGTTATCAAGTATGGATAACAAACTAGATGGAAGCTTTTAATGTGCCACTGTGACATTATTCACTACATACAACCTGAGCATAAAAACTATGATTTATTTTTCCATTAGGATATAGAGTCTGAGCTAAGTGACTTTAAGAGTGGAAAAATCATGTCAAATTTGATTTCTACTATGATAAATGGCCAAAAAAATTCATCTTAAATGAAAATGGAGTTGATTTCTCACTTGTAGGTATACTATAAACACACATTGATTGATGCGAATAGGGTAGTTACTCAAATGTATGGTAAGGGTAATTTGGCTTTGACTAGTAAAATGGATCAATGTAAATATGATAATGATAATAGTGATGGATGCAAATTCATGCATGAATAGATCTAAATCCCATATGATGCATATTTATATGCAAATATTGATATATGAGCACACAAATTTGTACACTTCATAAGACTAATAAAATATCTTAGATGCAAGTGATTAAATGACCAATAGATCATATGATACATTATATATCCATATTGTGTCCTGAAAATGGCACTAACCTTTAGTTAAATATGAAAATTAGATAGAAGATAGATAACTATGAGCTTAGGAATAATTCTTGATCCAATGTCTCTCCTCCTTCACACACATTCCACTCAGGGAAAGTTTTATAATAATAAAACTAATCACACTCCCTATAGACTATATAGCCTATTCTTGCATCAAATTTAATAAAGGAGACTCTCAATAATAGGGGTAATATATTGACAAAGTTTCCCCTTTATCATATTATAACAAAGACATGCTAAACTCACTCTGATACCACATCTTAGGAAAGATCAAAGCTACACATCAATGAGAGATCCAAATACACATAATTATTTTATTATATAATAATATTTTCATTCATACTCCATTACACACCATATATTTCAAAAATTACATAACACTTATATAGGAAGTGCATAGGCTATATATGGGGATCCTTATATCCCTATAAACTCTCACTAAATAACCTCCAAACTATATACATAATATATTGTTAATATAATAATATTTACATTTGACTAATAACTATTAATAATTTAAACACTATAAACTCTAACAAACAACATCCCTTTTGTATATGAACTCTATAGCTCTTATTTGAAAGGCTCCTATAAACTCACATGTTTTTGCATCTTTTGTAGTTACATTTTTAACTTATTATTTCATTTCTCAAGTTAAAATATATTGTTCAGGGTCAATATACCCATCATATAGTGTTAAAGTGATGAAAAATCTTACATTGTGAATGATGCTTCCTTTATTCACACTTAAAACCAATGACTACTATGGACTATACTTTTCCAATGTCTTAAGATTTATTTTGACCTAAAATCTAACCTTGATTAATTTCTTCCTATCTATCACTTTCTTGGTGTATTCACTATATTTTCCAATTTTATCTATAAAAAAGTCAAAACACATACTATCTTTTTCAACTTATGCATTTTTATTCTTATTTTTGTTGATAAATTATGCATAAGAAATGTGTACACTTGAAATGAATTATCCATGTCTATGACTTCTGCTTCATTTGATCTTGAACATCCTTTGATCCTATGACTTATCATAACTTCTTTAAAATATTGTTCCTTCTCTTCTCTAAATAATATCCTCCCTTGTAACTGTGATCTAAAACTACTTTCTAACTGACCTAATCTTTTCTCTTCTCTTTTCCCACTCTCTTTCATCTGTTGTGCATCCCTTTTCCAATCTCTATCCATTTTGGTTCTCTCAAATGTGACTTCTCTTCTCTTAGGCCCTCTCATTTCCTCATCTTCATCCTCTCCATAATATCTAACTCTTCCTTGAGCTTTCATTATTTCTTTCTCTTCTAAACTCTATACTCTAGTCCTACTTGCAATTGCATTGGGATTATTTTGTTTATTTCATATTCTTTGTTATTGTAGGTCTTGATCTAGTCCAAGAATTCAATTTTCCTTTTTCTTCTCTATGTCATCCATATTCTAGGTTCATGTTCATGTTTATCTTATCAGTTATTCACCATTCACTTCATTATCACACACATCTTCATAATTCCCAAAGTGACTACTCCATGTTAGTGTAGATAGTAAAACTAAATATTTGTAGCATATTATTCTTGTATAATTGACAAATATCAATTAGGGGATCTACCCTTAAATTCTAGACTTCTTTATTATTTAAAGGATAACATTTGCCATTTCACTGTGACTAAATTATTATCTCTTAGTTTAATCCAGACCCAACTATCTTGTACTGGATAGAAATCTCAAAACTTGACAAACATATTACACTGTCAATTTCAAAATCATATATATTTTCTATCCTTATAAACACTATTGGACATAAAAAATCAGTGTCCATATCCTTGTCTAGTATCTAGTTATAAAAATTCATTTAGATTTTAAATGTTTCAAAACTTATGTGTCGACCTATTCATCTTATTAATCCCCATCGTGAGATATTTTCAAAATGTGTAGTATAAATACAATTCTAAGTCTTCTCATTCCTCATCTATCAAATACCAATCAAACACTTATTAAAGATCAATCAATCAACTTCACAACTAAGTTATTCTACCCTATTTGTCCCTATTTTCATATCAAGCATAGGATCAGTCATATTATAGGTTTGAAGCATTCAAATAATAGCCCATGAGTGATATATTTCAAATTACAAGTTAGATCACTACATACATATTCAAAAGTATATTTTACCCTTATGCACACACATTACCACACATAAGAGATAACTACATAAGTCTGAGGCCATCTTTGGTGTATTGACTATGTAGGTAGTGCCCATTGATAGAGGGGTTTTTAGGGTCAACTCGATACTATGATACCACTAACCCATTTCTAGAAAACTCATTCTAAGGGTGAATAAGGGTGAAGATCTTGGGTTTGATCAATTATAAGAGAGTAAGAACTTGTATCTCAAATCTAAATATATCAATAGAAATGTGATATAAAACCCAAAGTAAAAAATTTAGTAGGATCAAGATCTAGTCATTATTCTATATTAGATTCTTGCATCATAGTCAAACACTAGTGTGGATAGTAGTGGATAGATATGATATTAGTGTTTATGACTATAGAATTAAAATTTATAAAATTTTGATGACTAATCTAGAATATTGGCAATACATACATTCTACCTGTTTCTAGTCTAAATATACTTACACAAGTATCCCAACTAAGTATCATTTATCTTTAGTATTGTAATCAATTGAACATATTTCAAATTCAATACTTTGTATTTATCATAGCTCAGTATTATAGTTCAAAATATTCATTTACCTAATTTTGAAATTAATTGTCTTGCTATAGATTAGTTTATCACCCTTGTGCTTGAACTATTTAAATATTATTAACCCTATCACACCACATCAAAAATTTAGGGTTAAATAGTTAGATGGAATATCCCTATGGCATTTTCCAAGACCAACATTTTTAGCATGATAGGTAGTCACTATAGAAATTTCCCTAGATACCTCTTACAAATAAATCTTATGTAGATTTTAATGTGATATACCCTTGCATGATAAACTTAGTAACATATCCTTCATTGGTAGTATCTATCCATTGATCTATTACATGTGTCAAATAAGTGTCCATATTTTGTAGCTATTATATATTTTCCTCAATCTAAACAAAGTGATTTATTTCTCTCAAATTTAATAAATAGAACTCAATTGTTGACAACCATGTAGTTAACAACCCAGGTATTTCACTCAAAAAATATTTCATATATCTCACCATGTATATTCCCACTTATGACTCATCTCATAGATATTCCTATCTTTTTTCCCTCCTCTTATATGAAATTGTGAATTCTCTCATCCAACCATCACTCCAAATCTCTCTATCAAGGTAACCGTCTCAGAATGTTTCAATGATCCAAACTCACCATAACATCCTTAGTAGAAGTTCATATACAACTCATCAAAATATGTTAATTTGGAATTGTTTGTGTGAAATTAAATACAAAATATTCTCAAGGAAGATACTAAAATATATTAAAGTTAAACTAAGTGAAGGATTATAAATGAATTAACATGATTCATAGTATTAATTTACCTAAAACATTCAATATTTTAGATGATTAACAGATTATAGGAAAATAATTTATAACTACATAAAGAAACATGTGTAGACATAAATAATAGCCATATTAAATATATATATTTTTTAACCCTCTTAAAATATTATTTAATACTATATATAAAGTTTACAAAGGCTCTATAACTTCATATTCCAACCTTTCACTACAAATAAAAGATATAATCTTCTCCTTCTACATGCTCTTGATGTGATTTCAGGTGTCGAATACATGCAAAACAATATATAATATATAAAATAGTGTGAGTCACACATGTCCAAAAATTATACTCTATGGTTTATAGCCTTGTTTTACTACTAACATAATATTATCTTAAAAATGTGTAATTTTGGTTTACAAGGAGTGAATGAGGGTGTCCTTATTATGAATGAAGGATCACAAAAATAAATTATGCTTTAGTAGTTTCCCATTCTCTTCTTGAAGTGATAGTAAAGAAGACATGGCAAAGGAAAAAAACATACTTAGGAAAAATTAAAAACACCCACAAAATTGGATGTAACTTTCTAATGGTAATGCATCCACAAAATATAATGTGGGCCCACATGGTACAAAGGAAAACCAAAAGTAAAATACACTCTCAAAAAGAGGACATTAAAATATGTCACAATGCATCTATGTACAATTGAGCGGTCCAATGGCATGATAAGAATGACCTTCAAGAGTGAAATAGGTTGCAAAGAAGAAGAGAATGTCATGCAAGAGTCAAAAAAATAACTTTTTTATAGAAATTTTTGACTGCTCTTAAAAATAGCCTCCTTTGCATAAACCCCCCCCCCCCCCAAAATAATAGTTGTGATAAAAATGCACTCTAATTTTAAAAATGTTGAAACTATAAGCCCCCTCAAAATTTAACAGTATGCTCAACTTATTAAAAAATTATAGCCCCCCACATTTAACATATTTTCCCCAAAATATTCACCATCACTTTGTCGTGGAAGGCTTTGAACCCCTAACCACTATCTTGTTGTAAGTCTTACTAAATGATTTTAGCTAATTCAACTAATGTAACATTTGATTATATACATTCAATAGTTTTTAATTAAATTTTAAACAATGAAGCTTTAGTGATAATAAAAAATAACACACCTTTGGAATTTTAATATATTACGTACAATGTTATAATTATGTGCAAATTCAATTACCAATGCTAAAATAAAATATTGAGTGGAATTGGTAGTTATGCAGAGGGTTTGAGTCAATGGTTGACTTAAGTCATGATTATCGATGTAGAAATTGAGACAATCAAGATAATTGGTGTTGATAGGTGTAAACCTAAGCTTATTTTGGTGAAGAAAGTAGTTGGCACTTTAAAGAAGCCTCATGGGTGAGTGATGTGGAATTTGGTGAGGGAGGTTGGGATCTTGAGGACTAATTATGTTGTCAATTTTAATATTACCATGGTATAACTATAGTGGGGTGTCACTGGAGGGAGAATTATGATGGATGAAGGGAGATGGTAGACTATTAGAGTGAATAGTAACCATAATTGGTGGTTAGGGTTTTAATGACCTATATTTACTAATCAATAGTGTAGTGGTGACTATTAAATAGAATATGAAACAAATGCATTTTAGGTAAAATAAATTGGAGATGGTGAGAGAGTTGACTAGCATGCAGTTATAAAATCCAATATCGAATGATAATATAAATTATGATGTTATGTATCCAATGGCAAGTCAAATTAAATGTTAACCAAATAACATTACCAATGCATCAATACAAACACTTCAATAATGAATATCATTTTGTTTTAAAGGTAAATACAGCCTATACGACTCAGAATTCAAATGTAATACCACCAAAATTATAACTTTCCCAAAAAAGAATGGTATAGCTTGCTAAAAATTACCAAGAGTATCATATGATAACTAATCAATCCCTACAAAATTTCATAGAGCATCAAACAAAAAAGGCCAAGGTGTAAGACTATATTATAGAACCTTAAAATATGAGCTTAAGAAGACCCTTTGTAATCAAAATAACTAGGCAATGGTTGTAAGAGTAGCTTTGATATCATATCAGAGTGCACAATGCACTCATACAACCACATGATCTCTCATGAACACCATTACCATAGTAATTCCATCAAACATTCACACACAAATAATATCATCCATAATAGAATCTCATTATTTCCTTAGTGAATTTTAACAATACACATTATGCTTCCTTTACAATTTAGGAGATACCAAAAAAAAGAATGCCTAATATGTAGGCCTAAGATTTTGGTTTTTGTGAAAATAATTTGTTGTATGAAACCAACATTGGTTATGATGGAATAATTATACTCACCAATTATTACATGAAAATATTACTCACACAACTACTAATTAACTAACTTATGAATCAAGCTTAACTCCTATAGTGTGAGTGTGTGTCTATATATATAATTGTGTTTGTGTGTGTGTATCATAATTTATTATATAAGAGTACAAATCACATGGAATTTGGTATGATTAATAAACACATACAAGGTACATAATAACCAAGGCACAATGTGAAACAAGAATCCATAGAGTCATAACTCAAAATATTAATTTTTTTTCCAATCTGAGTAATGGAGAGGGAGAGCATCATCAAAGAACTTTTCCTCTAATAATATATCCTTATCATTCCCTCACACACCTATTAAAATTGGGCATGGCCATACCCTTCAATATAGAGTAGTTAATGTGGGACACTAATTAAGAGAGATAAAAATATATACTAAAATTATTATCACCAATAAAATGGAATCAAAATATAAGCATGAATAATAAAATTAAAAAATTAGAAGGAACATAATGAAATAAATAAATATCATGCTTTAGAAAGAGACTAAAAATAGAAACAACCATAGAAACCCATGAATCTCTACTCATGATTAAAAAAACAAACAATTTTAGCTTAATTAAACATAAAAACACCCATAGTAATTTCAAGATCCATAATGTTCATTCAACATAACCATCTCAATTAAATCCAACCATCTTAACTAATCCAATCATATCTCATATCCACAAGAGTATAAAAACATAAACTTAACAACAACCCCATAAACAACCCCACTCTAGTCATAATAGAACATTCCATAATTCTAAAGGATGTTTAACCTTCTAGGGAGAGAACTTTCCCAATTTTAAAAAATGATAAATTTTTAAGGGAAAATTTATGATTGGGGTATGAGGATTCTCTCTACAATATTGTTGAAAATAAACCCATATGTGGTATATCTTCATCCACTGCTAAATAGAGATACCATCATACACTTATCTCTAGACTAAAATCATAAAACAAAATAATTGAAAGTGTTTTCCTTTAATTATAAATATTATCCACAAGATGCATTATTAACCAAGTAAGAACAAGAAACAAGATAGGTCCTCCTTATCAAGAATACTAAGATAAATCATGCCATTGATTTTTTTTTTTAATTGTATTTTATATTTGATTTACCATATTTTTGATATAACAAATAATTTTTTAATGTGTCTGAATAGATGCAAAAGTAAAAATATTAGAATGGTAAAGAAGTAAAATATTTAATTATTATAATTTTGAAAAATATTTAATTATTATAATTTTGAAAAATATTTAAATATGGAAAGTTTTTATTTTTGGAATGCAGTAAGAAGAGATATACTTAGCTTGCACACATATTTATATTGACTATTCTGAGTGTTTATCAATGAAAATCAAAATAAGATTTGATTGTACATGCTTAGAACCAAAATCAAGAATAAAAATAGAATCTAAACAAGTCCATTGTAAGTGAATGGTGGTGTAGTGAATTCTATTCCATTGACTCTCGACTTCTCCCAATTGACTATGAAATGAAAAGATAGATAAAGTAGAATTCTAAAAATGATATATTAGAGGTAGAAAAGTTAAATATTTTAGGGCACAACTATTTTAAGTAGATAGTAGGATAGTGTGATCAAGTCCATTGACTATGGACTTTTCCCAATTGACCACGCATAAAAACTAATCATTGTGCCTTATGCACCTATGAATGATTATTAACTAGAGATATCGTAACTAGGGTTTGGATGCATAGAAATCATTGTATTCCATATCTAGTCTTTGGACCCTTTAGGGTACTTTGATAGCTTGAAAACCTAAAATAAAATAGGGGAATGTAATAGGTTGATCTGACCTCAATCACTCCCTTGATGATTGATTGTTACTTACTTATCCAATACTCCAAGAACGTAAATCAAGCCCACATAGTTCTCCTACCTAGAGTCAATGTGAAATTGTGCTCCTTTGACTGTGTGTGTGTGTGTGTGTGTGTGTGTGTGTGTGTGTGTGTGTGTGTGTGTGTGTGTGTGTGTGTGTGTGTGTGTGTGTGTTGATAATGATAGCTCTTGACTTGATTTAGAAGGCTCTTGACTTGGATTATGGATTCTTCTTGTGAGTGATCTTGAATTTGGAATTAATATGGTATATTTTCTCGATGTGCAGTGGTATGTATGCTTGAACAAAGTGAATTTAAAATGAGCATGATGAGTGAGTCTTGACATGTATTTTTAGACAAATATTTTTATGATTTCCTTTATCTAACCATACAAAACATGCAAGAAAACCCAAAATATAGATTTAAATTTTTGAAACTTGTCATTATTTGGCATGGGACACAGTCACTATAAGTGAACAAAATCACAACATGCTCTAGTCTACCTAGCACAAACTTGTCCACCAAAATCAAGGACAACTATCCTCTATTTGAGATATTCTAAAGGTGATTTTAGATATCTTGACCAATTGACATTGAAATTTGCATATACTAAAAATGGAAAACAAAATTTCAAGCTCACATATAAATAAGTATATTAGAGGAATGGTGAATAATATTTATGTAATTGGTTAAAATTCATGTGGTTTAGAATGTACACAAAATTAGCATTGTCAAGTTTTTGTGAATATATTTATGTGTCTACATTATCCCCTCACCCCTCGCTCCCACCCCTACAACCCTCCTTCATTCTAGTAATAAAATTTCTAGATTAAAGGAGAAAAACTTAAACATTAGTGTGTAAAGCACATATTTATTTGAGTAGATATTACAACTGTGTAGGGAAATCAAATTTATAAAATCCTATAATAGTTTATGAAGTAGTCATTTGTGCATTTAAAATTTGAAAAATCTTAACTTTGAAAATTGAAAATTTTGAAAAGAGAGTAAGGAAGAATAACACTTATATGTAGGTGAAACCAAATTTACTAATAATATATAATTGATGATTAAGAACTATGCCCCCTTGTTTAATCGCTTGGAGAATTTGAACCAATGGAAAATTGAGAGTGATCAAGTCCCAAATTGAATAATTAATCAAGCTCTTGATTTGTAAATATGCATTATTCCAACTCTCATGAATAGGGTATAATATTCAATGTACTAATCAAAAAATCCTGAACCATGCTAGGTTTGCTAAAGTAATGCCAAGGTCATTAAGTGTCAGTAGACTCAAATTCACATAACCCACATAGATTTGAATCACATTATTGTAGATGGATCTAGATTTTATTTTTAAGAATAAAAAGGGAATAAATAATATTCATGCCCCATTAGGACCTCATTTCTATAAACTTTGCTTTGAAATGAGTATTTTGATTTTTTAACTTTAAACTTCAAAACTGTGCATGACCAAGTATCAAGACTTTTTTCCACTTTGAAACTTTTAATTTTACAACTTTGAAACTTTGATTTTTTCATTTTTCATTTTTCATTTTGCACTTTGAAATTTTAAATTTCGTAACTTTGAATAAGCATGACCATGAATATCATGCCCACTTGAATT
>JARHVA010002496.1:600000-795000 GCA_037957365.1 Torreya grandis
TACAGCTCAACTGATCAAACCAATCTAGTGCAGGGCCAGACAAAAAAAGAGTTAATCGTCTTTGCCGAAAAGTTTTTCTAAAATGATTCTCCAAAAGGAACCACCATTCTTTAGCATCAATATCATCTTCCCCTAAAAATATTTGCAACTCCATGATCCATAAAATAAATTAGGGTTCATGAAACCCTAAAATGTCAAAATTGATCCATAAAATCGTAATAAATCACTCCAAAAAACTCAAAAAATTATGAAAATTTGATTTTACTTCTCTTAAATTTGATTACATCTCTAGTAAAAATTTTGAATAAAAATTTCCTATATTTCGAAAGATATATCAAAATTATTATAAACCCTAAAATATCAATAAATCCCTCAAAACGAATCAAAAAATTTTGAAATTTTTACTACACTTCTACTATCTTTTATTACATCCTCAGTAAAAATTTAAATTAAAAATTATTTATATTTCAGAAGATATAGTGAAATTAGTGTTTCACTCCACACAAATTGCCCAAATCGAAGCTCTGATACCACTTGTTATGATCTTGATATTAAATATATGCATAAATACCCTTAAGGTAGGGAAACACCATATAATACTCCTTTAGGAAGGAATAACTCTACAATGTCTCTTCGAGGGGACAACATCTAATATCCTCTTACAATAGAAGACTCAATCCTTACTTGATATCCTTACCATGATAATCATCTCCTATATATATACATCTATCTAACCCATGGATGGGTAACCTCCTAATCTAATGTAGGCCAACCATTACCCAATGTATTACTTCAATAAGTTACTCTATTATCCTAATATAGTGTACCCATATAACTAAGGGGATGTGTGCCACATGTCGGCATCTCCATCGACCCATATACATCAATATATCATATCCCTATGTACATAGCAATTCATATGGTGACCCTTCATAATCAAAAGCATCTTTTACTTTTTTGTCTTTATCTTGGTGACTTTTCATATGCCTTAAAGTGTCTCTTCATGAAAAAATGTGCCAAAACTCTTTTGTCTTCACATGGTGACTCTTGGAATTCTTCAAGATGACTCTTCATGAGAAAATGCATCTTGTTTCTCTTTTATCTTTTACCCCATGACTCTTTGACTTCTCCATGGGCCCTCTTTTGAATTATATGTAACCAAAAATATATTAATTAATATTAACACACATTAGCCAAGATATGAATATTGAAAACACCATCAAATTCAATGGGGCATATATCACCAATAATGCTAGACCTTTGACATCAATGACAATATTTCCAAAAATCTTCCCCTTTGTCATTGATGGCAACCTCAACCTAAAATTTCCATATCCTAAAACCTACATATACTATCATCTAAAAAATATACAGTAACTCCCCCTTACTGTAGCAACCTATACCTATTCTTTGTACTTGTTTCTACACTTATCCTATAATTATTATTCTCCCCCTTTGACATTAATGGAAAAAGGCCTACCTGGAGCTAATACTTAGCTCCTCCTCAACTGATACTGAACCTCAATGATAGGAAGTAAAATAAATTACTCCCAACTTATCTTGCAGATACTCAAATGTGTCTTTTGGTAGTGCCTTTATGAAAATATCTACAATCTGCTCTGTAGTACTGATATACTCCATCTTAATCTATTGATTTGCAACTTGCTCTCTCAAGAAGTGATATCTAATGAGAATATATTTTGTTCTTGAATGCATCACTAGATTATTTAAAATATTTATAACACTTGTGTTATCATAAAAAATAGAAATAGGTTCATCATACTTTACCTTGATATCTTCCAAAGTTTGCTTCATCCAAATCACTTGAGTACAACACAATACTATTGTATTATATTCTACTTCAACTATAAAAAGTGATACTAAATTCTACTTCTTGCTTAGCCATGATACTAAGCTATCACTAGGGAAGAAAGATCCTTCACTTGTACTCTTTCTATCATCTAAGCACCCTGCCCAATTTGAATCTGTATAAGCAACCAAAGTGAAATCTCTACCTATGGGATACCATAATCCATAATCTAATATCCTCTTGATATATTTAAATATTCTCTTGACTAACTAAACATGACTATATTTTGGAGATGATTGATATCTTATAACCATACCTACTGCATGCATGATGTCTGGCCTTGATGCTATCAAATATAAAAGACTACTAATCATAGATCTATACAAAGATTGATCTATAACAGGTGAATCTTCATCCTTTCTCACCTTATTTCTTGTACAAATTGGTGTGCCAACTAGTGCACAATCCTCAAAACTAATTTTTTTCAACATTTCCTTGGCATATTTACTTTGAGATATAAAAATTCTTTTATCTGATTGAAATATTTTCAATCCTAAGAAAAATGACAATTCTCCAAGCATAGACATCTCAAATTATTTTTGCATATTATCAAAAATTTCTTTTGTCATCTTTTCAATATTTCCTCCAAAAATGATATCATCAACATATACCACAATAATCAATTGATACTCATATTCTATTTTAATGTAGAGATTACTATCAGTAAATCCTCTCTTAAAACCTTGATCCTACAGGTACTTATCAAGTCTTGCATACCAAGCTCTGGGAACTTGGTTAAATCCATACAATTTTTTCTTCAATTTGCATACATGGATACTAATATTTGAGAGAATAAATCCCTTAGGCTTCTCAATGTAGACCTCTTCTTCTAGATTCTCATTCAGGAAGGTAGATTTGACATCCATCTGAAACACTTTAAAATTTTTAAACACTGCATATGTAAGAAACATTATAATAGCCTCTAACCTTTTCACTGGTTCAAAATTTTCTTCACAATCTATTCCCTCAATTTGAGCATATCCTTTACATACTAATCTTACTTTATTTCTGGTCACTTTTCTATTTTCATTCAACTTATTTCTATAAACCCATTTTGTTCCTATCACATTGTGATCTTTTGGTCTAGGTACTAATTCCCAAGTATCATTCTTTTCTATCTAATTTAATTCTTCATCCATAGCCTTAACCCAATTCTTATCATGTCTAGCTTCTGAAAAAGTTTTAGGCTGAATTTTGGATAACAAAGAGAAATTAACTCGCTTAGATTCACTTACCATAATTCTTCTGGTGAAAATTCCTTCATTTATGTCCTTGATGATGTCACTTTCATTATGACTTCTCTAAACATATTTGGATAAAGTTTTGGTTCCCTTTTTCTCCTTCTTCTCATCTTCATCTAATTCTTCAACACCTTCTTCAATGATTACAGGAATGTCTACTGGATCACTGATTCTTTGTGTTCCATCTTCTTCTATCCTAACACTTTCACTTTCAACAATTTTCTTGGTTCTTTTTTTATAACATTTATAAGCTTTAATTTTACAAGAATAACTAAGAAATATACCTTCATCTACTCTAGATTTAAACTTACCAAGTTTTTTATCGATTCTCTTTATGAAGCATCTATTATCGAAATCTCTGAAATAATCAATCGTTATTGTTTTATTTTCCCATAACTCATAACGAGTCTTATCACTATTGAATCTCAATAATGCTTTATTTTGAATATGCACTATTATAGCAACTACATCTCTCCAATATTTATCTAGTATCTTGGATTTATTTAGCATTATCCTCTCCATATCCTAAACTATTCTATTTTTTCGTTCAACTACTCTATTTTGTTGTGGAGTTTTGGCTACTAAATAATGTCTATTTATTCCATGGTCCTCACAAAACTCAATAATTGATCTGACATGAAATGTCCTCCTTGATTTGATCTTAAACACTTAATCTTCAAATTAGTTTCATTCTCAACTAATGCTTTAAATTCTTTAAAATGTCTAAAAGCTTCTGATTTTTTCTTTAAAAACATTACCCAAGTCATATGTGAAACATTATTAATAAGCAACATGGAATATTTCTCACCTTGAGTGCTTTAATTTCTCATAGGTCCACAGAGATCAGTGTGAACAAGCTCTAGCATCTGAGTAATCGAGTATTATTTTGTTTTGGACCATCTTCTAGTCTGCTTCCCATGTTGATAAGGTTCACAAAGCATGTCAGATGGCTTTGTAATCTTTGGAAGATTTTTGACTGCTTGTTTCTTGATGATGTTGAAAAGATTATCAAAATTTATGTGCCCCATTCTCCTTTTCTATATCCAAATTTATTCAATTTATCTTAAACAACATCTTTGACCTTTGATGTCTGATAGCATATACAAATTATTGCATGTTCTCTGAGCATTTGCAACCAACATATCTGAATCTTTTTTTCTAATTTCAAAACCTTCTACATAAAAATTTAGTGTGTGACCTTGATCATACATTTGAATTACACTCAAAATATTATGCTTAAGACCTTCTACATATAAAATATTTTAAGTTTTAGTTATACCATTATCCAAACTTAATGTACCTTTTTCAGTAATTCTGGTAGTAGTATTATCTCTAAATTTCACTGTGCCACCATTGATCTTCTTCAAGGTTATAAAATTAATATTTTATCTTTTCATGTGCCTTGAAAATTCACTATCAATGAACCATGGCTTTTCTTCATTTTTTTCATGCATAGCAGTCTACACCAATATAGATTTTTCAGGTTGTTTCTTTTTCTATGAACCTGTCTAAACTTTGTTCTTGATAAATGGAGCTTTGAAACTTTGATTCTTCTTGACTGACTCAAACACACTTCTATAGTACCAAGCTATGTGTCCAAAGTTGTTACACTTGTAACATATTATGGCCTCTTCATTAAACTCTAATAGAGGAGAAAAAGAGTTGTGGCTTCTACTTGACTTTGCATGACTTTTCTTCTCTTTATTTTTGAAACCGTTAGCTCTTTTTGGACATTCTAATTTCTTATGACCATATCCATTATAATAAAAATAATAACCATAAAAATAAGACCTATTTGTGTATCTTTGACCTAATTGATTTTTTTAGCTCTGTTCCCTCCAGCCTTCTTTGCTTGAGATGTCCTCTGTATTCTTAACTTCTTCCCTTATTTCTTCTTTTATAAGAGCTTCGACATAGCTCTTTATTTTTTCCTTGTCTGTGAAAGTAGTGACCTCCTCTTTCTCTTTTTAAAATCCAATACCTATCTTATATGACATTGATCTTTGATTTTTTAATATCTTATTTAACATATTAGTGCTATTCTCAAATTTTGAATCATTGATTGCTCTATCATTGATTGTTTTATTTGTTTTCTCAAGATCTACTTTTAAAGAAGCAATTTCAATAACATACCTTTCACATTCTTTACTTACTATTTTCAACTATGACGTTAGATATTTTTCATTCTTCTTGTCTTCTTCAAAGTGTGCTTATAGATCTTTAATTATTTCCTTTGACTCTTTTTTATTTTTCTCGATCTAGAGCTTTAATCTTCAATTCTTCTTTTCAAGAGATTTTAACTCTTCTAAGGCATAAATGAGTTCTCCTTCCAGATTCATTTTAGCTTCATCCTATTCTTCTTCTTGATCATCTATACTTTTGCTTGTGGATGTATCTTCATGTTTGGCCATGAATGGAATCTCTTCTTTTGAGTCATTGACTCCACTATCTTCAATTGAGCTAGGATCTTTAGAATACAAACTCTTCTTATCAAAATTTTTCTTGAATTTGCCTTTGAAATTCTTCTTGTATGTAGAATTTCCTTCTTCATTGTCATCATTACCCTTATTTGGGTTTTTAGTTGCAAAATGTCTAATCTTTCCATAATTAAAACATTTGAAAGGTAATTTTTCTTGATATTTATCTGTGCCCTTTTTTAGGTTGCGAATGAATAGAGCACCATTGTCATCTTCATCATCGCTAGAATTATCACTTGATTCTTGAATTTTAGCCTTCTCTTTCTTTGATGTCTTAAAAGCTACTTCTCTCTTTGAAGGTTTATCTTGTTTAGTCTGTATCTCATATACTATAAGAATGCCATGAAGCTTATCCATCTTTAACTTGGCTAAATTCTTCATCTCTTCAATTGCCAAAACTTTTGCATCATATCTCAATGGTAGAGATCTTGACCTTTTGAACCACAGTCAATTCTTCAAAATTTTCTCCAAGACCTTGAATCTAATTGACTATTTGATCAATCCACAAGAGATAACTTGCTATATTTTCTTCTTCTTCGATCTTCAAACTCTTAAACTATCTTCTGAAAGTCTGAAGTTTATCTTGCTAAACCTTTCCATCACCTTTGTAAATATTCTCAAGTTTTACCCAAGTTTCATGAGCAGATTTACATTGCATAAGTTTAACAAATTTTGATTCATATAAACCACATAAAATAGCATTTAAAGCTTTATCATTATTTTCACTTGCCTTATTTTCTACCGGAGTAGTTACAAGTGTATGTGGCTCTTCATATTCCTCCACTATTGCTTGCCATATGTTGAATCTAAGGGCCATCAAATAAGTCTTCATCTTTATGCTCCAAAAAACATAATTCATAGCATCAAACAAAGGTGCCTTATTTTTAGAAAATACTTCATGTGATCCAACCATCATGCTTTCCCAATCTTCCTTCAAGATGTAAAACTTTTTCAAAAAGAACTTACTCTGATACTAATTATTAAACATGAAATATACTGAAAGGGAGGAGGCTGATCAGTATATTATATATATATATATATATATATATATAAATTAATCTTATTTCTTTTCTTTAACCACTCAATCATACATTCAAGATACGCAATAAAAATAAAATAATAATTTTCACCACACGCGCGAGAGAGAGAGAGAGAGAGAGAGAGAGAGAGAGAGAGAGAGGCCAAATTTTTATGTGGAAACCCAAAGTGGAAAAAACTATAGAGAATAATCTTAAGTATTGAATGAGCACCAACTCAAAATACAAAGTTTTTAAGCACCAACTTGCAGGAGCACCAACCCCTTACAAAGATTCATGAGCGCCAACCCCTCTTGTGTATAAAACACAACTATCTCTTAATGTTTCTTACTTAATAAATTATAGAACTCTACAATATCTCCTCTTTTTCTCTTTTCAAAAACAAATATGAACCATGCACTCTCTTGCATATCTCAAATGAATTTTTAATACTTTATTTATAGCTTTCAAAATGACCTTTGGCATTTACCCTTTGTAACCCTTCAATCCTCATGAAAAATGGTGTCAAACTTGCATGACCCTTCGTATCCTTGCATTTGAAAAGTCATATGGTGACCATTCATAAGTAAAAGTATCCTTTCCTCTTTTGTCTTTATCTTGGTGACTTTTCGTATTCCTTAAAGTGTCCCTTCATAGAAAATTATTCCATACCTCTTTTGTCTTCACATGGTGACTCTTGGAATTCCTCAAGATGACTCTTCATGAGAAAATGCATCATATTCCTCTTTCATCTTTTACCCTGTGACTCTTTGACTTCTCCATGGGCCCTCTTTTGACTTATATGCAACCAAAAATATATTCATTAATATTAAATAAATATTAACACACATTAACCAAGATATAAATATCAAAAAAACCATTAAATGTAATGGGGCCTATATCACTAATAATGATAGACCTTTGACATAAATGAAAATATTTCCAACACAACTGCCAGCTACAATATTCACACCCAAAGTAGTTTTATTGAGATATCATACATTTACACATCGAGCACATGTTTAGAGAGCTTCTCATACTTCTAGATGGGTCCCTAAGAGCCCTATAGTTACATCCACTTCTTAGAGCTACAGAGGGACCCCAAAGTCAGTTTCCACTTTAGAGATTTCAAAGCATTTACAACATATACAAATTTTAGAGCCATAGTATTAGCATTTTCATGGTTTCACTCTTTGATACTAGACACCATGACAGGGAGTCTCATTTGAGACTCATCAGTTAGTATCATTCCTTTCCAACATTGACTACACATAGTCTCTTTTGCTTGATTATACATAGCTTATTCAAAAATATAAAACCAATACAAACATTCAAAAATATAAAAACATGTCAATTTCATGCATCATCTATGTTTTACATTGCTAATCACTATGCTAGACTTAGATTACGTTGTTCTATGCTATTGTTTATCAATTTATCTATATTACCATGCTTCACTTGATCTTCTTTGAGTGTGTGCAGTGCATCTAAATCCTTGATCGATTCACTCCACCCATTGAGGGGGCATCTTACTTCTAAATTCTAGCTACATATCTATACACCTACCCACTGAGGGCACACTATACATGACTACACCATCCAGGTTACGTCATTCTTACACTACACACTCTAGGCATCTTGTTGTCATATGGTCCTTACTTGCTTACATAGATATTACATTGATATCCATTAGTATTTATCACACTTTTTTATTTTATAGTATATATATTAGTCTTGTATTACGTATCTTGTATACCCTTGCTTCTTGATTTTTCATAGTTAGATGCATGTTTATATTTCCAGTACTTTGCATGCTTCCACTCTTCACTTTGATTATCTATATGTGTTTACATTTTCTATTTCTTGTTTGTTTCTTTTTTGTGTTTTAGGACATTTTCTAATGTTATTTTCTTCTATCTATATGTGTGTGCCTTTGGACATTTGTCAATGTCCTTGGTGTGTGCCTTTCTATGTGCTTGTGGCCCATGTTTCAATCTTTACTTATTTTTATTATGTGTGTATGTGACATTTGAACATGCCTTGTATTCTTTACATGTTTATTTGGCCCCTTGGCCACCCTTTCATGTTTTATTGCTTCTTGTTTTGTATGGTTGTTGCTTGATAGATTCTCTTTGTGTGCATTTCCATGATTTCAATCGTGTATTTACCTTGCTTCTTGGATGCCATGATGTACATCATGCTCTATCACTCCATGTCACTAAAAACTAACATCTTAAATTTTAGTTTACTCTTATGCACATGCTATTACATTGTTATATTTATCTAGACATACCCTTGTGGATTTAACAATCTCTCTTTATAACTTTTGCTATATCTTGAGATCATGTATATCAATGCTATATCAAATATTTTTGTAGCTTAACACACTTATAGGGCTTCTTCTTCTGAGGGCGATCATTACAGGGTATTTATTCCTACCTTAAAAAGAGGGGGGGAAAATAAGAGTTTTGTCATAGAGATAAGAGCTCATATTGGTAAAAAGAATAGTTTGAGAGAAGTATAGTCCAAAATCAAGAACTCAAAATAGGTAGACCAGATCAGATAGACAATAAAGAACATAGAACAGTTATCAGTTTTGGCTCTAGAAAATAGTGCTAAAAATGGGACTACAATGCTAGAACCCAAAGTGTCCAATTTTTGGCACTATTATCCAAATAGTAGAATTTTCAATTTTTTTAGAATCAGGTAGAGAGGTGAGTTTAATCATAGTTTTACTAGTATAGTACAATCCAGAAATCAATAGTTTTTAGCACTTATTTTGCTTAGAAAATTTAGATACAGGGGGCATCATGTATGGAATGAGGGTTTCCATTTCCAATTTAGACATGGTAGTTGATACAACTTTTAGTTTAGAATCTATGTTTCAGACACCAAGTATTGGGGGCAATGTGTGCGGCATATGGGCCTTTCTATTTTTTGAGTTTAGTACATTTCTTGCATATTCCCAGTAGTTGTGTACCTTACTCCAATTGTAGGTGGTTGGAATCAATTTCAAGAAAAATTTCATACAAGTTTGATTCCCACCTACTTGAGTGGATTCTTAAGCCTTGATACCAATCTTGGAGGGGCTTCTATACAATTATAATCTCCATCTTTTGAAGTGGCCAAATTGTGGCCTAGTTTCCAGTTTACATTCAGTTATCCATGCCAACATTGTTAGATTACAACACATTCATGAGATCCATGAGCCATCTCATATGATATTTAGATTATATCAGTATATTATCATTTAGTTTCACATCATAGGGCAATAATGGAGCCAAATGTCTAGCTAACCTTTGTATTTTTGAGCCACCTATTCAAAAGGATTAGACACATAGTCCAGATAGCGAATAACACATGCATGATTCATTAACTTCACATAGCTGGTGAAGATGGAGCCAAAGGGCATATATTTGTATTCTTTAGCCACATTCCATGGGATTGAGCACTTAACTCATTCATTGATATAACTCTTGGTTCAACATACTTCTAGGATCACTCAACACAACCCAAAAACATAACAAGTTTTGTATTGGTTCACATACTTGATGATTTGTATTCATTCCTTTCTCTTCCTATTTACCTAGCTTTATACATTCTTATTGATTCTGTTCATGATCATAATCATCTTGCTTTGGTGTCCAAACATAATTATTCCTCTCTTTATTCCATGTACCATATTCTATTGTGCTACTCTGATTCCAACCATGACCATAGTAGGTATTATTCCATGCATAGTCATAGTGATTTCCACATTCATTCCATGTGCCATAGTATTTTTTGTTTGGATTCCATTCATATCCATAATGATTGAAAATTTTATTCCCTGTATAGACAAAATGATTGTTATTATGACACTTCCTCACCCGGTTCCATGATTGTTTCCTCTCGTGATGATGTGGGTGTCTATATACCTCAACCTTTTCCAATACTTTGACCTTATCCACCTTTGCTTCTACCTCTTCCACCTTTTCCTTCTTTGTCTCTTGAGTAAGTGAATTGTTCATTTTTAGTGTGTCTTTATCTATATCATCTGAATCTTCATCATGATCTTCATCACCTATTTCAATCTCATCCTTATGATCTACTTGGATCGTTATTGGTGCCTTTTTCACTATGATATCTTGTAAAGTGATCTTCTTTTTCTTATACCAAAACTTCATGAACTTTTTCTGAAGATTAATATTCATTTTTCCCAAAGTCTCTAACCATGGATATCCAAGAAAAATATCCACATCATCCATATCCAAAGCTTAAAAATCTAAATGCAAAACATATTTTTCCATAATGAGCTTCAGATCTTCAAACATTGAAATATTCTTACCATCTACTTGAACCTCCTTGATATTATTTGCTTGAACATGTAGATGCTTAGCCACATTCATGTTAATGAAGTTATACTTGCTAGTAGGGTTTATGGACACAACCACCTTCTTCTTTTGAATGCATCCATTAAATTGAAAAATTGACTTAGATTTCTTTGGAGCCAAATTATTATTCTTCTTCTTCTTCTTCTATTGCTTCTTCTACTTCTTCTTCTTCTTGTTTTTCTAATGATTCTTCTATTTCTTCTTCTTCTTTTTCTACTTCTTCTTCTTCTTCTACTGCTTCTTCTTTTTCTACTTCTTGTTTTATAGGTCAATGATCTAAAAAGATCTGTTCCATTTCTTTCCATGAAGAAAACCTTTCTGTACAGCTCAACTGATCAAACCAATCTAGTGCAGGGCCAGACAAAAAAAGAGTTAATCGTCTTTGCCAAAAAGTTTTTCTAAAATGATTCTCCAAAAGGAACCACCATTCTTTAGCATCAATATCATCTTCCCCTAAAAATATTTGCAACTCCATGATCCATAAATAAATTAGGGTTCATGAAACCCTAAAATGTCAAAATTGATCCATAAAATCGTAATAAATCACTCCAAAAAACTCAAAAAATTATGAAATTTTGATTTTACTTCTCTTAAATCTGATTACATCTCTAGTAAAAATTTCGAATAAAAATTTCCTATATTTCGAAAGATATATCAAAATTATTATAAACCCTAAAATATCAATAAATCCCTCAAAACGAATCAAAAAATTTTGAAATTTTTACTACACTTCTACTATCTTTTATTACATCTTCAGTAAAAATTTAAATTAAAAATTATTTATATTTCAGAAGATATAGTGAAATTAGTGTTTCACTCCACACAAATTGCCCAAATCGAAGCTCTGATACCACTTGTTATGATCTTGATATTAAATATATGCATAAATACCCTTAAGGTAGGGAAACACCATATAATACTCCTTTAGGAAGGAGTAACTCTACAATGTCTCTTCGAGGGGACAACATCTAATATCCTCTTACAATAGAAGACTCAATCCTTACTTGATATCCTTACCATGATAATCATCTCCTATATATATACATCTATCTAACCCATGGATGGGTAACCTCCTAATCTAATGTAGGCCAACCATTACCCAATGTATTACTTCAATAAGTTACTCTATTATCCTAATATAGTGTACCCATATAACTAAGGGGATGTGTGCCACATGTCGGCATCTCCATCGACCCATATACATCAATATATCATATCCCTATGTACATAGCAATTCATATGGTGACCCTTCATAATAAAAAGCATCTTTTCCTTTTTTGTCTTTATCTTGGTGACTTTTCATATGCCTTAAAGTGTCTCTTCATGAAAAAATGTGCCAAAACTCTTTTGTCTTCACATGGTGACTCTTGGAATTCTTCAAGATGACTCTTCATGAGAAAATGCATCTTGTTTCTCTTTTATCTTTTACCCCATGACTCTTTGACTTCTCCATGGGCCCTCTTTTGAATTATATGTAACCAAAAATATATTAATTAATATTAAATAAATATTAACACACATTAGCCAAGATATGAATATTGAAAACACCATCAAATTCAATGGGGCATATATCACCAATAATGCTAGACCTTTGACATCAATGACAATATTTCAAAAAATATTCCCCTTTGTCATTGATGGCAACCTCAACCTAAAATTTCCATATCCTAAAACCTACATATACTATCATCTAAAAAATATACAGTAACTCCCCCTTACTGTAGCAACCTATACCTATTCCTTGTACTTGTTTCTACACTTATCCTATAATTATTATTCTCCCCCTTTGACATTAATGGAAAAAGGCCTACCTGGAGCTAATACTTAGCTCCTCCTCAACTGATACTGAACCTCAATGATAGGAAGTAAAATAAATTACTCCCAACTTATCTTGCAGATACTCAAATGTGTCTTTTGGTAGTGCCTTTATGAAAATATCTACAATCTGCTCTGTAGTACTGATATACTCCATCTTAATCTATTGATTTGCAACTTGCTCTCTCAAGAAGTGATATCTAATGAGAATATATTTTGTTCTTGAATGCATCACTAGATTATTTAAAATATTTATAACACTTGTGTTATCATAAAAAATAGAAATAGGTTCATCATACTTTACCTTGATATCTTCCAAAGTTTGCTTCATCCAAATCACTTGAGTACAACACAATACTATTGTATTATATTCTACTTCAACTATAAAAAGTGATACTAAATTCTACTTCTTGCTTAGCCATGATACTAAGCTATCACTAGGGAAGAAAGATCCTTCACTTGTACTCTTTCTATCATCTAAGCACCCTGCCCAATTTGAATCTGTATAAGCAACCAAAGTGAAATCTCTACCTATGGGATACCATAATCCATAATCTAATATCCTCTTGATATATTTAAATATTCTCTTGACTAACTAAACATGACTATATTTTGGAGATGATTGATATCTTATAACCATACCTACTGCATGCATGATGTCTGGCCTTGATGCTATCAAATATAAAAGACTACTAATCATAGATCTATACAAAGATTGATCTATAACAGGTGAATCTTCATCCTTTCTCACCTTATTTCTTGTACAAATTGGTGTGCCAACTAGTGCACAATCCTCAAAACTAATTTTTTTCAACATTTCCTTGGCATATTTACTTTGAGATATAAAAATTCTTTTATCTGATTGAAATATTTTCAATCCTAAGAAAAATGACAATTCTCCAAGCATAGACATCTCAAATTATTTTTGCATATTATCAAAAATTTCTTTTGTCATCTTTTCAATATTTCCTCCAAAAATGATATCATCAACATATACCACAATAATCAATTGATACTCATATTCTATTTTAATGTAGAGATTACTATCAGTAAATCCTCTCTTAAAACCTTGATCCTACAGGTACTTATCAAGTCTTGCATACCAAGCTCTGGGAGCTTGGTTAAATCCATACAATTTTTTCTTCAATTTGCATACATGGATACTAATATTTGAGAGAATAAATCCCTTAGGCTTCTCAATGTAGACCTCTTCTTCTAGATTCTCATTCAGGAAGGTAGATTTGACATCCATCTGAAACACTTTAAAATTTTTAAACACTGCATATGTAAGAAACATTATAATAGCCTCTAACCTTTTCACTGGTTCAAAATTTTCTTCACAATCTATTCCCTCAATTTGAGCATATCCTTTACATACTAATCTTACTTTATTTCTGGTCACTTTTCTATTTTCATTCAACTTATTTCTATAAACCCATTTTGTTCCTATCACATTGTGATCTTTTGGTCTAGGTACTAATTCCCAAGTATCATTCTTTTCTATCTAATTTAATTCTTCATCCATAGCCTTAACCCAATTCTTATCATGTCTAGCTTCTGAAAAAGTTTTAGGCTGAATTTTGGATAACAAAGAGAAATTAACTCGCTTAGATTCACTTACCATAATTCTTCTGGTGAAAATTCCTTCATTTATGTCCTTGATGATGTCACTTTCATTATGACTTCTCTAAACATATTTGGATAAAGTTTTGGTTCCCTTTTTCTCCTTCTTCTCATCTTCATCTAATTCTTCAACACCTTCTTCAATGATTACAGGAATGTCTACTGGATCACTGATTCTTTGTGTTCCATCTTCTTCTATCCTAACACTTTCACTTTCAACAATTTTCTTGGTTCTTTTTTTATAACATTTATAAGCTTTAATTTTACAAGAATAACTAAGAAATATACCTTCATCTACTCTAGATTTAAACTTACCAAGTTTTTTATCGATTCTCTTTATGAAGCATCTATTATCGAAATCTCTGAAATAATCAATCGTTATTGTTTTATTTTCCCATAACTCATAACGAGTCTTATCACTATTGAATCTCAATAATGCTTTATTTTGAATATGCACTATTATAGCAACTACATCTCTCCAATATTTATCTAGTATCTTGGATTTATTTAGCATTATCCTCTCCATATCCTAAACTATTCTATTTTTTCGTTCAACTACTCTATTTTGTTGTGGAGTTTTGGCTACTAAATAATGTCTATTTATTCCATGGTCCTCACAAAACTCAATAATTGATCTGACATGAAATGTCCTCCTTGATTTGATCTTAAACACTTAATCTTCAAATTAGTTTCATTCTCAACTAATGCTTTAAATTCTTTAAAATGTCTAAAAGCTTCTGATTTTTTCTTTAAAAACATTACCCAAGTCATATGTGAAACATTATTAATAAGCAACATGGAATATTTCTCACCTTGAGTGCTTTAATTTCTCATAGGTCCACAGAGATCAGTGTGAACAAGCTCTAGCATCTGAGTAATCGAGTATTATTTTGTTTTGGACCATCTTCTAGTCTGCTTCCCATGTTGATAAGGTTCACAAAGCATGTCAGATGGCTTTGTAATCTTTGGAAGATTTTTGACTGCTTGTTTCTTGATGATGTTGAAAAGATTATCAAAATTTATGTGCCCCATTCTCCTTTTCTATATCCAAATTTATTCAATTTATCTTAAACAACATCTTTGACCTTTGATGTCTGATAGCATATACAAATTATTGCATGTTCTCTGAGCATTTGCAACCAACATATCTGAATCTTTTTTTCTAATTTCAAAACCTTCTACATAAAAATTTAGTGTGTGACCTTGATCATACATTTGAATTACACTCAAAATATTATGCTTAAGACCTTCTACATATAAAATATTTTAAGTTTTAGTTATACCATTATCCAAACTTAATGTACCTTTTTCAGTAATTCTGGTAGTAGTATTATCTCTAAATTTCACTGTGCCACCATTGATCTTCTTCAAGGTTATAAAATTAATATTTTATCTTTTCATGTGCCTTGAAAATTCACTATCAATGAACCATGGCTTTTCTTCATTTTTTTCATGCATAGCAGTCTACACCAATATAGATTTTTCAGGTTGTTTCTTTTTCTATGAACCTGTCTAAACTTTGTTCTTGATAAATGGAGCTTTGAAACTTTGATTCTTCTTGACTGACTCAAACACACTTCTATAGTACCAAGCTATGTGTCCAAAGTTGTTACACTTGTAACATATTATGGCCTCTTCATTAAACTCTAATAGAGGAGAAAAAGAGTTGTGGCTTCTACTTGACTTTGCATGACTTTTCTTCTCTTTATTTTTGAAACCGTTAGCTCTTTTTGGACATTCTAATTTCTTATGACCATATCCATTATAATAAAAATAATAACCATAAAAATAAGACCTATTTGTGTATCTTTGACCTAATTGATTTTTTTAGCTCTGTTCCCTCCAGCCTTCTTTGCTTGAGATGTCCTCTGTATTCTTAACTTCTTCCCTTATTTCTTCTTTTATAAGAGCTTCGACATAGCTCTTTATTTTTTCCTTGTCTGTGAAAGTAGTGACCTCCTCTTTCTCTTTTTAAAATCCAATACCTATCTTATATGACATTGATCTTTGATTTTTTAATATCTTATTTAACATATTAGTGCTATTCTCAAATTTTGAATCATTGATTGCTCTATCATTGATTGTTTTATTTGTTTTCTCAAGATCTACTTTTAAAGAAGCAATTTCAATAACATACCTTTCACATTCTTTACTTACTATTTTCAACTATGACGTTAGATATTTTTCATTCTTCTTGTCTTCTTCAAAGTGTGCTTATAGATCTTTAATTATTTCCTTTGACTCTTTTTTATTTTTCTCGATCTAGAGCTTTAATCTTCAATTCTTCTTTTCAAGAGATTTTAACTCTTCTAAGGCATAAATGAGTTCTCCTTCCAGATTCATTTTAGCTTCATCCTATTCTTCTTCTTGATCATCTATACTTTTGCTTGTGGATGTATCTTCATGTTTGGCCATGAATGGAATCTCTTCTTTTGAGTCATTGACTCCACTATCTTCAATTGAGCTAGGATCTTTAGAATACAAACTCTTCTTATCAAAATTTTTCTTGAATTTGCCTTTGAAATTCTTCTTGTATGTAGAATTTCCTTCTTCATTGTCATCATTACCCTTATTTGGGTTTTTAGTTGCAAAATGTCTAATCTTTCCATAATTAAAACATTTGAAAGGTAATTTTTCTTGATATTTATCTGTGCCCTTTTTTAGGTTGCGAATGAATAGAGCACCATTGTCATCTTCATCATCGCTAGAATTATCACTTGATTCTTGAATTTTAGCCTTCTCTTTCTTTGATGTCTTAAAAGCTACTTCTCTCTTTGAAGGTTTATCTTGTTTAGTCTGTATCTCATATACTATAAGAATGCCATGAAGCTTATCCATCTTTAACTTGGCTAAATTCTTCATCTCTTCAATTGCCAAAACTTTTGCATCATATCTCAATGGTAGAGATCTTGACCTTTTGAACCACAGTCAATTCTTCAAAATTTTCTCCAAGACCTTGAATCTAATTGACTATTTGATCAATCCACAAGAGATAACTTGCTATATTTTCTTCTTCTTCGATCTTCAAACTCTTAAACTATCTTCTGAAAGTCTGAAGTTTATCTTGCTAAACCTTTCCATCACCTTTGTAAATATTCTCAAGTTTTACCCAAGTTTCATGAGCAGATTTACATTGCATAAGTTTAACAAATTTTGATTCATATAAACCACATAAAATAGCATTTAAAGCTTTATCATTATTTTCACTTGCCTTATTTTCTACCGGAGTAGTTACAAGTGTATGTGGCTCTTCATATTCCTCCACTATTGCTTGCCATATGTTGAATCTAAGGGCCATCAAATAAGTCTTCATCTTTATGCTCCAAAAAACATAATTCATAGCATCAAACAAAGGTGCCTTATTTTTAAAAAATACTTCATGTGATCCAACCATCATGCTTTCCCAATCTTCCTTCAAGATGTAAAACTTTTTCAAAAAGAACTTACTCTGATACTAATTATTAAACATGAAATATACTGAAAGGGAGGAGGCTGATCAGTATATTATATATATATATATATATATATATATATAAATTAATCTTATTTCTTTTCTTTAACCACTCAATCATACATTCAAGATACGCAATAAAAATAAAATAATAATTTTCACCACACGCGCGCGAGAGAGAGAGAGAGAGAGAGAGAGAGAGAGAGAGAGAGAGAGAGAGGCCAAATTTTTATGTGGAAACCCAAAGTGGAAAAAACTATAGAGAATAATCTTAAGTATTGAATGAGCACCAACTCAAAATACAAAGTTTTTAAGCACCAACTTGCAGGAGCACCAACCCCTTACAAAGATTCATGAGCGCCAACCCCTCTTGTGTATAAAACACAACTATCTCTTAATGTTTCTTACTTAATAAATTATAGAACTCTACAATATCTCCTCTTTTTCTCTTTTCAAAAACAAATATGAACCATGCACTCTCTTGCATATCTCAAATGGATTTTTAATACTTTATTTATAGCTTTCAAAATGACCTTTGGCATTTACCCTTTGTAACCCTTCAATCCTCATGAAAAATGGTGTCAAACTTGCATGACCCTTCGTATCCTTGCATTTGAAAAGTCATATGGTGACCATTCATAAGTAAAAGTATCCTTTCCTCTTTTGTCTTTATCTTGGTGACTTTTCGTATTCCTTAAAGTGTCCCTTCATAGAAAATTATTCCATACCTCTTTTGTCTTCACATGGTGACTCTTGGAATTCCTCAAGATGACTCTTCATGAGAAAATGCATCATATTCCTCTTTCATCTTTTACCCTGTGACTCTTTGACTTCTCCATGGGCCCTCTTTTGACTTATATGCAACCAAAAATATATTCATTAATATTAAATAAATATTAACACACATTAACCAAGATATAAATATCAAAAAAACCATTAAATGTAATGGGGCCTATATCACTAATAATGATAGACCTTTGACATAAATGAAAATATTTCCAACACAACTGCAAGCTACAATATTCACACCCAAAGTAGTTTTATTGAGATATCATTCATTTGCACATCGAGCACATGTTTAGAGAGCTTCTCATACTTCTAGATGGGTCCCTAAGAGCCCTATAGTTACATCCACTTCTTAGAGCTACAGAGGGACCCCAAAGTCAGTTTCCACTTTAGAGATTTCAAAGCATTTACAACATATACAAATTTTAGAGCCATAGTATTAGCATTTTCATTATGCTTCATGATCATGCATGATTTCACTCTTTGATACTGGACACCATGACGGGGAGTCTCATTTGAGACTCATCAGTTAGTATCATTCCTTTCCAACATTGACTACACATAGTCTCTTTTGCTTGATTATACATAGCTTATTCAAAAATATAAAACCAATACAAACATTCAAAAATATAAAAACATGTCAATTTCATGCATCATCTATGTTTTACATTGCTAATCACTATGCTAGACTTAGATTACGTTGTTCTATGCTATTGTTTATCAATTTATCTATATTACCATGCTTCACTTGATCTTCTTTGAGTGTGTGCAGTGCATCTAAATCCTTGATCGATTCACTCCACCCATTGAGGGGGCATCTTACTTCTAAATTCTAGCTACATATCTATACACCTACCCACTGAGGGCACACTATACATGACTACACCATCCAGGTTACGTCATTCTTACACTACACACTCTAGGCATCTTGTTGTCATATGGTCCTTACTTGCTTACATAGATATTACATTGATATCCATTAGTATTTATCACACTTTTTTATTTTATAGTATATATATTAGTCTTGTATTACGTATCTTGTATACCCTTGCTTCTTGATTTTTCATAGTTAGATGCATGTTTATATTTCCAGTACTTTGCATGCTTCCACTCTTCACTTTGATTATCTATATGTGTTTACATTTTCTATTTCTTGTTTGTTTCTTTTTTGTGTTTTAGGACATTTTCTAATGTTATTTTCTTCTATCTATATGTGTGTGCCTTTGGACATTTGTCAATGTCCTTGGTGTGTGCCTTTCTATGTGCTTGTGGCCCATGTTTCAATCTTTACTTATTTTTATTATGTGTGTATGTGACATTTGAACATGCCTTGTATTCCTTACATGTTTATTTGGCCCCTTGGCCACCCTTTCATGTTTTATTGCTTCTTGTTTTGTATGGTTGTTGCTTGATAGATTCTCTTTGTGTGCATTTCCATGATTTCAATCGTGTATTTACCTTGCTTCTTGGATGCCATGATGTACATCATGCTCTATCACTCCATGTCACTAAAAACTAACATCTTAAATTTTAGTTTACTCTTATGCACATGCTATTACATTGTTATATTTATCTAGACATACCCCTGTGGATCTAACAATCTCTCTTTATAACTTTTGCTATATCTTGAGATCATGTATATCAATGCTATATCAAATATTTTTGTAGCTTAACACACTTATAGGGCTTCTTCTTCTGAGGGCGATCATTACAGGGTATTTATTCCTACCTTAAAAAGAGGGGGGGGGAAATAAGAGTTTTGTCATAGAGATAAGAGCTCATATTGGTAAAAAAAATAGTTTGAGAGAAGTATAGTCCAAAATCAAGAACTCAAAATAGGTAGACCAGATCAGATAGACAATAAAGAACATAGAACAGTTATCAGTTTTGGCTCTAGAAAATAGTGCTAAAAATGGGACTACAATGCTAGAACCCAAAGTGTCCAATTTCTGGCACTATTATCCAAATAGTAGAATTTTCAATTTTTTTAGAATCAGGTAGAGAGGTGAGTTTAATCATAGTTTTACTAGTATAGTACAATCCAGAAATCAATAGTTTTTAGCACTTATTTTGCTTAGAAAATTTAGATACAGGGGGCATCATGTATGGAATGAGGGTTTCCATTTCCAATTTAGACATGGTAGTTGATACAACTTTTAGTTTAGAATCTATGTTTCAGACACCAAGTATTGGGGGCAATGTGTGCGGCATATGGGCCTTTCTATTTTTTGAGTTTAGTACATTTCTTGCATATTCCCAGTAGTTGTGTACCTTACTCCAATTGTAGGTGGTTGGAATCAATTTCAAGAAAAATTTCATACAAGTTTGATTCCCACCTACTTGAGTGGATTCTTAAGCCTTGATACCAATCTTGGAGGGGCTTCTATACAATTATAATCTCCATCTTTTGAAGTGGCCAAATTGTGGCCTAGTTTCCAGTTTACATTCAGTTATCCATGCCAACATTGTTAGATTACAACACATTCATGAGATCCATGAGCCATCTCATATGATATTTAGATTATATCAGTATATTATCATTTAGTTTCACATCATAGGGCAATAATGGAGCCAAATGTCTAGCTAACCTTTGTATTTTTGAGCCACCTATTCAAAAGGATTAGACACATAGTCCAGATAGCGAATAACACATGCATGATTCATTAACTTCACATAGCTGGTGAAGATGGAGCCAAAGGGCATATATTTGTATTCTTTAGCCACATTCCATGGGATTGAGCACTTAACTCATTCATTGATATAACTCTTGGTTCAACATACTTCTAGCATCACTCAACACAACCCAACAACATAACAAGTTTTGTATTGGTTCACATACTTGATGATGTGTATTCATTCCTTTCTCTTCCTCTCTTCCTATTTACCTAGCTTTATACATTCTTATTTTATATATAGTGTATCTAGTAAGAACTGATCTACTTTCACTTTCCTTGTTTGTAGATTCACATAGTATAATGTGCTCTCACTATGCATAATCCAACATCACACAACTTCTTAGGCTTAGCCTCACAAGTAAGTTCAGGTACACTTCTCTTTTCTCCTTTATCTTAATATTTCACTTTGTTGCATACTTATAATAAAAGTGGGGGGGGGGTGAAATTTAATCACATAAAAATATAATTTGTACAACTTGAGCATGACTTGTGACACCCAAACCATAGGTCTCTCCTACTCATTTTCACATCCCACTTAGGAATGTTTTCACTATTTCTCAATCATCTAAAGCCTTCTAGATTCAGTCCTAGTTACCCCAGACTCCTCTCTTAGGCATAGACCTATCCTCTAAGGTCCCTTTCCCCTTGGACAATAGTGTCGTAAGTTGTATTATAGCATTGGAACCTAGGGTGTCCACTTTTCAGTGATGTTGTCCAAGTCACTAATAGCCTCAAATGGTCATATTTCCCTAAATCATTATCTTTTTCCTTGTCAACCTAACACAAGTTCATATAACCTAAAATCATTATTTTCCTTATAAAATTCTATTCAAGGGTCATTTAGAAGGGTTGGTAATCATTCAAAGGCACAAGCTAGAAATACACTAAGCACACTCAAGTAAATATTCTTATTCTCTGGATACAACTAACCACTACTATTTATAGCCCATCCAAGCTCCTTCACTAGTCATGAGTCATCTCAAGCCTTCCAAAATTCACATACACTTACATTACATACACAATATTTCACAATATACATTCAAATTGGGAGAATTACATTGGTCTTGATCCCTCTTTAGAGTATTGGTATATAGGTAATGTGCCCACACATGGGGTGTGATTGCATGTTCAATGCATATTACACACTAACCCCTTTTTCTAGTTGATTGGAAATCATATATCAAGCTTGAAGGGGGACTAGGACCCTAGAAGATAAAATCAATTACACACAAAGCTTTGTGAATGATCCAAACTTGATATTTTAGGCATAGGGTATCCCATAGTAGCAAAATAGAACTTAGAATTAAAAAAAGATCAAACTTGAAGGAATACAGTGCTAAAAATAGGACTACAATGATAGACCCCAGGTGTCCCATTTTTGGTGCTCTTATCCAGACATAAAATAGACTTTTAGGTCCTATTTTTGATAGTCTACCTAGCCAAATCAAGAATTTGTAGTTCCCAAATCCTACATCTCATCCTAGAATCATCTAAGTTTACTCTCTATCCCCTTTGTTTGCTATTTTTAGTAATTAATTAATCACTTCCAGATTTAGTAAATTAGTAGATTAATTCAAGCACACTTCTTTTACTGATTACCAGATTAATCTAGACCCCTTTACTAATTAGGAAATCAAACACTTAGTTTCCCAAAAATAGTAAAACACTATCATAGGGAATTTGTTGCTAATCAAATTTGTTTCAAAAAATTGACTAGCAAGGTCATTAGTGTTATGCCTATTTTCTACACCCCTCTAATTTTTTTCAAAAGGTTTATACTTACTATCATAGAGATGACCATATTATAAAGCCTAAAACTGTATCGAGGACCCTATTGATTGATAGTATTTGTAGATGCATACTTGATTCTGAAATTGTAATGATTTGTTGATAGGTTTTATTTATGTTTCAGTGGTTTCAAATAACATGGTGGATAAATGAATAAAATATGCATATGTTATTATAGATGTTATTAGTTATTCTATTCATTAGATCAACACACTTTGATAGGTTCAGTTGATGTTTGGGATTTAAGTTTTTAGTCATTTTTGATGCTACTTGGTGATAATTTGATCTTCATGAGTAATTTTGATTTATGGTTTAGATAGAAAGATGATGTAGTCCAAAAAGCATTACAATTCAATTTTGGTATGAATAATTCAGTTTGTCACTATTTGATATGTTGATGATTCAGTTTGGTTGTCTTGATTCTACACATGGTTCAATTCATAATGGCATAATTGGTATTCAAAGTTTTTGATTTCGATCAATATAGTGATCATGGTTATAGTGCATATGTTTCAGTTCATGTACCTTTGAGTAGTGAGAAATTAACAACATTTACATTCCTTGAAATGATGAAAGAAAACCTTTTTGCTTGAAATGAAGAAAAATAAGTTTTGTCTATCATGCATTCATATATCAATTGTATAAAGTGGTACCTATCTTGGCATTCATGTTATATTTTGAATTTCTGACTAAGTTTATACATTATGTAAAACATGAACTAATCCTAGATCTAACCTTAATCATAAATATGAAGAACCCTTTTGGTCACGAGGTCATCTAGAGTTTGGACACTTGATACATTTGAAAAAATAAACTTTTGGTGATCGAGTTGAATTTAATCTCTAAGGGCCTTGGTCATTTGTTTGGTTGATTGTATGGTTGCTAATTTGGATGGATTATATGAGTCGCAAGATCCTTTGATGGTGACATAATATGATGTGGCAATTGGTGAGTTGAATGATGCTTAGTTAGCTTAAAACAATATTTTGTTTGATGAGTTGGTGAATGTATTAAATGTTTTCATTGTACTTTTGGATTGCTTAGAGATTTGGTGTTAGTTGGGCATTAATGACATAACAATCTCCTTGTTAGTAAAAAATTAGCAACACATTTAGTATGAAGATTAGTTTGTTTTTAGATTTTTTAGATCGATAAAATGATTTACTAGCATTACTAAGTACATAGAAATTGATGCAGACCAATGGTTGCTTAGCACATCATTCAAATGGTTATGATTCAAATAGTGGTAAATAAAAAGTTATCTTTCTTGATTCTATGCATTCATTTTGCAAGATCCTAGTAGAAGCAAAGTCTTGGAAAGATAGAGGTTGAATTTCAAATTAGAGGTTGAGGGAAATATTGAGAGAAGGATTTAACTTTGAAGTTAGGTATGTCAAGTTGTATTGATTGGTTTCTGGTCAGAAGGCATTCTGTGATAAAGTAAGATTTTAAAATGAAAGGATAAGTTGGATGTTATAAATATAGATAAAAGTAGGTTTTTTTTTGAATGGTTATAAAATGGAAAATGTTTAAGTTTCACTGGGTCTTTTGCATTTAGTAGTGGTCATTTGTTTGGGATGTGTTGACCAAATTTGACTTTTAGTTCAATTTGGATCACCCTAGTAAAAAAATGATTTTTAGGCCTATATGGGGGTATAATTTATTGTCTTGAGGTTTTCATAGGTCATTTGATGTCAATTGATGTGATAATAACTTTGGTCATTAGTTTCTAGGTCTATTTATCATTTTAAGTCATTTAAGGGGTCAAATAGATGCATTTAATGCTTTATACATGTTTATTAGGAAATGTACAAGTTAAAAATTCTGATGTCATGTGACATGTGTCCTAGGAAGTCTTTAGTGATTGTTATTAATTGAACATTACATGTGCGGAAGAAAGCATAGTTTTATAGTGAAAAAGGAAGATTTGGGCCCTTATATGGCCTCATTAGGAAGTGTGCCACATGGGAGAGGGTTATAAGATGTCCTTTCACCTTAATTCACTCAAATACATGATTTTAATGACTTGAAAGTTCCATTTATATCTCAAAACCGTTTTATCTCTCTTCCATCCTTCTTGGCATAAAGGAGTGACTTGTAGGTCTACATTTGGTACGACCATCAAAGGGAGATTCAAGTAGAATGATTTTGGGAGGTTTTTATACACTAAGATACATAAATTTTCATATAAATAAGTTTTATATTGGTCAATTTAACTTCATGAATCATTCATTTGAAGTCGACCTTCCAAAAATGCCTATCAATCTGTGCACCCTTCAGGTTTTGGTCTTGTTTGGAGAAGTCCATACAAACCAGTTGCTGAGATTGCTTCCAAATATTTTTTGATTCCTACTGAAATGATTATCACACTTGGTTTCATGTTTCAAGTGGTTTTTCTATGCTAACCAAATTAATTTGTAGGAGGATACACCATTTTGAATTATTAAGAGTTTTAACCATTTACAAAAGTTTTATTCTTTGTGATGGATTCAAAGGGTTGTGTTTATGACTTAAACATGTTTTTAGAGTCTTATTTCTCTCCTCTTTACCTTTTACCTTCAATATCCAATGCATTCTCATGATTTGTAAGCTCACATGCCACATAAATAGTCATTCAACACTCTGCCTGCCTTGTTCCACATGTTTACAAGTGATTTTCAGGTTAGAAGAAGTATGTTGGATCTAGTTTTAGAGATTTCTTGATGAAATTAATGGTTTTAAGGTTTAACCTATTAAGTGGTCTTGATGATGTTTCTTAGCATGTCTCTTACCCAAATCCACACCATTCCTGCATACACTCAACCCATGAACACACATAGGTGTTTCTTGGGTGATGTCATGCCATGAAAGGGATGTTGGTAGTGGTGCCAAGATCCTAGAGAGATGAAGAGTGATATTTAGGGGTGGATTTTTGGTTCATATCTTAAGGTGATCAAAGAGAGGTTTAAAGTCTAGCCTTACCTTCACTACCTACACTAATAAATGGTCACCTACAAGTGGTATCAATAATAGGTTAAAGTGTCATATAGGGATGATGAAATAATGGTGAAACATTCCTAGAATTATAAAATGTTATATGGAGTATAGTAGACCTATTGGGAGAAATATATGGTTAAATCAAGTTGGAAATGACTTCATAAGAAGGTTGACCGAGTTCTAAGTCCTCAGTCCTTAAAACAAGAAAATAGAGGCTCAAGGGCTCCTTATGGATATCTAAAGTTTGCATGGTGAAGAGTTTTAAGGTATATATATATATATATATATATATATATATATATATATATATATATATATATATATATATATATATATATATATATATATATATATATATATAGGTTAACCTTCTATCCCTTGGTGGAGATAAGGATTATGGAAATAATTAAGACAAGTGTATGAGTGGAGAATGGTGTTTGAAGAGCTCAAAGTTGCTCTTAAGAACACTGAAAACATGCAGTGGTATCTATAGGCTTGTGAGGTTATGAATGGCCTTTTGATAGTTAGAGGAAAATGAGGCATACCTTCATGTTAGAATTGTTTCCATTTGGTATAAGGAGAATAAAAAACATAAAGGACCTTAAAAGAAGCAGATGAACTTTGATATGCCTTACATGACCACTCCTTAGTCTGTACACAGACTGAGGGGTTTGTTTTAGTATCCAAATTATTGTATTTATTTACCCAAACTAAGGGAAAGTTTTAATGAATTATTTGGGATTTAAAAATGGGTTCAATTAAATTTTCACATCATAATCAACTCCCTAATTCACCTACAAGCTAGGAGTACACAGTCAAATGGACTCTCAAGTAGTAGGTAGGGTACATTCAGTCAAGGCAGGCAGTGCTTCTATTCAAAGATGATATGAGCTTGAGTAAAGTGAATAAAACATGTTATAAATTTATATAGGGTTCAAATATAAGTGTAGGAACCATGATCGAATGACTAGGGTTATAAACACCTATAATATACATTGACAGTTAATTGTGTTTGATTGTCTAAGCAGTGAATAAAGAAAGCCCAATTAGATGAGCCCAAGTGTGTAGTGTAAGGAATAGACCTTGGAAAAACTATACTCATGGTTAAATGGTTATCATATCCCATTAATTATTTATATATCATAAACAGGTCCAATTATACAAGGAAACTTACAGCCAGGACCTAAAATAACACAGTCTAAATGGTCTAGAGCTAGTCTTGGCTTTTTGAAGGGTTGAGAGGCCTATACGCATGACAAGAATCCAAAATTTTATGGTGAATATACTTAAGGATTTTATAATGATATAAAACATTTAATTTTTTGAGACAAATAGGGTATATGCCCCCTATTATATCTCCAAATAGGGGTACTTCCCTTACACAAACACATGTAGTTTTGTGAAAAATGGGTGATTAGGTGAGTTAGGGATGGTTTATACCTTAGAGGAAGGTGTATGAAGCATGTATACATCTAGGTTAATATTAGAAACACCTCACATAATCAATAAAAAAATTTATATAGTCTAGGTGTCCAAAGTTGCAGTCAAGTCTGCTAAGCAAGGATATGCCTAAAAGGCCAAAAAGGGGTCACTTCCAATTGGAGGCCAGGTATGATTTATAAAAAGTTTTAACATGTTTATGAGATGTATTTAGAGGTTTTTGAAAAATATAGACATATGGGAAACCACCAAAAGGCACGTTTGGAGATAAAAGTCAAATTAGGCCTACTAGACATAACTAGGCCTAGAGGCCAAATGGAGAGTCACTTCTACTTGTGACATAAGATGAGCTATATAACATATTGAGACAAATTCATAGGATAAATTTAGAGGTTTCAAATATTTTTTAAGGCAAAAGAAACCTTGGAAAGGCCATTTTGGCTTAGAAACTAGCTTAGGCTTGCAAGAAGGGAAGAGACAAGCTCAATAGGCCATCTTTTGAAGCTCATATCTTTCTTGAGGATCTGCATGGGATCCAAAGGAGTTTAGGAAAGCTATTGAGGTATTTTAACATCAAACTAGTTAAATTGGTTGGTAACTTAGACATCCAACTTTTATGAATGAAGCTTAAGAGGGTAAACAGACCTAAAATCCTTATTAAACCCTTAATGGAACTAGTTTGTGAAAATGGAGTTGGAAATGCAATATAATGAGCTATTTGGACCATAATAACTATTTTAACTTGGAGAGGACTCTATAAATCTACTTCACATGCATATATATGTACGTACTTATATGGATGGGGGCAGAAAGAGGCTATTTTTTATCATTATTTATGTTGTGTATGCTATAGGAAGAGTTAGGAGATGAAAAAAAGTTTGGATGGAATATTAAGACTTAAGATAACTCTAAATATTCATTTCATTCCTTAAACAACTTCTAAGTTCCCCAAATAGGTGACTCAACTTAGCTAGTCAAATTTGACATATTAGGCAAGCTAGTGAAGAAGATGGAAAACTTCAAATGAGTTTATTTTAAGGTGGGACTAATTCTTATAGAATAATTAAGGTTCTTGATATGTGTAATTAACTTCATCCCATGTATTTTCATGAGAAACTAAAGGCATTTTGGAGGCCAAGTGTGCAGGGTGCATGGAAAGGTAGGTTTTTAGATAACAAATGATGATGGATCACTTCCAAAGGTTTTTAGAGGATTGGGAATGCAACCAATGCATGGAGAGGTATGCATGAGAGCCTCCCCTCTTGTTCCAATAATTTTTAATACTCATCATATGTTATAGGATGTTCAAATAGGCCCAATCATGAAGGTAGTGTTTCAATGCAAAAGGAACAATATTGTGCCACTTTACATAACTTTGATGACTTAAATTGACATTTTTACTTCATGAACTTACATGGATCAACCCATAACTTATTCTCATACATGGATAACTTATTTTATTATCTTGTAAAGTGTCCTTGTGACCTTTTGAATTCTCTTCTTATCTCTCTCTCAAACTCTATAAGAGTTAGCTATTTTGACATTGTATTGGATGCTCCACCTTAGTATGGAGAATCCCTGGTCATTTGTATACCTTTTGACAATAAAATGACTAAATTTCACCTCTTCCATGATTGTAATTAGTGTGTGTACTTTAATGTTTGATTTTACTTAAGTGACACTCTTGTTTCCTTATCATGTTAGTTCATTCTTGTAACCTATATGTGGTTGAAAAAATTCTTATTGAAGGGCATGTGAAGTGTTATTGAGATATGTCAAGGATTAAGTGAGTTTGTATATTCATCAGTGTCATTCAAGGCCTCTTTTTTAGTCCTCATATCCTAGATGTTTATCTTGACCTCACAATGTAACATTGATGTGAGAAGTTGTAGATTGGGAAAGTGTATGTTTGGTTTGTTGTTTGATCTCAAGTGTAATATACATATGGTTGGATGCCATCAATAAATTTGGTATATTACCTCCATTGGTTTAGCTTTGTTTTCAATATTTTTCTCCATTTTCATCCCCAAAGTTTATTTTTAGTTTAATCTATAGTGGTAAATCAAGGGAGCCAACCCTATCTAGAGACTCACCTCATTCCTTAGGCTGCCCATAGGCCTAGAGGTGATTATATTATGCCACTTGGATGAGGAGAGCCTTGTCATATCCTTAAAGGGTGGATATCTAAGTAACAATATTTTTTGGCACACTCAATGGGATTATTTATTTAAGGAGTTGGAGAATTCTTGGTGTGATTTTTGACCAATCAACCTTTTGGAGGCATCTTAATCAACACCAATGGAAAATCCATGTTGAATTAGCTGGTCAAGTAGCCCTAGTGCATCAATAAATCATATTTTGGTATGTGTAATCCTATTTTTGAGCAATATGGATCTTATGTTCCTTCACATAGCTTTGATCAAGCCCATGTTGTTCATGGAATCACCTCAAGTAGTTCTCCTAATTATCCTTCTCCTAGTAAATATGAGTGTTAGAGAGATAACATTGGAATATGAGAAGAAAATGATGGAGGTAGGTAGGTTGAATGAGTACAATACATACTATAAAGAGATAATGTATAAAGAGGAGTGATTTTTTAGGCAAGCTCAAGACATATAATACATGGAAGAGAGACTATTAAGATAGAAGAGTCAACCCACCCAATGCAATCAGCCTTGTGTGCCTTCTCCCATGAAAAAGGAACCCTCTCTTGTTCCAAACCTCCTATAAATGGAAATTGCCCATCAAAATAGGGTAGAAGGATCTTCTAATTTGCCTAATAAACCTTCTCTTACACCAAGTGAGCATCCTTGTACCTTAAATCCCTTTTATCAAATATTACTTACTCACCAAACTAACTACTCTAATTTCCCAAATTATGAACCCTCCTTTGAGAAAAGCCAACCTATCCCTCATGAAAACTGACATATCCATCTTCAAGAAAGTCCTCCTATGCATGTGAAAACTCTTCCTAGTCTCCCTCAACCTCCTCAAGCCCTTCAATATGATATAAAAATCTCAAGTTGGAGAAATGTACATCATGAACTAGCTCAAGACCTTGAGAAGGTGAATGAAGTTGCTTCTTATCATTAAGAGCAGACTTATAATGTCAAGATTCAAAGTTGGAGGAGTGTTCATCATGAACCAGTTCAAAATCTTGAAGAAGAAAGTAAGGAAGAAGCTACACCTATTGGTTTCACATGTTGGAAGGATATCCTTCAAATGCAAACACAACCTAAAGAGGAAAATAAGGAAGAGGTTGATGACTCATATGAATAGAAATGCAGATTTCGTAAGTCATTCTCCTATCCCTCAATCTAAAGTGGTTTCAACTGATGAAAGTTTTCAAAACTTTGATATGATAGTTGCAAGATGGAAAGAGGAGAATAAAGATATTAAAACATGCTTCAACTTAGTCAAGGAATTTTCTTGCCCTCCCACACTCTCCTTTGATAAAGGATAAAAAGCCTTGTGTGAGGTGGAAGATAAAATTTTAGAACTCAAGGGTGAAGAAGGTAATCTAAATTGAGAAGCAAAAGGTATGAAGCCATGTAGACATGATGATATTTCATTATCTCTACTTGATGAGCTTCCATTTTGTTTTGATGAAGATAGTGAACAATATATGGAAGGTGATGATGAGGAACTCCAAAAATATTCTCATGAACAAGATGATGTCTTGGTCTTTGATCAAGAAGAATAACAATCAGATTGGTATGGTTTTGATATTGAGGAAGGAAACCATGAGCAAATTGAACAAGCAAGTGATTCTTTTGGGATGAACTTGAAGACTATTGTACTAATTACAACATCAAACTAGAATCCCTTACTAAAGAGAGAAATGACGAAGCTACACATCAATTTGTCAAACTTTTTGAAGAACTAGAGAAAGATGAGTTGGTTCAAGATACACTCCAAGAGGAACATGAGCCAAATGGACCTTACAATGATAAAACTACAACCATTGATGCATTAATAAGTTAAACTAGAATGAAGGACCAGCATAAGACATGTATAAAAGAGCAAGATGAATGCATATATGTTGGAGATATGTTTTAATCTGATCCACTTGAATACATGCCAATCAAGGTGGAAAAATGGAAAGGTGAGCACAAGGTTTTGTGTCATAGAAGATACCTAAGAAACTTAACCTTTGATCCATGAGGGAGGTATGATTATTATTAGGTTGTACACAGTAGTTGTTTTTTGATTCTACTAAGTGTTTTGAGCACATGCATGTATTTGTTATCTTGTTTTGTGTGTGACTTTACTTTATGTGGTTGACTTAGTCATTAGTGTTTTGTCTTGATCAAAGATCTGGGTCAATGGTCAAAGTTTCTTATTTGTCTCAGTATTTAGATGACTCCATAAGCTCAATGGACTACTAAGGCTACTGGTCTAGTTAGTATAGCAGGCATACTACCCCTATGAGTCACCAATTTATTGACCAAATTTGACTTTTAGGTCAAATTAGAGCACCCTAGTAAAATTTTTTATTTTTAGGCATATAAGGGGGTATAATGTATTTTCATGAGGTTTTTTATAGGTCATTTGATGTCAATTTATGTTATAATAACTTTGGTGATTAGTTCTCTAGGTCTATTTATCATTTTGAGTCATTTTAAGGGGTCAAATAGGTGCACTTAATGATTTATATGGGTTTTTTGGGAAACTTGCAAGTTAAAAATGATGATGTCACATGCCATGTGTCCTAGGAAGTCTTTATTGACTATTAAAAATTGAATATTTTAGGTTGTGTAGAAGAAAGGATAATTTTATAGTGATAAAGGAAGATTTGGGCACTTGTATGACATCCTTGGGAAGTAAGCCACATGGGAGAGGGTCAAGGGATGTAATTTAACCTTCATTAACTAAAATAAATTCTTGGAATGACTTTAAAGTTACATTTATAGCTCAAAACCCTTTTATCTCTCTTTCATCCTTCTTGCTATAAAGGAGTGACTTGCAGGTCTACATTTGGTATGACCACCATAGGGGGTTTCAGGTAGAATGATTTTGGGAGGTTGTTATAGACTTAGAGACATCCATTTTAATAGTAATAAGTTTTATATTGGTCAAATTTATTTCATGAACCATTCATTTGAAGTTGACCTTCTAAAACTACTTATCAATCTGTACACCCTTTAGGTTTTAGTCTTGTTTGGAGAAGTCCATACAAACCAATTATTGGCGTTGATTATAGATATTTATATATTCCTCCTCAAATGCTTGAAATAATTTTTTTCATGTTTCAAGTCATTTTTCTATGCTAACCAACTCAATTTGTAGGAGGATACACCATTTTACATTGTGAAGAGTTCTCACCATTTGTAGGAGTTTTGTACTTTGTTATGGATTTAGCAGGTTATGATGGTGTCTTCAAAATATTTTTAAAGTCATATTTATCTCATCTTTACCTTTAACCTTTAGTTTCTAATGAATTTTCATGATTTTCAAGCTTACATGCCACACAAGCAGTCATTCAACACTCTGCCTACCTTGTTCCACATGTTTGCAAGTGATTTCAACTTGGAATAAGTATGTTAGAGCTAGTTTCAGGGTTATCTTGATGAAATTCATGTTTCAATTTTTTTTTATTGAGTGGTCGTGAGGATGTTTCTTAGAATGTCTCTTACCAAAATCCATACCCTACCTGTATACACTCAACCCATGCATGAACAAAAGGGTTTCTTGGGTGATGTCATTGCATGAGAGGGATGTTGGAAGTGGTGCTAAGATCCTAGAGAGATAAAGAGTGATATTTAGGAGTGGAGTTTTGGTTCATATATTAAGGTGATTAAAGAGAGGTTTAAATTGTGATCTAAGAATTTGACTCAAGAGAGGATAGTTAGTATGGTGTTAGTTCCAAAATGAAAATAAAATGAAAGAAACACACTAATATCATAACATCTCTAGGCCTAGACACTATGGAGAGCTTAGTTAACAAAATCAAATGACAAACACAACTAAAAATCAAGGAATGAAAACATAATAATTCCTTCACCTTCCTTAGATGCTCTAAATGCCTTTGTAGTGGTCGCTTGCTTAGCTTGTGCTCATAAAGTCTTTGGCAATGGAAGCTTGTCTACCTCCACCTCTCCTTGGCACCTTTGGTTTGTAGCTTAGATTGGATTGGAATCAATTTGGAATGATAACACTAATTTCTTGAAGCTTTTGGAACCAATTGGGCATTATAACTTTGTTAAAAAAAAGCTTAGAAATGATGTTGTGAGGCCTCCTATTTATAGATTTTTGCATTTGATCAGAATCAACCTCAACCATCCATCTAGAGATTGAGATGTGTGGTTGAGGATTAATTCAATTTATGGAATTAGGTTTTTAATTATCCTCATCATGAAATTGGAAGAAGGGGCAATTAAGAGGCATGGAGGGCATCGTGGAAGGCAATGATGAGGCATGGAGGGCATGAATCTTGATATTTGTGGCATTTATGGCCTAGGGATGTCTTTCCAAGAAATAAGGTCACTTGATGATGTAGATATTCAATATTCATTTCCAAAAATAAGTATTCAACAAGATGCCATGGAATTTTTGATTAGGCCTTGATTTGGGTTAATTAGCTCTTAAGCATGATTAAACACATTATGCACAAATTACCTAGATTGATCTGAATGCCTTGTTATTGGTCCTAAATTTGACTAGATTGAAATTGGAAGGCACTATTAGATGCATTGGAACTGTATTCCCATTTTGGATTTTACCAATAATAAATAATGAAAGCATGCATCTTATGCAAAATATTTGATAGGGAAGAGCAATCTAGAGCACCCAGGTGCAAAATTGGCATTTTGACTCAAAATAATCTAATCAAAGTTAGCTAGCCATAAATTGCATTGCCTCATTTAGGGATGCCCTAGCTAAAATTGGCACTTGAATATGTTAGTTTCAAATCATTTAGCATGTTTGAGTGTTTTTAGGCCAAATTGTGTATTTTAGATGGAAATTGGTCAAAACCCTGATTGGAGGTTATCAATGGCCAGTTTTAGGTGTCTATAATTTTCCCATGTTTGGGAAGATGTTGTAAGCCATAGGTAAATCAATGTCTTCTCAAATAGTGAGAGATGGTCTGTATGTAAAAAATAAGATGATGGTTGAAGAGCAAAGCTCCAAATGGTTTTGGGAAGCCTATGATGATTACCCCTTGAGGGAGTAGCTATCACATTTATTGATAGATGGTCCCTCAAAAAAAAAAGAAGAAAGTTGGAATTAACTTGTGGTTGAGATTAATTCAAATGAGAAAATGATTGTATACATTGATGTAAAAAGGATGCTGATTTTCCCAAAGGTGGTTATAATCAAGAATAAAATTCAAAATAATGATTTGCCCATAGGTGGTTATAATCATTAAGTAGACCTAGATTGGCTAAAAAAGATGGTGCCCCAGTTAGGGCTGATTAACAATCATTGTTAGGTTGTGGAGCTAAAAGCTTCACTGATGTAGACATGGAGGAGGTTGCTGAGTTGCATAGAAATCAGCTTGGTAGTGCAATCAACGTCGGTCATCTTCAGTGTGAAGGGAAACCAACATCGGTAGGAGTCAGCTGACATCGATCACCTCCAATCAGACAGAAACTGACGTCAATCACTTGTGCAGTTCCAAAACTATTCATTGCACGAATAGTTAGTTTGTTGAACCGATTGTTTGCATGTAAAGACTATATCGAGTCTTGAGCTGCGTGTCTAATTATTGTAAATTAGAAGTCTAAGTTATTATTTAGTATGGGATCTATTTATAGACCCATTGGCATGTATTGTAATTAGAGCAATAGAGGAAGGCAAGGTAGATCCTTCCAATTGTAAGATCATTTGAGTAGCAGGTTGTTGCAAGTTCATGGGAGATCTACTTGAAGTACTTTGAGTACTTGTGTACTGGCAATGTTATTACTGACTGGTTGGAGGTGAACAACAACTCTGTGTTTGAGTTGTTTGTTGTGACCATTTTTGGTAGGAGAGTGAACTCTTGATTGAGAATTACTGGGAGCCCTTGAGGTATGGGAAGCCTTATAGAGGTGTGAGAAGAAGTGGCATCTTCTTTATTGTATTTTCTTTCTAGATGAGTATTAATACAAGATTGTGTATTGTCTCTCATATTCTGTGTCATTTGTGAATTCTAGTTACTTGTGCATTCTGGTATAATTCTATGTTTAGTTACTAATACAAGGTAATCTATATACTCTTATTGAGGAGTTGGATCCTGACAAGTTGGTATCAGAGCATTTATGTTCTAGATTCCTTAAAATTCATATCAAAGCTTTTGGTTGGGTTTACTAATAGGTTGTATCAAATCTGGTTAGTGTTTGTTGATTACAGGTCACTCACAGGGGTTTCTATTTGAGTGGGAGTATAACAATGGCAGAAGAAAGTAAGCTACAAATGGAGAAGTTTAATGGCAGAACTATCAATTATGGAGGATGCAGATAGAAGATTATCTGTATCAGAAAGATTTGTACTTACCATTGGGTGGGGTGGCATGCAAGCCCACAGATATGAAGGATGAAGAATGGAATGTTCTTGATCGAAAGGCTCTGGGATCTATAAGGTTGAGCCTTGCATCATTTGTGATTTCCAATTTATCACAGGTTAAGACAATGGTAGAGTTGATGGAATCTTTGGCAAATTTATATGAAAAACCCTCAGCTTTGAATAAGGTATTTCTTATGAAGTAATTATTTAATTTGCAAATGTTGGAAGGTGGATCTATACATAGTAATCTTAGTGATTTCCATGGTTTGGTACACCAGTTAAATTTAGTCAATATTGCTTTTGATGATGAAATTAAGGCTCTCTTAATCTTATGCTCATTACCTGAAAGTTGGGAGAGTTTGGTAATGGCAGTTAGTAATACTGCATCTGCTTCAAAGATCTTAAAAGTTGATGATATTGTGAGTGTAATCTTGAATGAATAAATTCACAGGAAAAGCACAAGTGAATCATTAGGGAATGCTTTGAGTGTTGAAAGCAGGGGAAGGCAAAGAGAGAAGATCGAGCATGAGAGATCAAGGTCAAAGATAGGCAAGAGATCCAAATCCAGGTATGGCAGAATAACCTACTAGAAATGTGGAAAGCAAGGGCACATAAAGAGAGATTGCTGGGTGAATGAAGATCAGCATGAAGGACATGAAGAAGCAGATGTTGCAGATTTTGTTGCACAGGATGCTCTGGTATGTTCCTTAGATAAAGTAGAGTCTTGGGTTTTAGATTCTGGTGCCTCTTTCCATGCATCCCCGAATAGGGATTTTTTTCATGAATATGTCCAGGGAGACTTTGGCAAAATTTATTTAGGGGATGGTAAGCCTTGTCAAATGGTTGGCAAAGGGAAAGTGAAGCTGAAATTGTAGACGGGCAACACATGGGTGTTGAAGGAGGTCATGCATGTCCCAGTCCTGAAGCAGAATTTGATTTTTGTTGGAAAGTTGGGTGATGAGGGTTGCATAGTAACTCTCACAGTGGACTCTTGGAAAGTTTTCAAGGGTGCACTTGTTGTAGTAAGAGGTAAGAAAGTAGGTACTCTTTATCTATCTACTTGTATTACTGATTCTCCTTTTGGTTTATCTACTTCAGCTATAGATTCAAAGATGTGGCTTAATAGGCTTAGTCACATGAATAAGAAGGGGATGCATGTTCTTGAGTCAAAGGGTATGCTTTCAGATTTGAAAAGCATGGATCAAGATTTCTATAAGCAAAAGAAGAAAGTGACGTTTCTTGACACTGGGTCAATGAAGAAGGTGGTAGCTTCTGTTGGAGGATCACAGTATTGCAGAAGGAAGAAATTTGATGTTCATGACAAGAATAAGAAAGCCTTGGTTTTCAAGTTGAAGATGATGGACAGAGATTAGTGCAAGGGGCTAGAGAATTTTGAGCAGAGCAAGGTTGATTTAGATAGGGTTTTGATCCAAAAGGAGCTCGCGAGTAAAAGTCATCGCTCATAAGTAAAACACAGAGACCGACATTGGTTAGAAAATTGACATTAGCATCTAGATAGGGACCAATGTCAGCTATGTGTAGACCAACATTGGTGACTCTAAATAAGTAAACACCGGTGTCGGTCAAGGGGAACTGATGTCAGTGATGAGGCAGTCGCATGGAACCGACATCGATTGAGTGTAGACTGAGATGTGACTGACATCAGTCACTGAGACAGATTTTGGGTGGACAGCAAGCTATCAAGGAGTCTCAAACACCCATATGGAGGACTAAAAGGGTAAGTAAGCCTCAAATTCATCATTTCCCTTCTTTACACTACTTGTTGCTCACTGATGGTCAAGAACCAAGAAGTTTTTAAAGAAGTAGAGTAGGTAGAATCCAGGAAATAGTGGGAGCTTGGCATGGATGAGGAATGTGATTCCTTGGAGAAGAACCAAACGGGAGTTTTTGGTGGAGTTTCCAACTGGAATAAAGCATTGAAAGATGAATGGATTTTTAGGATAAAGAAGAGCAAGAATGGACACGTGAGACGGAAGGCCAGGGTATATGGTCTTGAATAAGCTGCAGGACAATGGAGGTTAACCATTGTGTTTTCTTTACCAAGTTGGATAATATTAGCTACATTATCCTATTACTGTATGTTGTGCTTGTTGTAGGGTCACATATGCAGGGAGTTGCTGAACTAAAGGTAAAGTTAGTTTAGAGGTGTGTCATGAGGAATCTGGGAGCAGCAAGATTCTTTGGCATGAGTGTGTTCTAGGGACATGGAAGGTCACAGGTTGATTTTGTCTCCAGATGATTGTGTGAAACTGGTTAACACAATGATGGTTGGACAGTTCTATGAACAATGTCCTGATTCACATGATGAGGTTGAGTACATGTGTACTAAACCTGAGTTTTCCCAAGCAGTGGGAGTTGTCAGTGAGTTTGGGGTCAATCTGGGAAAGAAGCACTGGAGGGTAGTTTAGTGGATTCTCAGGTATCTGAGAGGGACCAGCAGTAGGTGCACATGCTATGCAAGGTCAAGTTCTTTTCTACATGGGTTTGTAGATGCAGATGTGGTAGGTGATTTGGATGACATGAGGTGAACCATAGGATTTGTGGTGGTTGGTCTTCAAGATTGATCTTGAAGAGGGATACAATGCTAGGAAAAAAACTAGATGATGTACAGGTACAGGTACAATTGCAGCTATTTATCTCCAAGTGGGAGATTGTTATGTTGTGGAACTAAAAGCTTCACTGATGTAGACATGGAGGAGGTTGTTGAGTTTTAGAGAAATTGGCGTTGGCAGCACAATTGATGTCGGTCATCTTCAGTGCGAAGGGAAACCGACATTGGTAGGAGTCAGCCGACGTCAGTCACCTCCAGTCAGACAGCGACTGACGTCGGTCACCTGTGTGGTTCTAGAACTATTCATTACATGAACAGTTAGTTTGTTGAACTGATTGTTTACATGTAAAGACTATTTTGAGTCTTAAGCTGCGTGCCTAATTATTGTAAATTAGAAGTCTAAGTTATTGTTTAGTATGGGATCTATTTATAGACCCATTGGCATGTATTGTAATTAGAGCAATAGAGGAAGGCAAGTTAGATCCTTCCAATTGTAAGATCATTTGAGTTGCAGGTTGTTGCAAGTTTATGGGAGATCTACTTGAAGTACTTTGAGTACTTGTGTACTGGCAGTGTTATTACTGACTGGTTGGAGGTGAACAACAACTCTGTGTTTGAGTTGTTTGTTGTGACCATTTTTGGTAGGAGAGTGAACTCTTGATTGAGAATTACTGGGAGCCCTTGAGGTGTGGGAATCCTTATAGAGGTGTGAGAAGAAGTGGCATCTTCTTTATTGTATTTTATTTCTAGATGAGTATCAATACAAGATTGTGTATTGTCTCTCATATACTGTGTCATTTGTGAATTCTAGTTACTTGTGCATTCTGGTATAATTTTGTGTTTAGTTGTTAATACAAGGTAATCATATATACTCTTATTGAGGAGTTGGATCCTGACAAGTTGGTATCAGAGCATTTATGTTCTAGATTCCTTACAATCATAACTCAAGGATATAACCTAGAATACATATTAAGATGAGTGGGCACAAAATGATGAAAGAGATGGATAGAGGAATGAGATTGATTAATAGAATGATTCAGTTGTACCTGCCAATGAGGAGATGCTCATCTTGATTAACAATGATATAATTAGAATGGTCATTGGATTGATTTGATCAAGGGTGGGATGGAAGGGTTTGCCAAGGTGCCAAGGAGAAACTTCTGTAGCTCTATTGATTGTAGACCTTCCTGAAGATAAGTTTTGTTGTATCATGTGATGTTAGGCTTCATGATAGAACACCATGAAGACTTGGCCAAAATATGCATAAGGACTGATTCCTGATATCCAATACACACTTGAAAACAATGCACCAATGATAAAAACCATAATGACAATGTTAATGGATGAATATGGATGGACTCAAGAATAATGTGTAAAAGGAAGCACCCAATGAACACATATAGACTAAGTTAAGGCAATAGTGCTAAAAGCAAACAAATAGGTAAGAAAATAAACAAATAAACAAACATAAAAACAAACAAACAAACAAACAACTTGAAATAAATAAACAAATAGAAAGTCTGAAAAGAAAAACAAAGAAAAGCATCCTAACGAACGACAATACCCCAGTAAGGTAGATTGAGGATAACTAACTAGGCTTAGATAGGATAAATATTTTTGGATTTTTTAAATTTTATGAATGTTCTTGTCATTTGGAGGTATTTTAACTCATTAGAGAATGACAAGATACCTGTTCACAAAATGGCAAGAGAATTTGGCTTAGGTTGCTCACAAAATAGTGAGGGCATATGGAAAGGGGGACTGAGGTGATTTCAACATGAATTGAGCATGACCCACATAGTCCCAAAATGACCTCAAGTCATATTAATTCTTTCCACACAAAAGGCAGGGAAAAACCAACTAGGTCCCAACAAGCTCTCAAATATAGCAAATGGCCTATCAAATGAAGATAGTAATGGCAAGGTGATGTGGCAATACATGGTAAACAAGTGTTTCCCCTAGTTTGCCCATAGGCGGTTATAACTAGGAGACAATGGAATAGGTTAATGATACTAATTTTCCCATAAGTGGTTATAATTAGTAGCAAGATTGGTGAAACACTAATTTTCCCATGGTGGTTATAATCAGGTTCACATAAACAAACTCTATAGGATGAAAGATATCTTGCCAGATCAACTATCACACTACTTTCATAGACTATCATTTAAACATAGACTTGATTGATTTTTGAAAATTCATTGAAATCCCCTCGTAAAAATTGTGGGAAGAACCAGATGAACCAAGATCAAATAGGATTGGGTAGGATGACTAAAAATAGGCTTTGGTCCAGATAGGAATGGAATGATAGGATGGCATGGTATTGCTTAGGGTAATGATGGTCTAGATAGATTGGATAAAATGGTAAGAGGGTTGCCCCCAAGTGATGGGGTAAATTGTTGGGTACTATAATAATGGAAAATGGATATGCAACAATGGCAATGGAAATGTGAGATGACATGGTATATTTTTTTTTCCTGGGTGTGGTTTTTGATTTTGTTGTTCCTGTTGATGGGGAGATGCACATCCTAATCAACAAATGATACAAATAGAATACTTGATCATGTTAATTGCTATCCCATACCTCATTAGAATAACTACTCTATCAAGAATGGCCTAAATATTTGGTTACTGAGAATACTTTTGTGATCTTCATTGGTTATTGATTCTGATTCCTTCAAGCATCGAGACATGGTATCTTTGTAGCCTCTACAAAGGAAAGTGTGACCATGGATGCTAAATAGGGACAAATAATGGATGGTAGGTTTGATTATGAAATAGAATGGTAGATGATAATATAATGTATAATGGTTGGGAAACAAATGAAGATCAAGACTATCAGTCATATGTAATTTTTTTGATGCTAAATTTAACATAATTTTGGTTATGATGGGGCCGAAGACTTGTTATCTGAATAGGACCACTATATTTTTCTATTGTTTGATCTTGAGACTAGTTACCATCTGATTAGGCTGTAGATTGGAAGCTATTTTTATTTTATCTTCATTAAGTAGTGAATAAATTTTGTGCTCAGCTATTGGTGCCTCAATGAGCTTTTCACTAATGAAGTTATCTTGATTGTCTCATAGTGCCTTTGAAAAGGTTTTACTAAGGAATGTTGATTTTTGACTCTAATTGTATTTTAGTACTTCTAAAAAAGTCTCACTAGGAGAGTGTTCTTCTATTACATTAATGTTGTCTTGGCCTCCTTGTTCTTCTTCAACTGCTATGTCACCATGGATGCAATTTAACAAAATATGATTCTATCAGTCTCAATCGACACTTGTGGGAGATGGAATGTCAATAATATGGCTATTTTGGTTGATGGTAATGGCTAGTGGAATGGTAATGAAATGGGGAGAGGCTGCATAATCCTCATATAAGATACTGAGATAACTCATGTCAAAGCTAAAGTACTCATCCTCAAAAATCATAGAAGGATCATAAATGTATTCAAATTGATCTATGAGGCATACGTAACCAATGTTGTAATAGTTATGAACATATTCTTATTTTGAATCTGATTCTAACTCAAAGGACTTTGGATTTGATTCTGAGACTGATGTTGATTTAGATTCTAATTCGGATGCTAAATATGATGTAGGTTCAATAATAGAACTTAACTCTAATTTTGATTCTTCATTTGATGGGTACTCTATTATAATGATTTTTTGTTGAATATTTAGTTTTGGATAAGTAACGGCTTGTGATGGCATGATGTATTCCATAAAGACTAGTTTTTCAAAGTGATACTCCTCTAGGATGGAAAAAAGGTCAAGAGACAACTCCTCAAAGACTAGCTTGTCAATAGGAGGCTCATCAGAGTGAGACTTCTCGATAAATGGTATAGGATCAATAGGCAATTTATCATAGGTTAACTTATCATAAATGGTTGATTCAATAGAGACATCTCGGATTAGTTGGTTTTCTTGGCTTTGGTTTCCAATGAGTTGGAAGATACTAGTTTTGAACATAGCTTGGTCTTCAAAGGATTGGATCGGTTGAGGTTTGAATGGGATGACTTGTAGTTGGATAAGGGTAGGGCCCTATTGAGCATGATTGCTCACATGAGCCAAAGGACAAATTCCTAACATGGTAATGATAGGGTGGTGTGGAACATGATTGATTGCACAAGCCAAAGGACTAGGTTTTAGAATGATGAAGGGTCGTTGTGGAGCTTGATTGCTCACACAAACCAAAAAACTAGGTCTAGGAATGGTAATGGTATTCTTTAGATATTATGGAGCTTGATAGATCATATAATCCAAATGAGGGTTAGGGATAGCTAATGATTAGATAATAAAAGGACATCATGAAACTTGATTGCTTGCATAAGCAAAAGCATCTAATTCTTCCTCATAAACTAGATCATCCCAATTTTGAGTTAGATCATAAGCTAGTTCTTGACTGTGTTTCACATATTGATTAATGTAAAGAGGGTATGAATTTATACCCCAAACAATATTATCTATAGTTGGGTATTCAAATTCCTCTTCACAAGCCTCTTCATACCAATCAAACTCTCGAGTTGGATCGTAAGTTGCTTCGTGACTTCGTTCTCATGAATGATTAATATGAGGCGGGTAGAAATATGTCTCACAAACCATATTAACATCATTGGGGTCTTGAAAAAAGCCATAAAAGTCATTTTGTGTGGCCATTGTATCATAAGTTGGATTGTAAGTGACTCCACCATAAGTTTAGTAAGACATATTCACATAATGATGAAAGCTCTAAAAATAAAGAGATTTAGAGTTCAACAAACTTTGAAAAACTATGTCCAAAGGACAAATGGTTCAAACTTGGTCTAACTTGGTCAAAGGGGTGTAGTTGTATCTCCAATATGGTATAAAAGTGAAGCTGTATCTCCAAAACAACTTGCGCTAAGACTTGCCTTAAAATAGCCTAACATCAAATGTCTAATGTCAAATGTCATATACATAAAAGGTCAAGCATTTGAATACAAATTATTATGTCAAAGATCTAGGTTAAAGTGTTCCAAATAAGGTCTAAACTAGGAAAGGAAAAAGTTGAGTTTCTAGGTCTTTTGTCCAAATGTGGAGTCAAAATCTAAGCTCAAACAAACATGCATGTGCTAGAACTTCTGGCCAAATGATGTTAAAAGCTATACTTGAAACAAATGTTGATATGATTTGATTTAATCTAACGAGTTTAGAAACAACTTTGACATAGACCCAGAACATAGAATCAAACATAAACATGATCAATTGGCAAAAGTCATAAGACAAAAGGCTCTTTGAAAAATGCTATGTTCTCCTAAATAGAGGCACGAAAAATGATGAAGATAAGTGCTAAACAAACAAACCATCAATAGTTTTCAAATTTGGGTAATCGATTAACCAAATTTATGCAACCCAAAAGAGAAAGATCTATGTATCAACCTCATGAATTCAGGCTTAAATAAAAATCAATCAATGTTTGAATCCAAACTTGACAAGGTTAATTGAAAATTCAACAGTGAAAACTAGGATTTGACCAAACAAGCTAGACAAGATTGGACAACATGATGGCACAAGACAAAGGTCTAAATGGTATACATGACATGGTTTGAAAAAAATGGTTTTTAGCACAAGGGGCACTAGTCTTAAAACAAATTGAGTAGCCTAATGATGTAAGCATGCTCGAATGATGTGGTCAATACTATGTTTCAAAGACTCAAAGGCAAAATGGTTTGACATGATTTGGGCAACATAACGCTACCATCTACAACTCAAATGACACACACACAAACAAGTTTATAAAAAATTTCAAGGCATAAGTGTGGTGTAAAATGGCCAACATAACACCTCTTTAGACAAAAGAGTGACGTATAGACAAATTGGTTTTGACATGGCTTTATGAAAAAATAAACAAGTTTTAGTCTCAAAACATACCAAATGAGAAAATGACCCAAAAATATAAGACAATGTGTTTTGGTTAAGTTCATTGAGTTAATAAGTAATTTTAGACACAAGTCAAGACCAAGTAAGCTAATTATAAAAAACAAACATTTTAAGTCTAAACTGACAAGGTATGGCAAAGTGGGGTCTACTAAACTAGCAAGGTTTTAATCGTTCTAGGGGAATCAATTGCACAATGACTTTCATGTTAAATAATGCAAAAGAAAAACACATAAATTAGGTGACTACGACATTGGCTAGTTATAAAAAAGTCTAGTCCTTTTTATAACGACTACATCCTACTATTCATTTAGTGTAGTGTGATGTCCAAATGTAGATACGTCCCATGTGCAACTCCAAAAGATTCAAATGAAGTCAATGATTAGAGATGAAACCTTGGGTCAAAGCTTCCCTAAAGAACTCACAAGAGGTAATGACGTCCCCCTTGGAAGAAATGATGCATAAATAAATAAAAAATTAAAGTAGAAAGACTTTAGGGTCACTTAAGTCACCCAAACTTTGACAAGTTTTTGGGGAGTGCTTTAGGTGACATTCTTTCTAAGCCTTGGACTAGGCTATTTGCAATAGGAATAGCGCTTTTGATTCCAAGGGTTTCCTACAGTGGAAAAATAAAAGAGCATACATGCAACATTCCTCTTTTTTCCAAACAAAACCTAAGTAAAAAACTATTTCAAACAAGAATTAACAAGTGTGTTCAATTTTAAATCCAAATGAAATGTTTGGTGGTGTTCATTTGACCCCTTGGTCTTAGTTCCAAACTTTGAAAACATTCACTAGAAACATCTAAATTCTTTATTAAACACCCAAAACAAGGTTCTTAATTGATTTTTAAGCATCAAAAAGTGATTTAAACATGTTTTGAGCAAATATTAGGCCTGGTCCTACAATAAAATTGTTAGCATGTCCTTTATCTTTGAAGCTCTTTTTAGCTTGAAATAATGAACTTTGAAAAAGTAGCTCTCGGCTTTGTGTTTTTAGAAAAACATAGTGATCTACATTGGTTATTACCATCGACATTGATTATTAGCTAACTGAGATCTAAATGGTGTCAATTTTGCTGATTGACGTCAGTTAATCAGGTAATCGATGTCATTATTTTTGCTGATGTCAATGACTGTGTAAAAACTGTGGAAACTAAAAATAGAAAATTAAAGTTAGAAAATCAATTTGCAAGAGTTTTAAAGGCTCAAATAAATATTTTATAGTTGTAAAAGGATCTCTTTCATGTGTAGAATGCGTCTTGTCCCACTGGGCATGCCATTATGTGATCTAGGAATTTGACTCAAGAGAGGATGGTTAGTATGGTGTTAATTCCAAAATGAAAACAAAATGAAAGAAACACACTAATAACATAACATCTCTAGGCCTAGACACTAGGGAGAGCTTAGTTAACAAAATTAAATGACAAACACAACTAAACATCAATGAATGAAAACATAATAATTCCTTCACCTTCCTTAGATGTTCCAAATGCCTTTGTAGTTGTGGATTGCTCGGCTTGTGTTCATGAAGTCTTTGGCAATGGAAGCTTGTGTACCTCCACCTATCCTTGACACCTTTGGCTTTTATCTTGTCTTGGAATCAATTTTTCATAATAATAATAATTTATTGAAGCTTTTGGAACCAATTGGACATTATAACTTTGCATCAAAAAAACTTAGAAATGATGTTGTAAGGCCTCTTATTTATAGATTTTTGGATTTGATTAGAATCAACCACAACCGTTCATATCAAGATTGAGATGTGTGGTTGAAGATTAATTAAATTTTTAGAATTAAGTTTTTAATTATCCTCATCATGACATTGGAATAAGGAGCAATTAAGAGGCATGGAGGGCATCATGGAAGACATTGATGAGGTATGGAGGGCATGAATCTTGATATTTGTGGCATGTATGGCCTAGGGATGTATTTCTAAGAAATGGGGTCACCTAATGTTATAAATATTCAATATTCATTTCCAAAAATAAGTATTCAACAAGTTTCCATGGAATTTTTGATTAGGCCTTGATTTGGGTTAAGTAGCTCTTAAGCATGATTAAGCACATTGTGCACAAAATACCCAAATTGATTTGAATGCCTTGTTAATGGTCCTAAATTTGAATGGATTAGAATTGGAAGGTGCTATTAGATGCATTGGAACCATATTCCCATTTAGGATGTTACCAACAACAAATAATGAAATCACGTATCTTATACAAAACATTTGATAGGGAAGAGCAATCCAGAGCACCTAGGTGTAAAATTGGCATTTTGACTTGAAATGATTTGATCAAAGTTAACTGGCCCATAAATTGCATTTCCCCATTTAGGGATGCCCTAGACAAAATTGGCACTTGAATATGTCAGTTTCACATCATTTAGCATGTTTTAGTATTTTTAGGCCAAATTATGCATTTTGGATGGAAATTGGTCAAAAGCCTAATTGGAGGTTATCGATGGCTAGTTTTAGGTGTCTACATAAATTCTAGCCTTACCTTCACTACCTGAACTTAAAAATGGTCACCTACAGGTGGTATCAATAGTAGGTTGAAGTGTCATATGGGGGTCATGAACTAGTGGTGAAACCTTCTTAGAATTCTAACATGTTATATAGAGTATAAAAAACATATTGAGAGAAATAAATGGTTAAATAAAGTTAGAAATGACTTCATAAGAAGGTTGACTGAGTTTCAATTCCTAAGTCTCTAAAACAAGAAAATAAAGGTCCAAGGGCTCCTTATGGATATCTAAAGTTTGCATGGTGAAGAGTTTTAAGGTGTCTAGATAGGTTAACCTTGTAGCCCTTGGTGGAGAGAAGGACTATGGAAATAATTAAGATAAGTGTATGAGTGGAGAATGGTGTTTTAAGAGCTCAAATTCGCTCCCAAAAACACTAAAAACATGCAGTGGTATCTACGGGCTTGTGAGGTTATGAATGGCCTTTTGATAGTTAGAGGAAAATGAGGCATACCTTCATGTTAGAAGTGGTTAAATTTGGTCTAAGGAGAATAAAAAACTTAAAGGAACTTAAAAGAAGTAGATAAACTTTGATATGGCTTAAATGACCAATCAGTATATACATAGACCATAGTATCCACCTACACCCATGGTATTGAAGGTTTGTAGGTAGGGGTTTGGTTTGGTATCCAAATTATTTTATTTATTTACCCAAATTGAGGGAAAGTTTTAATGAATTATTTAGGACTTAAAAATTGATCAAATAAAATTTTCACATCATAATCAACTCCCTAATGCACCTACAGGCTAGGAGTACATAGTTAAAAGGACTCTTAGGAAGTAGGCAGGGTACATTTAGTCAAGGCAGGTAGTGCTTCTATTTAAAGATGATATGAGTCTAAGTCAAGTGAATCAAACATGTTATAAATTTATAGAGGGTTCAAGGAGATGTGTAGGCACCATAACCAAATTAATGGGGTTATAGACACCTATAGTATACAGTGACAATCAACTATGTTTGACTATCTAAGTAGTGAACAAAGAAAGCCTAGTTGGATAAGCCCAAGTGTGTAGTAAAAGTACTAGACATTGGGAAAACTATCCTTATGGTTCAATGGTTCTCATATCCCATGAATTATCTCTATATATCATAAATAGGTCTAATTATACAAGGAAACCTATAGGCAAGACCTACAATAACACATAGTCTAAAGCTAGTCTTGGCTTTTTAAAGGGTTGATAATCTTGTACATAGGACCAAAAATACAATTTTTATGGGGAAGATCCTTAAGGATTGTATAATCCTATTCCACACTTAAATTTTTGATAGAAATAGGGTAGATACCCCCTATTCTATCTCAGAATAGGGGTACTTCCCTTATTTAAACACAAGGGGTGATTGGGTGAGTTAGGGATGGTGTAGACCTTTGAGGAAGGTTTATCAAGCATGGAGACATCTAGTTAAACTTTAGAAAAATATCACATAAGTATGAAACTGAGTTAGATGGTCTGGGTGTCCAAAGTTGCAGGAAAGCCTGCTAACCAAGGATATGCCGAAAAGGCCAAAAAGGGGTCACTTCCAATTGGAGGTCTAGGTATGGTTTAGAAAATGTTTGAACATGTTTATGAGATGTATGTAGAGGTGTTTGAACCATCTAGACACATGAGAAACCACCAAAAGGCATGTTTGGATCCAAAAGTCAAATTAGGCGTACTAGACATAACTAGGCCTAAAGGCCAAATGGAGAGTCACTTCTACTTGTGACATAAGATGAGATATATAACATATAGGGAAAAATTCATGGGATAAATATAGAGGTGTCAAATATTTTAGAGAGCAAAATAATCCTTGGAAAGGCTATTTTGGGCTCAGAACCCAACTTAGGCTTGCAATAAGGGGAGAGACAAGCTCGATAGGCCATATTTTGGAGCTCATATATTTATTGAGGATATGAATGGGAGAAAAATGATTTTATAGAAGTTAGTGAGATCTTTGAAAATCAAACTAGTGAAACTAGTCGACAATTTGGATGCCCAACTTTTATGAATGGATCTTAATATGGCAAACATGACTAAAACCCTTGTTAAACCCTTAAAGGAACCAGTTTATGAAAATGGATTTGGAAATGAAATACAATGAGATATTTTAAATAGAATAAATATTGGAACTTGGATATGACTCCTCAAGATACTTCACATGCTAGCTAGATGTATGAACTTTTATGGATGGGGGTAGAAAAAAGCTATTTTTGACCATTTTTTTTGTTATATAGAATAAAAGAGGAGTTAGGAGATGAAAAAAAGTTTTTATGGAATATTAAGACTTAATATAACTCTAAATATTAATTTCATGCCCTGAAACAACTTTTATGTGCCCCAACCAGGTGATTTAACTCAACTAGTCAAATCTGGCATATTGGGTAAGCTAACGAAGAAGATGAAAAACTTTAAATAAGCTCATTTAAAGGTGTTCCTAATGATTATAGGGACATGAATGGTATTTATAGGTGTCATTAAATTCATCCCAATTATTTTCATGAGAAACTGAAGGCATTTTGGAGGCCAAGTGTGCAAAGTGCATGGAAAGGGTATTTTCTAGATAGTAGATGATGATGGCTCACTTCCATAGGTTTCCAAAGCACTAGGTATGAAACCAATGCATGGAGAGGCATGTATGATATCCTACACTCATATTAAAATAATTTTTAATACTCCTCATTAGTTATAGGATGTTAAAATAGGCCCAATCATGAAGGTAGTTTTTTTGTGCAAAAAGAAGAATTTTGTGCCACTTTACATAACTTTGATGACTTGAATTGACATTTCTAATTCATAAACTTGAATGGTTAGACCCATATATTATTATAATGCATGGATAAATTATTTTATTATATTTAAAATTGTCTTTGTGACCTTGGACTTCTCTTCTTCTCTCTCTCTCTCTCTCTCTCTCAAATTTTATAAGATTTAGCCATTTTGGCATTGTATTAGATGTTCCACCTAAGTATGGTGAAGCCCTACTCATTTTTATACCTTTTGATTAATAAAATGAATAAGTGTTACCTATTCCATGAATTTACTTAGTGTGTGTAATTTAATGTTTGATTTTGCTTAAGTGACACTCTTATTTCCTTAGTATGTTAGTTCATTCTTGAAACCTATTTGCAATCGAAAAACTGCTTCTTGCAAGGCATATGAAGTCTTATTGGGATATGTCAAGGATTAAGTGAGTTTGTATCTTCATTAGTGCCATTCAAGGCATCTTTTCTAGTCCTCCTATCCTAGATGTTCATATTAGCCTCATAATGTAACATTGATGTGAGAAGTTGTAGATTGGGAAAGTGTATGTTTGGTTTGTCGTTTGATCTCAAGTGTAATATGCATATGGTTAGATGTCATCAGTTAATTTGGGGTATCACCTCTATTAGTTTAACTTTACTTTTAGTTTTTTTATCCCTTTTGACCACAAAGTTTAAATGTACTTTGATTCATAGTGGTACATCAAGGGAGCTAGCCCTATATAGAGACTCACCTCATTCCCTAAGCTACCCACATGCCTAGAGGTGATTCCATTGTGCCACTTAGATGAAGAGAGCCTTGTAATATCCTCAAAGAGTGCATATCAAATTAATAATAGGATGTTTGAAGTATGTTAATATATTAAGTTGCATGGTTTGGAAAATGTGTACATGTAGTTGTAAACAAAAAATAGAATGTGTTCTTTGAATTCATAGACCATTGCATGTTGAAAGATTTTGGTTTTAAGGGTTGAACGATTCAAATACAAAATATGTTCTATTTCGTTTTTAAGTCTCAAATGAAATTATTTTATCATTTTTGGCAATGATATATAAATAAATGCCAAAAGTTTTTGTTGAAAGTTTGACTATTTTGAAAATGGTTTAGGGTTTATTTCTCAGATCTGTGAATATGCATTCATTTATATTGAAAGATGACGATTTTGAGAAAACCCATGCATGTTTGAATAAATGGTAAGTGATTTAGGATGGATTTTTTGAATGGTTTGCATACACTTAGGTTTTGGTTTTGAAGATGGTATAAATGGATATGTAGATTGTTTGCATTTTTGGGATTGTGAATGTTTGGTTCGTTTACTCATGTACAAAAAATCATAGCTTGATTATATATAGAATGTTGAAGCTTTGTCATTCTTAACAGTCTACTTTAGGGACTCATATATGACATACATGTGGAAAAGTTTTCTTAGTTTACAATTGCTTTTGGGTTTTTAGTCATGATATATAGTTGATGATATTTTAGTAAGGGTCTTTTTTTCTATTTAGGTTGAAATAAGTGACAAATTTTATAGTAATAATAGGAAAAACTCAAATGTTTGTTAGTTGTCCTCACGTATATGTTCTCAGCTTTGGTTTTAGAACTTTGTCAAGAAATTAATCATGTAGAAGTTTCATTTTTAGCTGGTTTCAAACTTAGGGTTCTTTTTCTTATTGAAACTATGTAGCTATTTTTCAATATAGGTAAGCAGATGGTGATGTTAATTAATTAAAAAATTATGAAAATTTTTAGTGAACATTGTTACAAAAATAGTTATTTTATGAACTATATATGTAAATTGTTGAATGCTTTGAAAATGGTGATAGTGATTTAGTTTTCCATATTTTGGGTATTTTCAAAATCATGAAATGGCTAGGTTTGATAGTCTGCATCATTTTATTCAATTTGCATACATTTTATGTGATCTTGGGTTCATGTTGATGATTATGGGTCAAATAATTCTCAAATAGTTAAATACGGTTCATGGCTTGTGACACATTGGGTATAATAACAATATTTTGAAATCTGGTATGATTTCAGTTTATATTGTGTTTAAGCAGATGAGGGAATTGTAATGGTTTTCTTGAAATTTGAGGATTGATCAGTCGACTGTATTATTTGAAAATCGCAAAATATATATATATATATATTATGTGTATAGATATTTTGAATGGTTTATAAGTTTGGAAACATGAAGTCACATGTGAAATTTCATCCCAATATTGAGGTTTTGAATTTTTCTTTAAAGATAAATATTGAGATCAAAATTGGCTAAAATTTAATATCATAATTTTTTATTTTCTCTTGAAAATCAATATGGTTCAAATTTGAACAATAGAATATGGTTCTAAGTGCAAATTTGAGTCTCTTTTAACAATTTTCTTCAGTCTTTTGTTTCAAAACTTAGTTTTGTTGCTATATTTTATAGATTTTTAGTATGTCTGGGTGGGACCAACCAAATGGGAGTAATAATGATGGAGGATGGGGACATAATTATAATAGAGGTGGTAGTCAATTAGGTCATAGCAAAAATTCTAATAGGGCTAGTTTTTGTGCTAGATGTTTTGGTCCTAGATTTCCTAGGGGCACTAGGATGTCTATTCATTTTGATGCCTATGACCCATATTTCTAGAATATTTTGAATAATTTGCCTGATAACCCAATCCATAGAGGATAGAGGTCATAGGGGTTTTCATGGTCAAAGGTTGGAGCCCTTTCACTTTCACAAAGTAGTTCTTCTCATCACCTAGAGCATGATCCTCATTTTTAACCACTGTAACCCCCTATTTTTAGAGGTGAACCAGTTGACGAACAACTACCTGCTAATCAGTTGCCTATTGATAAAACCAATCAACTTGAAGTTGAGACAACCTATGCCAAATATTGTAGGAAAATGGCCACTCTTTCAGATATACTTTCCCCATCTAATGCAAACCTTGGTGGAAAATATATAAAGTTGAACTTGTCAGGTGCCCATAGTGAGCTGCTTTTGAGGTCTAAAAGGATGAATTTAGGAGTGTAGGGAATGTCAATAGGAGGAAAACCATGGAAGTTATAGATTATAATGCTGAAAAGAGTTATGCTATGAAAAGGACAGAGCTTAAAACACCTAGAGAAGTCAAATTGATAAAAAGAATCAAGTTGAAAATTGACAATAATGCATCTGACATAGGAAGTAGATTGTTGCCTTTTCCTACAACTGAGATGGGATACAACATTTGTCTGCATGAGCAAGACAAATAAATAATTAAAGTTTTATCTGATTCAAAAGAGTATTGGTTATCCAAGGGATAATTTTTTGTTAGAGTTAAACTTTTTCATCCTAAACTTGATATTTTACTTAACACTTGGATACTTTAGACTTGATAATTTTGATAACTTGAATACATACAACGATTTTGGAGTTTTTTATATAATTATATATGCTTAAGTTTGATTAAAATGTGTTATGGTTTAAAACATAAGTATAATTTATCAATTTTGATTTATTATTTTATGATTAATGTGTATCCTACTATATTATTAATTAATATGGGTCCCCACCCGTTAAGGTTTAGTACCCTAAGTGAATTATTTTAAATACCTTGATTAAATCAACACCTTTTAAAGTCTTAACTAATCTATCCTTAACTAAATTTAGTCAATTAATTGTCTTTGTTAAAATCAAATTAGTTAACATTAACTAATAACTAACTAAAAGTTGGTTATAACTTATTTCATAACTAAAATTGAGGATATAAAAGGAGATCAAGCATTCATTTGAAGATAGAAGCACAACATTGATTGAAGACTTAAGTATTTTCTAAAGTCCATCATTTATCTTTTATTTCTATGCAACTTCTCTGAGATAGTAAAACTTTTGCAGATAGATCCAATGGTACTTTATTTGATGGTTGAATAATCACTTATGCGACACAGGTATATCTAGTTATATTTATCATCTATTACTGATCATCTAAAGTTTGCTAAGTTTAATATCTTTTGATGATTGCTACTTAAAGTCTTATGCACATATTTCAAGTATTCAACCTAAATAATGATGATCATTTCACTTTTCCATGACATTACATTGATCTATTTGATTGTGAAGTTGTTATTTCAAGTTTTGTAAATAAAGGATGTTGGTTTTCTCATTGAAATTTATCTTTTTATGCTAAGATGGCTCTCATCTTGAGACTTGCAAATATTTTTTAAATAATTAACTCTTACTTTAATATAATAGATATTTCATATTTCTTCAAAATCTATTTTCTTTATTAGATATAGTTAGATCTATTGCCTTTTCCTAATAGATAGTTTAGTTTATTTTGTTCTTAGTTTTAGATTATTTCTGTTCATTTTCCCTTTTTGTTTAGATTTTGATAGACTTCATAGAGGTTATCTTATTTTACTTAGATTAATTTTAATATTTAGATTAAATTCTATTTCAATTTACTTTATTGTATTAGTTTTCTTTTGATTTTATTACTACCTTATCTTATATAGTTAGTTCTATATATTATCTAGTTTTAGTTTAATTAGATTTTAAGTTGTTGTTGGTCTTATTTTATTTCCTTTGTTTAAGTTATTTTTCTTATCAATTTTATATTAATCTCATTCTAAAATTTTAGTTCTCGTTTATCTTAGTCAAGTTTATTTTCATTATTGTTAAATATTTTTTTTAAACCTTTATTTAGTAGGATGTTCTTAGTTTTAATTTAATTTTGTTGTTCAATCATTATTTTTCTTTATTTAGTTTAATAGTTATAGGTTTTTTCATTTTAGTTTGATCTCTTAGTTTTATAGGTTTTATAATTGTCTTAATTATTTGCCATTGTAGATATGATTACAAAGAAATTTAGTCATGCATTACTCACAAAATCCTAAAAATGCATTAAAGACATAACAAAACTTAGCCTATCTATTCATACAGGATTTACAAAAGATAAAAAGAAATAATTGAAATAAAGTAACACCGATTACCTTCCCAAGTGGATTCACCATATAAGTGCAACTCAAAATCATGTTCTCCCTTGATCAAGAATTCTGGTCTTTGTTACTAATGGTGGTAGCTCCTTGAATGCCTCAATAATTATTTGTATAACCTAGGATCAAAGTAGATGAAATATCTAATCTAGCCTATCAAATAAAGCTTGCTAATGAAAAAAAATGATCAATAAAAAGGGTTGTCAAGATAATTCAACATTATAACATTGCACAAATCAAGCTTAAAAATGATGTTCATGACCTCTCTATTTATAGATTTTTGGGATTGATCAGAATGAATTATGGCCATCCATATTGAGATCAAGATGTGTGGTCAATAATCCATTAAATTTTGGAGGCTAAAATCAATAAATGACCTCATAATGATTTGGGAAGAAGGGGCATCAATGAGGCATGGGAGGCCATAATCTAATATTTTATGCACTTATGGCTTGATGGATTCCACCCCATAGGTGACATCACCTGATGATGTAGATATCAATAATAAATTTCCAATAATGAGATATTTAATAAGTTCCATGGATTTATTACTTAAGATCTTAATTTGGATTAATTAGCTTAAATAAGGTTAGTCATATTTAGTGCAATTATTTGGAAATTGGTGCATAATTAATCAAAATGTTATATTACTGGATTGTAATTGGAATCGAGAAGAATTTAAAAGTGATGTTAGATGTGTTGGAACAATATTACCATTTAGGATGTCACCAATGCAAAATAACAAAGGCACATTATGTGTATTAATGAATTATAAGAAAAGAGTGATCCAAAGCACAAAAGGTGAAATCATCATTTTGACTCAAAATAAATTGATCAAAGTTAGGAATCACATAAAATACATTTCCCCCATTTAGGGATATATTAGACTAAATTGAAACTTATAAATGACAAGATCAAACCATTTAGCGTGTTTTATGGATTTTTAGCCTAAAATGTGTATTTGAGTAAGATTGACATTTTCAACACAAATGGTGTTAGGAATTGGATGTCTACATTTTCCCTTTGTTTGAGAAGGTGTAGTGAGATATTAAAGTGAAGAAACATGTTTTCAAAGAAAGAGTTGTTAATAATAAATTGGAACAAACCCATGATGCCCCTTTGAGAGGACATACTAGGATGAAAGAGAAAGATGAACTCTCAGAAAGAGACGGACAATGAGAGATTAACCCATGGAATAGATCACATCGAAATGAACTAATGAGTGCACATGTGATTACCATAAATAATAAAAGTATAATTAGAGGTATAATAATCCCTAAATATGGGGGTAATGGGAATGATACAATCCATAAATGTAAGGGAGACACTTGAAATGTACTTAATTTTAGAGAACAAGCTACGTGCTTACGGTATTGAGAAATCTCGAGACAAGTTACACACCAAAATATTGCCATCATGGGCATTAGTGTTAAGAGATTGGAATTAGAGGAAAAGAGAATGTGGTCTCCAAAGATAAGATAATAAGAAGTGCCCAAGTAGAGCAAATGTGATCATGATAAAATAGTCTTGCCTGAGTAGGGTGAATTTTGATCATTGATAAAGAATAAATAATGGTTTGCCCTCGTAGAGCTGATTTGATTATGACGTTGTTCAGATGTTGTGACCCAATGTGGGAAATTGGTAATCAAAATAACTCAAGGATATAACTCAAAATATAATTAAAAGTGAGTGGGTACAAATATACATGCAATGGTGTAATGGCTTAGAAAGCCACATAAAACCAAGCATATGAGAATGTAAAAAGTGATGAAAGTGATGAAAAGAAGAATGAAGATGGCCGAGTTGACTCTAAATGTTCTATACAAGTGAACTCTACCTACATAGTTCCATGGACTCATGTTCCAACATGACCTTTAGGCCAATGCAGTTCACCCAAGTGTGGGAGAGAATGGAATGAGGGATGATAAAAATTGACCAAGATTTGATTAGAATCATAATTTATGTGAAGAGATGCAAATATAAGCATAGAGTCAAGTGCTAAAATACATGATACCTAGATGCCTATTTTCATATCATGAGCCTAGATTAAGTAAAGTATTCTTGAGAACTGTCAATCAGAGTGATGTTGATGTTAAGACTTTGAAACTTGAGCCCAAAGTGATTGTTATAGAAAAATAAATTAGGAATCATAAGTATGAAGAACTTAGAATGACATAATATTCCAATTGCACTAAGTCAATTCAAATGTGAATATCTATAACTAAGGATAATGGTAAAACAAAGACCAAAACCAAAGTGACAACTATTTACATTTAAACAAAAAAATAAAGACAAAGAAAAAGATAAACATAAATGAACCAAACTTGAAATCAAGATATGATCAATTAAGACTTAAGTAGGAAAAAAATATTTAAAAATGAAAATCAAGAAAATATTAATGACATAGGATCAAGATATAAAGAATCAAGATCTATGTGGACCATCAAGACATTCTTGAACACAAAAGAGAAAAGCAAAATCAAATAGGGAAACACTAGACCAAGATGAGACAAGAAGTAATAAAAAAAGAAAAGGAAAAATTAAAGGAGATGTGTGAAAACACAACAAAACACTAAGAAGACACAACAAAACACCAAGAAAACTGAAATAAACACACACAAACCCAAGTAAGGTGTAAATATTAGTGTAGTTTAAAAATGATTGTTCATGCACATGTGGTAGAGGTGTTACTTTCCACCACAATGTAACAAAAAATAATGACACAAATTTTTTTCCCTAATTAAAGAGGAACAACAATAGAAGAAATGGGGTAAGAGAAGAAAAAAGAAGGGGTTGGTCAAGCTGACTCCGGATGTATAAGACAAGTGAATGCTACCTACATAGTTTTATGGATGCATGTTCTAACATGAACTTCAGGCCAAATGTAGTTCTCCCAAGAAATATGAAAAAAGAAAAATGATGATCAGACCAACATGATTATTTTTATAGAAGAAATGGAAGATATGACAAATAAAAGAGAATGGTCTTGCAAATAACACAATGATGGGATGAGAAAGAATGATCTTCCCAAATGATAAGTGCATGGAACAAGCTAAATTACACAATGAAAATCCAGTAAGATAAAATGATTGCAAAATGATAAGAGTGTGATGTGGTGGGACAGGAATGTACAAATTTACAAAAGCATGAGACAATGTTTTTGGTTTTTTTATGGATCATGTTCTGATGTTTTTGGTATTTGTAAAGTATTTCCAATGTTTTTAGTGTTTTTAGGATAAAATATGCACAAGGTGGGAATATCTAGTCAAGGAAATGCTCGTTTGAGAGTAGAAATTCCAATAAAACAACTAAGCTAGTTGTAATGACCAGGCTTGAAAATCAGTGATAGTGAGGAAAAAGGGTAATTGAGCTGACCTCAATAGCAATTGAGTGCTACCTACATGGTCCTAAATGACCTCAAGTAAATGTAGTTCAAACAACATGGTTTATGGATCATAATGGTATATTAATGCCTATAATAAAATGGTCTATGAGTTTGTCGCCAAGAGATGAGGCATGGTAATGGAAAATGGTAATTGGAAAAATGAAAAATGGTTATGCTAATCTTGATGATAGGGAGATAGACATCCTAGTCAATATGTGAGACAATATAAATGATTAGTTATAAAGTTTCTATCCAACACCCTTTTAGAAAAGATGCTTTATCAAGAACTTGTTGCTGATCTGAACTTGAATAAAATTTTTATGATCTTCATTGGCAATTGATTTTGCTTCCTTCAAACATCGAGACAAGATATCCTTATAGCCTTGACAAAGGAAAGTGTTACCAGTGATAGATGATATAAGTGAGTAAGGAATGGGTGGGTGATAATGGAATGTATAATGAATGGGAAACAAATGAAGATCAAGAATTTTAATCAATTATAATGTTGTTGATGCTAGACTCGACATAATTTTGGTTATGACAGGGCTAAAAACCTCTGAATATGCTCTCGATGTGACCACCAGATTGTTTTATTATTTAGTCTTGAGAGTAGTGACCATTTGATTATGCTGTAGATTGGAAGCTATTTTGATTTAATCTTGAATAATATCTTTAGTAAATAGTGAAGAACTTTTGTGCTCAGCTATTGGTGCCTCGATGAGGTTTTCATCAGTGAATTTATTCTAATCATTCCATAACACCTCTGAGAAGGTTTCACAAAGAGATGCTAACATTTGAATCTGATTGTCTTCTAGTGCCTTCAAAAAGGTTTCACTAAAAGATATTGATTTTGATTTTGATCTTTGATCATCCCCTACCACCTCTAAAAAAGTTTCACTAGGATATTGTTCTTTTTCTATAGGAATTTGGTCTTGACCCACCTAATATTCTGCAAATGATATCTTTTCATGGATACAATTAAGCAAACTTTAATTCTATCTGTCCCAAATAATGTTTGTGGGAGGTGAAATGTCAATATAATGGCTATGTTGGGTGGTAATAATGGTGGGATGATGAAAGGTAGCACAATCCTCATAGAAGATTCTAGGATAACATATGTCTATGCTAAATTAATCATCCTCAAAAACTATAGAAGGATCAAAAATATATTCAAACTAATTTACAAGGCAATTATAACCAATATTTTAACAACCATGACTATAATCTATTTTTGAATATGATTCCAAAATAAGGGAATCTAAATTTGATGTCATAACTAATGTTGATTCTATTTCTGATGCTAAATCTGATGTCGATTCAAAAATAGAACCTAACTCTAATTTTGATTCTTCATATGATATGGTTATTTTGATAATGTTCTATTGAATGTTGAATGTTTGACAAGTAATGGCATGTGATGGCATAATGGGCTCAATAAAAATTGATTCATCTTAGAAGGGTTTAACATAGAAAAACTTGTCTAAGTGAAGCACCTCAAAGAGAAGGTACCACTCGAGGGATGTCTTGACAAAATCTTATCTATCAAAGTGAGACTCTTCAACGAGTGGGAAAAGATCAAGAGATAACTCTGTAGAGATTGGTTTGTCAAGGAGATGAGGCTCTTTAAAAATAGGTAAAATATGAATAGGTAACATATCACAAGTTGAATTGTCACAAAAAGATGTTTCAATAATAACATTTTGGTTTTGGTTCATAATTGGTTGTAAAAAATCAATTTTGAACACATTTTGGTCCTCATAAGATGGCTCTTAAAGAGGTAATGGTTCTTAATTTGGCTCAAAGATTGGTTAAAAATTTCTAAAGTGGGGAACATTTAGTTTAATGAGAACTATAGTTTGTGGCTTAATAATAAAATCTCCAAAAATTAGACTATTGAAGAAGGGATAAAAAACAATTAGTTCCTCAAATGGAGGTTCTTCAATAATAGGTTCATTAAAAATTGGTGATGGGCCAAGAATGGAAATGACTGGACTCTTTGTAGTTTGGTTTCTCATGCAAACCAAAGGAGGAGGTCCTAAAATGGTAATCTTCGCATGTTGTGAACTTGATTACTTGCACAAGCTTAAGGGGGAGGAGGATATCCCAAAATAGTGACAATAGGATGATTTTTAGTTTGGTTGCTTTTGAAAACCAAAGAAGGAGGTCCTATAATGGTAATGACTAGATGCTTCTTAGTTTGGTTGTTTGTGCAAACCAAAGGAAGAGTTCCTAAAATGGTAATGATTGGACGCTTCTTATTTTGGTTACTTGTGCAAACCAAAGGAGGAGGTCCTAAAATGTTAACCTTCACATGTTGTAGATCTTGCTTACTCACACAAGATGAAGGGGAAGGATGAGGATGGTGTATGACAACTGTCATGGATGAGATTGGTTTTCAATAGATAGGCCCAAAGAGGGAAACATCTTCAAACAAGATGAAGTGCTTATATCCATCATAAAAATGCTCTGCCTTACAACTAGGGCCATAAAAAACCCTATTACAAGTGTACTTTACTGTCATTATTTAAAAAGTGTGTTCTCAATGTTTGGCAAGATTTAGATAATGTTTTGCAAACATTTAAACAATATATGAATTTCAATCCTTTTCTAAACAAATGACTAAGGTACCAAAGAAACTATAAAAAAGGAGGGTGGCTTGGAACCACACACAATTATAAATTTCATTCATGAATTTACTCAACTTTTGGTAAATTTGAAACTATATAGATTAGAAGAGGGTAAGGTAATTCAAAGATCCAAGGTGAAAATTAGCACACCAAAGCCTAGATCTTTTTAATATACCTATACTATAAAAGATAGTTTCAACTTCAATGAGTTAATCCTATAAAATTAGAGGAAAACTCTCCAGATTATGAAGAAGACAATATGAACTAAGCAACTCAAGGTTTAAAAACATGTGCAAATCACTAGGTTCAAAACTAGGACCAAATGGGTAGCACAACGTCACCACATGGTTCTATTAGGATAAAATATGTTCTAGGACTCAAAGCGTAAGTGATACGCAAGATGAATTGAGTTCACCAAGATGATAATGTGATTTTGAGTCTAATAAATGGACCTCAATCCAAATGGAAAATTGAACCCAAGTTAAAACAAGTTTGGTGTGTAAATGGTGAACCTAGTTTAACACACCAACCCTTAGAACTTAGAAAGTTTCAATTTTGAATGTGAATTATAAATGAGGGTCTTAAAAAAATTGGGTAAGTGATCTAGACTCAAAAGGGCAACATAACTGTGCTAAAGTGGATGATATGACATAAAGTGTTTGATCACAATTTGAACAAGGAAAAGATAAATTTTCTAATTGGATAGCGTAACACCTCCCTTACTCAATAAATTTGAGGATAATGTGTTTTGGTTAACTTTGTTGAGTTACCAAGTAGTTTTAGACATAAATCAAGACAAAGTAAGTTAATAACAAAGAGAAAAACAATCATCTTAAGTCTAACTTGACAAGGTTGCGTGATATTGTTGGAGTCCATCTATATATGTCATTTAAGAGGAATTTTAAGTGTTCATCCAAAAGTAAATGCATATTATATAAGGGTTTTTTCACCCCTACTTCTCTCAAATGATAATATGGTGACATGGACCTTGATGCACACCTTGCACTAATAATACTTACATGGCAAGTGGGGATTTATCTAAAAACTATAAGTTTTTGAACATTTCTAGATGGATCAATTACACATGGATGTCATGCCAAACGATGCAAAAGAAGTGCACTTTAATTGGGTGTCCATATAACTTGGCTTGTTATAAAAATGTCTTGTCCTTATTACAACCAATACATCCGTCACTTACTCAGTGTATTATGATGTCCAAAGTGTAGCTACATCTCAATACTTTAACCCTATAGAACTCATGGGAGGTGATGAAATCCCCCTCATAGGCCAAGTTTGCATAAAATAAATGTCATAAAATATAAAGACTTTATGATTGCCTCAAGATCACCCAATACTATTGTGAGTTTTTGGGGAGCGCTTTAAATGACATTCTTTCTATGCCTTGGACTAGGCATGTTTACAATAAGGAGGGTGCTTTTGATTCCAAAAGTTCCCTAAAGGGGATGGATGTAAGAGCACACATGAAATGTCCCTATTTTTTCCAATCAAAAACTAAGTTAAGCAACTATTGAATACAAAACTTGAATAAATGATTTTAATTTTAAGCACTAAAGCTAAAGTTTGGTGGTGTTCATTTTGGCCTTTTGCCTTAGATTGTGAACTTTGAATGAAAATCACAAAACTTGATCAAGAAAACACCTAAAAAGTTTTCATAAGCACCAAAAAAAATATTTTTAGTTCATTTTAAACATCTAAAAGAGGTATAAAAAGCATGTTTTAGAAAATCTTTGGCTTGGTCATGTAATGAAAAAGTCAATATGTTATTTAGACTTGAAGCTATTTTAAGATTAAAATAATTAAATTGGGAAAATGAAGTCTTGGGTTCACATAGTGAAATCTTGCTACTCCACAGAGAAATCTTGTGACTCTACAAAAACTTGAGTCAAACATGCAATATCTCTATTTTGGTTAGATTAACAGGGAACACAATATCACTACTCAGGGTCACAATCCTATGAGTTAAGGTCATAATCCTGATACTCAAGTTGGTAATCCCTTGAGTCATAGTGTAATGCTGTAACTACCAGAGTCATGGTATTGTCCCTTAATCACTAATAATTTACCAACAATACCATGACTCGGTCAGACAATCCTATGACTTGATTAGACAATCCCATGATTGAGAAGTCATGATATTTCAATATTACTAGTTGAGAGTAGCAAGATTGTAATATCGCTACTTGTGAGTAGCAATATTGTTAAACAGTCATGAACAAAAACAAAGAAAAATATAGACAGAACCCAATTAGTTCAAAAATCAATTTAAATGTAATCTCATGACTTCTAATGACAAACCTGTGACTATGTTAGTTCCGAGATTGTAGTCTTTAGGATGAAATTGTGACTTTTAGAAAAACATGATTTTGCTTAAAATTTTACTCCCTTTGCTCCCATAATACTAGATTCTACATGGAGAGAGTTAGTAGGTTGCTTTTGAGAGTCCTTTGATCAAATTCATGGGGTGCGATCCTAACCGGCATGCCAAAATGTAGAGTGGATTTCATAAAATGATTAGTCAAGCATTAGTCCAAGAAACCAAATAAAAATGCATAAAGAGATAAATGATTTAAGCCATTTATTCATATGGGAATTTCAAATGATAATGAAGAAAAAATTGAAATAAAGCAATACTAATTACCTTCTCAAATTGATTCCATCATCCATGAGCAACTCAAAAGCATGTTCTCCCTTGATCAAGAGTTCTTATCTTCATCAATAATGGTGGTATCTCCTCCAATGCATCAAGAATTATTTGCATAACCTAGTCTCAAAGTAGATGAAATATCTAATCTAGCCTATCAAATGAAGCTTGTTGATGAAAAATTATGATCAATACAAAGGGTTGTGAAGACAATTCAACATTGTAACATTGCATAAATCAAGTTTAAAAATGATGTTCATGGCCTCTCTATTTATAGATTTTTGAGATTAATCAAAATGGATTGTGACCATCCATCTTGAGATCAAGATGTGTGGCCAATAATCCATTCAATTTTGGAGGCTAAAATCAATAAATGCCCTCATAATGATTTGGGAAGAAGGGGCATTAATGAGGTATGGGAGGTCATAATTTGATATTTTATGCACTTATGGCTTGATGGATTCCACCCCATAGATGATATCACCTGATGATGTAGATATCAATAATCAATTTCCAATAATGAGATATTCAATAATTTCCATGGATTTATTACTTAAGCTCTTAATTTGGATTAATTAGCTTAAACAAGGTTAACCAAGTTTAAGGTAATTCTTTAGAAATTAGTGCACAATAAATCACAATTATTAGAATGTCATACTACTGGGTCATAATTTTAATAGAGAATAATTAGAAGTTGATTTTAGATGTGTTGGAACTATATTCCCATTTAGGATGTTACCAACACAAAAAACAAAGGTACGTGACATGTACTGACCAATTAGAAGAAAAGAGTGATCCAAAGCACAAATAGGGAAATCATCATTTTGACTTGAAATGAATTGATCAAAGTTAGGTATCCCATAAAATGCATTGCCCCATTTAGGAATACATTAGCCTAAATCGGAACTTGTAACCGACAAGCTTGAACCATTTAGTGTGTTTTATGGTTTTTGGCCTAAATTGTGCATTTAAGTGCAATTCAAATAAGATTGACAATTTCAACACAAATGGTGTTAGGAATTGGATGTCCACAACCATTAGTTTCTTTATAGTAAGTTTATAATTAAAATTTTATAGTTCTTTAGATATTTAGTTTATCCTTTACTTTAGTTTCTTTTCTATTATTGGAGTTCCCTTTTCTTGGAGTTTTCTTATGTTAGTTTTCTTATTTGTTTCATTTCCTATTGTGATTATATCCTTTTCTTAATGTATTTTTGTTGTATTTTTATTTCTCTTTGCTATAGGATTAGATGTTTGTTTTATGATTAGCTTTTTTGTTTAATTATATTTCTGCTTACGTGTTAATTTATTTTTCTTACTTTGATTTATTTCTTCATATTTGGTTAGCCCATAAACCATTACAAACAAAGAAGTTAAGATATTAATTGAATATACATATACATTATAGAATCAAGTTTTCTATTCTTCAAGAGACTATCTAACTAATAAGTTTTCTTTGGTGGATAGAATAGATTACAAATTATTATCTCAATTGATTCTTGATTCGATAATGATTATGATTGTTATAATGGAATAAGTTGTCTTGATAACTTATTGATTATTTACTATAAGTTCTAATAAAAACCCCCTCGCATCTTTAGGATCTTAGATGAACCTTTAGAACCCCTACGATTAGACTAGTACGATTCCAACTTGACCTTCGTGATAGAAAAAAGGGTTGATTCATTGATAGTACAATTTTCATCATCAACACAATAATCTCAAGGATTAGTTTGGGACAACTAATGTAAATCTAAAGATAAGATAAGAAGAATGCAAACATCTTAAGACTCAGTTAGAAGAAGCAATGTAAAAATTAGTTCAAAGAAAGGTGAGCTTGATGAGATGAAAACTGAGATAAATTTGTTAAATAATGAACATGAACAACTCATAGACAAGTTGAACAAACTAAAAAAAGGAGCATGAGAAGTCTAAGCAAGTCAAGGAGAATGCAAGCTTTGAAAGCAATACAAGAAGGTCTCTTAGACAACCAAATACATCAAGGTATGGCAGTTTATTTTATGGTCATTGTTATACATGTAATAAGTATTGTCATAGAGATAAGGACTATAAAATGAAGTCAATAAAGTATGGACATCCATGGAGCTATGACAGAAGGAATTTTGGGCCAAAGATTGATCATAGTTAAAATCTATCAAAAGGTACAAATGATGTTATTTTTTCAATTTTCATAATAGTGGACATATTTCTAGATTTAATACAAATGGTGTTAAGAGGTATTAAATATATATCAAAGGATATAGAGCTCCTAGAAGGTCTAATAAATGACAAACTTAGGTATGGAAACCAAAGGTAATAATTTCCAATTATTCTAGCCATAAGGATGATAAAAAAGTTGGTCTAGAAGGTTATGTTGCAAATTAGGATAAGCTCAAGGATCAAGTAGGTAAGATGGTTTCAAAAGATGAGAAGAGTCAAACTATGGTATGGAGAATTGAGGCACTAAAGACTAAGGAGACTAACCATGTTGAGTCCAAGATTCTTGATGGATTGTTTTCCAAGGTGGAAAAAGGATCAGAGATGAAGGAAAGTCAGAGTTTATGTTGTCAGCATTTGTTGACAAATTTTAAGCAAAGCATCCATTCAAAATAAATTGAATAATGAGGTAGGAGTGAAAGACAAAAAAGCATATGGAGATATGGGAATCTATATATTTTTGGGACTTTTAATCTCTCCATGTCAGGGGGGTGTCTTTATCTAGGCTTTAAGGAGACACTTGTTAGCAAGAGGAAGCATGGTGGATACCAGTTGAGATTTGGTTGTTGTTGCAGGATAAGAAAGGTAATTAGATGTGTTGGATTATTGTGAAAGGACATGAATAAGTCCATTGATTTGAAGGATTATCTAGTTGGTCAAAGAGGTGAAGAATGAAGTTATGTATACAAAGTCTGCAAGCAAGATATGGATATTTCCAATTGTGGAAGTGTGTTTGATCTAGATAAAAAATGTCCATCAGTATAGATTCAAGGGGGAGATTTATAAGATCTATGAGTAGTTTGTCAGGTCTAAGGATCAGAGAAGTTCAATTTCAGATTGGTGCATGTCAAGATAGGAGAAGTGTTGTGATGAGAAGTGTTTACAGGGTTAGAATGGGTGTTTCTAGGTGGTATAATGAGATTGATGAAATGTCAAGAAGAGTTTGGTGCTCATAAAATTCTATGTACTTATTTTTGATGTGCTCCAGGTGTTTTTGTGGTCTGAAGGTACATTTAAGTCAAATTGGAGATTTTTGAGTACCCTCAATTTTCTCAGTTTTATCTTAAGCACAAGTAGGCCTAAAATGGGTTATAGGATGTATGGCTTCCAAAAAGTGTGAAAGCTCAAATATTAGTCTAGAAGTGTGTGATGGGTGTATTTAGGTGTGCAAGAAGTTTTAGAGGTGTGCATTGAACAGATGGAGGTTTATTGACCTTATTTGTTTTGAGTTTCTAGGGTTTTGGGCTATGCTAGAAAAGTGGTCTCCCTTATGATTTGAGGTCTAAGGATTATTAATAGGCTAAATGGATTATCAAATCAAGATTCACATAGATTTGAAGGTTTGTGGTTTTTAAGTTACTCATGTTTTTGTCAAGATGGAGGCTTAATTAGCAAGTTAGTTTGTGAAGAAAGTATATTACAAAGGATGAGTTAGGTGTTTCAAATTGGTGTGCATGAAGGGGCATATGAGAGTGATCCAAATATGAAGTTTAAAGTCTTGAAGATGTGTCTACTAAAATTTGTGGGTTCTACAAGTTATATTTAGGGCTACAAGGAGTCTAGACAGGCCTAGTATGAAGATTTGATGTTTTTGATCAGTGTTTCTAAAATAGAAAGGTATGTATGTTTCAAATAGAGTTCTCAGGTTGTTTTAGAGCATGTTTCCTATTTTTTGAGTGGCACGAAGTTTTGTTGGTGGTCCTTGAGGTAGATTGAAAGATAAGGTTAGTAAGAATGTATGGTGGTTCTTCATGGTGTGTGGAGATCTGAAGATGCTCAAAAGGTACAATGGCTTAAAGATCTTAGGGGGAGTTCCTATCAGATAATTATTAGTGATTTCCATCATATTTTAGTATTTTGTGTGTTTTGACTTCATTGGTTCCAGTGTTTGGTTGAAGAGAGTGTTGGCATGGAGTAAGAGGAAGTTATCAAAGCAAGAAGAGGTAGGCTCAAGGTAAGGGGGAGTTTGTATTATCTTTATAAGATGGTCTTATCATAGTGGTAGTATTTTTAGGTCCTCATAATCAATTGGTACCCACTTTATCATTATGTCAAAGGGGGAAAAAGTTTCTATTGTGAGAGTGATTGAAGAGAGAGAAGGAAGGTAATTTGTATGATGTGTGTTAACATCAATGACAAAGGGGGAGATTTTTGGATAATTGTCAATGATGTCATGGTAGTGTCTAAGTGATTGTATAAAGTGACTTAATAGTCTAAGTGATAATGACAAAGTGTGTAATGTGCTTGCCCTAGTATGATTGAATAAGGCTTGGTTGATCTTCAGAGTTTGACTATTTAAATATAATTAGGGATGACTCTAAAGTATTAAGCATGTACAAGGGGTCTTATCATAGGTCAAAGATGATTGGAGTGCTTGTGTGTATGAGTGAAATTTATTCAATTCTTCATTATGTTCATCTAGGCATAATTGGCTCTATGATAGATAAATCTAAGTAGGTAGTTTGATGACATCACCATTGTCACATGTGGATCAGTCAAGGGGAGTTGGTCATATAGTTGTGATAAAATTTGTGCCTAATTTCTATATACTAAATTTTAGGTTATGAAACAAAGTGAAACATAAGATATGCAAGTGTAAAGTTGGGCTCTTAGGTAGTTTGAAAATGCTTTCCCATACTTAGCCAAATTTGCAATGTGGTAAGAAAATATGAGTAAGCATTTTGATGGTGTTATATTTTGCACATATGGTAGTTTCAAAAAAAGTTGATCATATGGGTTTATACAATTTTGTGCCTATTTTATATGTGCTAAATTTTAGGTCATGTGATAAAGAACATCAAAAGATATGCATATGCAATGTTAGCTTTCTAGGTAGTTCTAGGCATAATTGGATCTATGGAAGAAAAATATAAGTGAGCAGATTAATGACATTATATCTCACATGCACGAAGGTTTCAGGATTTATGTAATACATGGTTAGATTCCTCTTTGTAATTAAAATATATGGTCCAAATTTTAGAACATGTATTTGAGTGAATAAAATTATATGAAGGTGAAAAGTTAACCTTACAAACATATTGAAAAGGTTCCCACACTTAGTCTATTTTGCACGATGTTAAAGATCAGGACTATACATAGATATAATGGCTCATAGGTGATCATACAATGAATATATATGGTGCGTGTTGAGTTAAATGAGTTAAAGTTTTTGTTGGTTAATGAATTGAAAGATTAAGCTCCTTATAAAAGGATCAATGGAGTGTGTTTGCTATAAAGTGTCAGGAAGCAACGAGACGAGGACAAGTGTTTGAAGTTTAACATTGAACAGAGGTACAAATCAAGATTTTTCTAAGATATAACAGTGAGTGGATGTTTTTAAATATATAAATAAATGGTGTGTATTGAGTGAGATGATTTTAAAGTGTCAAATGTTTAACACAGATAAAGATCAAGCTACATATAGGAGATAGATGGTGCTTATGTGGTCAAGATTGCAATATTACGTGAGATGAGATCAATTGTTTGAACTTTAACATTTGGGTAGTGGAACACTATGATTTAAAGTTAAAATAATATTTAAGATGCATGATTAATATAAGATTAAATATCATGAGATGTGTTTTAAGTGACTAAATTTTAACTGTGATCATTTGGATTTAAATATTCAAATTTGAGAAGGAAAACTAGTTCTTAGTTTTTGTGCTATATCTTTTGATATATACAGATTTTGCTCATGGTGTAAAAAGAGAATTTGTATAGGAATCAAAAGTGAATATGTAAATATATATTTTAATATATAAAAGTGTGCATAATCAAATATTTTAAGGTTAAATTTTGAATATGTGTTCATGCATGTTTTGCAAGTAACCCGCGAAGGGTATTTGAGTTGTGCTTGTTGGTATATCAATGATTAAAGGTGAAATAGATATTGGAGTATGTTTTAGAATCCATGAGGACCATATTTTTGAATTATAAATGTTTTAAAAATCATATGGATATGAACAAAGGGTTAGAAGTCAAGTGTGTTTTAGTTCATAATGACTGTGTGTACACATAAGTGTTTGAGCTAATTGGGGGTTAGCAAAAGAGTACTAAGATGGATGTTAGAACTTAAAGGTGACCTGTAGATCATATGGAATGGATCCATGAGTTATAAAATGTTCCTTTGTTCTTAGTTTTCTCAATGAAGTGATAAATGGGTGAATAGGTCTCTATGAGACCTATAAGAGCTACAAGGGCCTAATTGAAAGAAGTAGCTACTTAAGGGTGACTTATAGATGATATGACTGACATATGAGGATTGTATTGAGCCATGTATTGATGTGAGATATGCCTTAATGTTTAAGGCATGCTTAATGGCTTACCAAGAAACTATTTATCATGAAGATTCTATATATAGTGAAACCAAAGGAGATGGTTTCTAGACTAGTAAAAGGCTTATGTGAGAGGAGAAAAGCCAAGTGAAGGAGAGAAACTTTAAAGGAGAAGGTAAAGATCATTGAGGACCATTAGAGAGTGAAGAGGATCAGTCATTTTTATTTGATCGCGTTGGTGTAGGTGGATATATATGTCATTGGACCTAATGAGCCTAAAAGAGGTAGAATGAGAAAGTAAGCCCTAGAAGCTGTTTGAAAGAGTGTGTATTGTGAGCAAAGGCAAGGTGAATGATGTGTGAGCTTGGTGGATTGATTGAGGATAAGAGAGAGGACTATGCAGATGACCATTTGGTCATGTTTCTAGTGTTATGATAGAGTTGTTGCAGTTTGTAAGTGTGTATGAGTGAAAGGTTGAAGAGTGGGGTTAGTTGGGATATGTAATGTGTCCTAATTGATCTATGTGTGTTGGTTTGAGTATGTAATGTGATTTTATAAATAGGGAAATTTGAGTGAAATAATTAAGGTGAAGGGTACAAATTAGAGGTCTATAATTAGGTGTTGAAGACATCAGTTCAATGGTGGATATGTTCTATTCATAGGTATTGTGGCTACTCAACATCTAGGGGGTTGTATCCTCCTTACAAGGTGAAACTTGATAAAAGTCTAGTTGTTGTGGTTGATCAGATACATAGGTGTAGTATCTCTTTATGGGATTTCACTCTCACTAAAATAAGGGATGGTAGTTCCTTGATTAGTTACAGTTGGTCTAAAATGGGTCCTGTCATTATAAGACTGTAGTCCATCTTGCAGGGTTTAGTGGGTTTTATCCCCCAAGAGGGTTTCCCATATAGATTTTGTGTTGATGTGATGTATTCTCTTGTTCATGCTTTGGATGTATGTGATTTCATGTTTATGTTTCTTGATCAAGTTGATGAATGATGGAATGGTTTTAAAATTGAATGTGCATTGTTGTATACTAATTCACCCCCCTCTCGAGAGCTACTTCCAACACTATGTTTAAAAAGATGGATAAGTTTTAGTTTCACCTAATAGTATTTAACATGAATGTTGAGATTTAATAGCCAAACCTTAGTGAAGCACTATTATATATTTGATGGCCTAACACAACATGACATTTTTTTGTCTAAGATTGATCTTTATACTTATTCCTATATGTGTTTCACCTATAAAATATTAAAAATAACAATCATAAAAAATGGATTATACATTTGTATTATTTATCTAAGACCATTACAATGTAACATCATAGTGGTGAAAATATAACAATCTACCACCATATTAGTGAAATGACAACTTCACTACCATATCTTGAGAGTCGAGACAATTCCATTACCATATCTTGATAAAATGATTACTTATAGAACATTAAGATTATTGTTATTTACTTTGCCAATGTTCAAGAATGTGATTTGAATAATTCATTAACTTTAAGATTAAAAGATTATGTCTTTAAGGTTTTTGATTTCTAGACTTTGATAAATGGAGTTGTAAGATAAAAGTTAGTAATTTCAGTTTTAGCCTTTGTCAAGAGATCCCTATAAGTTAGAAAGACAAAAATATTGTAACACAATACAAAAATGTTGTTTGTTAGAGTAGAAATATCCTTTGTCAGTACAAAAATGTTGAACTTCAAAAAATTAGATAGAATAGACATTTTAAAAATCAAAACAAAAATGTCATTTATCAGAATATAAACTATGTTTAACAAAAAATGAAGCAAAAGACAAAAATGTAATTGCCTCACATTGAAATGTCAAAGTTTAGGGTGGAAGCATCGAATACCAGGGTATAAATGTCTATGTTTAAATACATCTGCACACAGACATAAACACCAAATAGTGATATGAAAGCATTGTTTACTAGGATATAAATGCTAAAACTCTATATAGAAATGTGGATTATCAAAAAATAGTAAAAGAGATTTAAAAACTAGAGAATAGTTAGGATTTTAAGATAAATAGCTAGCAAGATAGATCCATATTATTCTAAAACCAATAAAACAAAATAATTGGTTAACAATATTCTTCAAAACAAGTGAAAAAACATTGGAAAATGAAAGGGAATGAATCCCACTAGGCATGCCAAATGTATGTATGCTAAGATTTAAAACCTATGATAAAAAAAAACAAGTAGCAAGTGTCTAATTCCTACTCTAAACCTAATAACACCTCTGATTCATCAAATGAAAAAGATTAAAACACATATACCTTCACCTACCAATGAAGACCCTCTTTCATTGATGTAGATGTGCTCGTGATTAATTGTTTTGTGGTTTCTCAAAACTTATGTAAGATTCTAACAACATTTCAAGAGAGTAAACATGGATGATTCATTATTTTAGAATGAAGGATGGAGGTTGGGTTTATAAATTTTTGATTGAGAAGATGGATGGTTGAGATTGATTAATTAGATTCAAAACTCCAAATTTGGATAAAGCTTGCTCAATCATTTAATTGAGTATGTTTCCATTTGGAGATTGATTTGACTGGATTGTTGTTATTTTATGCAAGACTGATGAGGAGTAAACTAATTTTTTTCCTCTTTGTGCACAATTTAATTGAGTTATTTCCATTTGTAGACTGAGTGATGGGTGAGCCAATTGATTTATTTCCAAATAAGACAAAGTTAACTGATTGATTGGGATGTGCATAATAAGTTTACAAATTTGAAATGGGTAGTTAACTGAATGTTGACATGTGATGACATGGTGTGGATATTTATATTTTTTAATATTTTTATTTTAATATGTGCACATATTTTATTAGTAATTAAATAATCAATTAACAATAATATATTAATTAATTAATTAATTGTGATGGGATGTATTAATAGAGGGTCATGGTGATATGAATTTAATTAATGTTTCATCTGGTGGTATGTTAGGGTTTTTAACCATTAGGATGAATTAGTGCTTGATAGCTAGGGATACGTTGAAGTTATGATTAGGGTAGGTTAGTTAAAGATGAATTAGACAAGGGTGATTGGTGAAGACAATTTTAGTGTCTAAATTAGAGTGTCTACAAACTAAGCTTCAAATAGGTACAAATATATTATGATAGGAGCAAGTGGAAGATTTTATTTTAATCATACCTTGTTGTGAGAACAAATATGCATAAGTATGCCTAATCTCTTCTTATAAAGGTGTCTTAAAACATAATGCTTACTGCACATATGCTTATTTATGCCATAGCTATTATATTGGGAAGTCAATTCCAAAGATTTATCTCAACATCTTTGAGATGCCTTTCACCACCTTTCATAAGTTATTTTCAGAAAAGGGCAGTTTCTTGGATAATTTATTCTAGTGGACAAGAGTGTTTTCGAGGATAGGGTAATACAGGTAAGTTTAACAATTATCCATAGCAATCGATCCTTGCTCATCGGTTACTCCTAATGCACTATGATTTATTCCTTCCACATATAATCCTTTACTACCTTTTGTTGTGCAATTTGATCCATTGATCAATACTTATTGTTCCTCATTATTCTCTATGTCGATCATTATTTTGATCATCGCTCTGCTAGCCATTTTGTCCTTCTAGATTAATATTATTTTGATGAATATTTTAATTAATAATTATTGTATGTTATACATAATAAATATTGGACATATAATATTATTTTTCTATATATGTATATTATATTATACTAATTACATGAATATAGCAATATAATATAATATTAGTATAGTATTATAATATATAAGTATATATGATTATAATATTATATTATATATTAGTTATGTATTATATTAATTATTGTATATAATATTATAATACTATATATGTATATATATTATATTACTAAGATATATAATATTGATCTAAAGTAATATTATGTTATTGACATGGCCTAAATTTGATGTTCAACCCTACCTATCATGATTTTTTATGATTACAATTATATATTTAATATTATATTTCAAATATTAATATAATTCATTATAGAAGTGTTAGGTGTGAATTCACTATTCACAAATCACTATTCATCCACTATTCATGGTGATGTGGCATGCTGGTGATGTGAATGGTTAGTGATGTGGCTAGTTGGTGATGTGGTAGGTGCCTATGGAGGGTATCCCAAGTCTGATCAGGTTGATGTGATGGGAGTGGGGCATAAAACTCCACCAAAGCACATGGGTTTGCCATTAGTAGTCACATGGGGTTTATCTTATGGCATAATTGGTCAAGGTTTAGGTATGAGCCAAATTTCTAAGGGACCCTATGGTTCACATGTGTGGATAAAGTGAAAAGGTGATTGTAACACCTTTAGGAATTTGGTGTGCACATGAAATAAAAATATAAGTTGTTTACTATTATTGTTTATCTTAACTTATAGAGTCAGAAACAATGTTTGGAGCCACATGGAAGTGGCTTAGATATTGTTTAAAGTAGATGGACCACTTTGTTGACCCTTACACATGAAGACAAACAAATTTTGATGATCATTGTTCACCCCACATGGAGTGTGGTGAATTTTTTAGGCCACCCATGATGTTACTCTCTCTCTCTTCTCTATTTTGTTGTAAATACATAAATATGCATTAATTCTCTATTGTAATTCATCCTGTTAGAAGATTCATGCAAGCTTGTGATTAAATGCTTGGAGGTTGGATCTTAGAGGCCATGTTATGCTTGGTTCACAACCTAAATGATTCAAGTGGAAGTATTAAGTGCTTATTTTTTAGCACTGATTGAGTTATTAGAGGAGATGTTATAGAAGAGAGTTGATGTTGAGATTAATATGATGTTTAGAAGCTACCATTTTGCCTATGGTTTTTTCCTTTGCTTGTTTGCAAGGGTTTTCCATGTAATCTGTATGTAATGTGTTTCCCTTTTCTCTCTATGTTTTTTTAGGTTGTTTTATTGCACCTTAATTACTTTCACTGTAGGATATTTTATTTTTAACATCTAGTATCATATCCATGGTGAAAAACTACATGTTTGTGAGTGTTCTCTGTGGTTGTTGTGTGAAAGTTGAAGCTACTATGATAAGAGGAGAGACCAAGTTGGGGATTAGAGAAGAAGAAAAACAAATAATGGTAGGTATCTCTCTATGGATCAAGGTAGAGGATATCTTGGTGAAGATCATGTTCTCTTCATGTTGTTGAGGAGAAGCCCGTAGGAGAGTTATGAAGAAAGCTAAAAAATATTTTCTAGATAAGTCAATAACCTACATAGTGTTCCTATTAAATATGAAATAACTCTACAAGTTGAAGAGAAAGTTGGTCTCCTTTGGAGGAGGTTGAATATAAGGCATGAAATTTTTGTAGTTCTTGGTAACAGATAGAAGGGGTGTATGATGTGATATCCTACTAACCACATATTGTTAGCCGAGATGTTGGAGAAGAAAATCCATGCAAAGGAAGGAGGTATAAATTAATCTAAAGGTGTAACTATTTTGAAGTAGTTGAGGATGAGGAAGATGAAGATGAATATGAACAAGTGAGACCTAGTGTTCCTAGAAGGAAAAGGTCGTGTGTTTGGACATGCAATAGAGCATGATGCATTTTGGATGAATTTTTTAGGCTCAAAAACTTGGTACGTGAATTGGTGTATCGATTAGTGCGATGAATTTATTGGAGTTGTGATTAGTCTACTTATGTCATGTTTGGCATGATTGGTAGTTGAGGGCTACATTCAGAAGAACAACCAAGATGTGGTGTTCCTAGAAGGAGAAAGCCAGTGTTGACTATATAACTCAAGGGGATAAAGTGTTGTTTATATAGTTGTGATGTTATCTAGGTAGACTGATGTATGGAATAAAATTGGAATCACATGAGTTGGTGTTTTAGAAACATTTAGTAGAACGTGATGCATTTAAGATGTGGGCTAAAAAAATTGGTAGGTGTAGTGATGCATCGAGTAGTGAAATGACTTTTCAGGATCTATGATTGGTCCAATGAACTTGTGCCATGTTGATAACTTTTAGGACTATGTGGAGGAATCTGGTTTTGACTTTTTTGAGGTCTTATCTCCTCACTACTATAAAGAGTGCTACATGCACTAGTTTTTGTTCAAGGAGTTGGAGTAACGTGATTCCTACATGGTGATCTATCTTAGGGATAAAAAGATAGATGGAGGAGGCAAAGAGTTACTAGTTTGCATGTTGAAGAAGTTACTGTATGAGTTTGTGTAGGTGAAACACATGTAGTATAGTATATTTAGTACTATCATGGAGAGCTAAAATGGATAGTAGATGTTTTCACTATGTGATGATGACATGTTGGATATAGGCCCCAAAATGATCACTAGTGTGATGGATCAATGACAAGGACATAATGAAGGTGGTATGAGGAAAAAACCAAGGATGGAGATGCATAAGGATGGGAAAGCAAAGAAGTACCCCACTTTTTACATTATTGATTTGTCTTCCTAAGAGTGTCTTATAATAGTGGAGAAGACATGTTGGTGTCCTATGTATTGAATTCATTAGGAGTAGGAATCCTATTGATGCCATGGTGATCACTAGACTAGACACCTCCAAGTAGTGGGAGTTGTGAGATGATTCATGGCAAAATCCCGATTAGAGGACTGGTCTATGGAGAAGTGAGAGTCACTTTAGGGTGGTATAATATACTATGGAGGAGTAGATGTTGACAAAGTTGGTCAGGGTAGAGAAGTTTTAGTAGTGTAATAAAAATTCTAGTGGGTTTATGTTAGGGTATTAATGAGAATTTATGGATAGTTGGTTACATAATACTCAAGTGTGGTAAAAGATTATGTATATTTAATTCAAGTGGGAGTATGTTAGGTGTGAAGTCACTATTCACAATAACTATTCATGGCCACTAGTCATCGTGGTGTGGCATGTTTGTGATGTGGATGGTTAGTGATGTGGTTGGTTGGTAATATGTCAAGGTCCCATAGAGTATATCCCAAGTGTGATTAGGTTTTTGTGATGGGAGTGGGGCATAACACTTCAACAAGGCACATGGGTTTGTCCTTAGTAGTCACATGGAGTTTATCTTGTGGAATAATTGGTCAAGGGTTAGGTATGGGTAGAGTTTCTAAGGGACCCCATGGTTAATATATGTGAAGAAATTCAAAAGGTGATTGCAATACCTTTTGGACTTTGGTGTGCACATGGAAGAAAAAGATAAGTTGTTTACTATTTTGGTTTGTCCTCACTTGTGGAGTGGAAGGCAATTTTTGGAGCCACATAGAAGTGGCTTGGATCTTGTCTAAAGTGGATGGACCATTTTTTTTTACCATTACACATGAAGATAGACAACTTTTGATGATCTTTGTTCACCCCACATGGAGTGTGGTGAATTTTTTGGGCCACCCATGATGTTATTCTCTCTTTTCTCTCTCTTATTGTAAATGCATAAATATGCATTAACTCTCTATTGTAATTCACCCTATTAGAGGATCCATGTAAGCTTGTGCTTTCATGCTTAGAGGATGGATCCTGAAGGCATTATTATGTTTGGTTCACAACCTGAATGCTTCAGGTGGAAGCATTGAGTGATATTTATTTAGCACTAATTGATTTTATGGAGGAGTTATTGTAGAAGAGAGTTGTTGCTGAGATTAACATGAAGTCTGGAAGTTGCTATTTTTCCCACGGTTTTTTCCCTTGCTTATTTTCAATGGTCTTCCTTGTAATTCTTGTGTAATGTGTTTTCCTTTTGTATCTATATTTTTGCAGCTTGTTTTATTCCACTTTAATTACTTACACTGTAGGAGAATATTATTCCTAACAAGAAGGAAACATTAGAAAAAATATGAATATTTATTTTAATTTAGGCTTTGATTTGTATTTTATTTATTTTTATTTATGATTGATATTTTAAGATTTATTAAGATATTCCTAACATACCCATTTAATATCCATAATAAATGAATGAATGCCAATTGGTAGAAATGTGTGATGATCATGTGTGTCATAAGTGGTAATGTCAGCTTAAATCCAAAACATGTTATAGGGCCTAAAAAATATGACACTTACATGGAGTGTTTAGGATGAGATGTACGATGGTTTCTATGAAACTATAAACATTGTTATTGAGGACCATTGTATTCTTGATTGGAGCTTTAGTAAAAATGGATCTGTCACTCACCTAGATATATCTTATCTTCTTTTTTACCCAAAAATTATAGCTCATGACTTATAACCGTCATTATTACAACTTTCATGTCCCTTTTCTTTCTTATGGTTACGACAACAATTTTTTGGTCAAAGAAAAAGAATCATATAAATGTTTTTTAAGAATGAGAGATGGAGTACTGGCCTTATAGATTTAATTACAATTACCTCCATTTTAAAACCAATGGCTTTTGAAATGAAGGAATTTTGGGTTCCAGAGGTTTTGATATGGTTTACAAAGGAGTCCTTCCTACAAATGACCTCAAAATTACTATAAAATTTAGCCTTACAGAGACCAACAAAGGAGTGAAGGAATTCATTATAAATATTTCAAGCCTTGTTCATTTGTAGCCCATAAATCTTGTGTAAATAAGAGGATAATGCATGCATGGAATATAATTATTAATAATTTATGACTAAATGACAAATGAAAGTGTGGGTAAGTTGAAATATGGGAAGCCAAAGAAAGTGCTAAGATGGTGTCAAAGGTATAGAATTTTACGAGATGTAGCTACCATAATGTTATATCTTCATGAGGAATGTGAATAGAGAGTGATGCGTAGAATCATTAAGTCGTGTAATGTTATGATAGATCTAGATTTGAATGAAAAGATAGGGGATTTTGGGCTTACCTTTTTATATAAGAATAATGAAAACCCACACACTAGCATGTGGTGGTAACACATGGGTGCATCATATTAAATCTCATACATAAAGGAAAGGCCATCCCTGCCATAAATGAATTCAACTTTAATGTTTTGATGTTACAAGTTACATGTAGAAGGATACATGTAGTTGTTCTTGTGATGTTGTACAAATAGTTATGGTGGATCAAGTGAGAGAGCCACCCATGTTAGAAATATGATTATCATTGATGTCAAAAGGGATACTGATAGTATTATGGATGTCATTGATTTTAGAGGATCAAGCATGATTGATGGAGAGAAGAGCATGTTTTATAATTACACAGTATAAGTTGTAATATTATTATATAAAGTTGTCATGATTTTACATAGACCATTTATGGACCATTTTTAGATCAATTGATATAATATCCATCATGGGTTTTTCATGTACATCTCATATATATGGTCCATAGGTTTAGATGAAGAGAAATGAGCCCATAAATGATTTATTTTAGCTCTTGACCATTATTAGGGTTTCTCAGTAAAACCCTATGGGTTTTTGCTATGGTATTTACAGGCATTTATATTTTTATGTTGAATAGATATAGGTGGGAACTAATCATTTAATTTATAACTTAAGACTTCCTCATCATTGTGCAACCTACCCCTTTGACCTGGTGATTATTAGCTTGGAGCACTAATTAAAGACTTTAATATTTACTAATTCCTTGACTTAAGATTTATCTGAGCTTGATCAATGGTTAAAACTTAATCACATGATGTAGATCTAATGAAGATAGCTAAGTCAATATTTTCAAGGTACCTGAGAGTGAACATGTTAGTGACATGTGTCACATTCACAGGAGCTTGTTAGACAAAGATCCAATGAGCACATTAATTTGTCAGAGGATCTAATGGTGAATATGTGATTGTTTAGTGAAGACTAATGGAATACATGGAGTCAAAGAGGTCAAAGTTTTGAATGTATAGTAAGTTAAATACCAATCTACTTTGAGGAAATTAATGATGCATATGTGTTCCAAAGTATCAGGAAGCAGTGAGATGAGATCAAGTACTCGATGTTTAATGATAAATAAAGGTAAAGTCCATGATACTCTTGAAGATCTAATGGCAGATGGGAGCTCAGATCAAATATTAGTGGATGCATTTAAATTTAAAATGTTAAAGTTCAAAATCTCTCAAAGATCTAATGGAGCATGTGAGCCTGTTAGAGTTTGATCTAATGGTTGTATTTTGAATTTGATTCAATTGAATGATGATCATTAGATCATGGAACAAAACTTAAGATTAATGGTCAATATTTAAAGCTATGTTCATATCAACATTAAAGTGATGGAACATCCAGGAAAGATGCATTATATGACACATACAACAGTATAGATCACTGTGATTGATAAAAATTGTGTAATATGGCATGTGCATCAAAACTAGAGCCTAGTATACATTAAATATAGTAAAAGATAAAGAATTATAATGGTGGTGCATGAATTAAAGAAGCAAAAAACCTATCATTCTATAAATATGAATTGAGTCCAAGAATGGAGTGTGATGTGTTAATGACCAAGTGTGAACATAGAGAAGATGTGAGACCTAGATCTAATGCATATATATGTCATCTAGGATACACACTAAGTGAAAAATGAAGTTGAATTGAGGGTTAGAGAGGTAGAGAGGAAGAGAGAATAAGTGTAGAGTATGAGTAGTTATAGAATAGGTCTGTAACATAGAACTAAATTCATTTTTTAATCAATTTTGTAATCTAGAGTTGTAGTTTCATAATAGATCTGATAGGTAGGTGCCATTAGAAGAGCCAATTTGGTGCTCATTTAAGGAGTAGGTGTTTCCTTAGAGTAGGTGATCTTAAATTAGGGGATTGGTATCTCCTTAGGGTCATTACCCTTAAACATTGTAACAAGTGAGGTTTTGATTGTGAGGCTGGATTAGAACAATAAATTCTAATAGCTATTCTCATTGTGGTTTTTCCCATATTCCATATACACTGAGTGTTGTGTCTATTTTATGTGTGTGTGATATCTACACATACTTTATAATTTGCATTAAAAGTATTAAAAGACTAATTTTAATCAATCTATTGATTCACCCCCCTCTTAGTAGATAGTTGTTTTCAAAACATTGGTATAAGAGCCCTGGTTCCTTAGAAAAAGCTTAATTAGATTAGGTAGATCTTGGACAATGAACACAAATGGCTAGTCAAGAAGGCTCTTCCTCAAACAAATTACCTCTCTTTGATGGATCAAACTATGCATTTTAGAGCATTATAATGGAAGCATATTTATCTTCATTAGGTTTTTATGTATGTATGTATATTGTAAATGTATATGCAATTCCTAATACAACTCCCACTAATTAGGATGCTAATAAATCATGTGAGAGCAATGCCAAGGTAACTAATTATATCCTTTGTGAATTATCTAATTGAGATTTTGTTAAATTAAGTCATTTTCAAACTACACATGATGTTTGGAACAAATTGAATAGAATCTATGAAGGTGATGATAAGGTAAAGCAGGCCAAGCTACAAACATACATAGGCATGTTTGAAATTCTTAAAATGAATGAATAAGAAAAAATTATAGACTACCTCCTTAGAGTATATGAAATAGTCAATGCAATCAGAGGCATTATAGAAGATATGAAAGATTAAGTCATTGTCGAAAAGGTCCTAAGATATCTACCATCTAGGTATGACTCTAAAAGTTTTGCAATAGAGGAAGCTAGATATCTAGGTAAGCTCAATGTAGATGAGTTGCATGGAACCTTCACAAAATTTGAGATGATAATGGGTGAACCATATACTTTCACTAGAAAAGCTACATTAAAAGCATCCAAACAAGTAAAATTAAAAGCACCTACATCTGAATCTGAGGAGACTGATGAAGAAGAAGCCAACTTTGTCATAAAATTAAGAAGAGGGTCTATAAAATACAAAGTTAAGTTACCCTTTAAATGCTTTAATTGTGGTAAGGTAAGACATTTTTATATTAAATACCCTTATAAAAAAAATGATTTTGAGCAAGAAGAGGATAATAAAAAGATGAAACCTCACTACTCCAAGAAGAAGAACTTCTTTAAAAATAATAAGGTCCTGTACACAAGAGATGATAGTGATTCAATTGATGATAGTAATAGTTTAGATGATGATCATGATTGTACCTTTATGGCTGAGGGAAATGAAATCCTATTCATGAAATTAGAATCAAATTTTGTGGATCAATAAAAAGAAGAAGTTGAATACTCAGATGAAGAAGATGAAGGAGAAGTGGATATAGAGGGTGAACTCATTTGTGCTCTAGATGAAATTGAAAATCTAAGAAAAGAGAACTCAAAGCAGAAGTAGGCATAAAAAGATATTGAAAAAGTATCCAAAAGTCTTGAAAAATCTAATCGGATGGTAGTTAGCCTAAAGACGCAAGTTGAAGAGTCTAAAATAATAGAATATTTAGTCAAATTTGAACTACAATATAAATATGATGAATGCATGAAATTAAAAGAAGAAATAGTGGCTTTGAGAAAAGAACTTGAAAAATATAAAGAATAAATAGACAAAGGTCTGAAGCTAAAATGAGGTTCATAAATTCTTGATGAATTGATCAACTCTCAAAATCCATCAAAAGAGAAATCTAGTCTTGGTTTTGAAAAGGGTAAAGTCCCATAACTAGTACATTTTCTAACTTATATGACAACTTCAAAGTAGAAGGAGAATCAGGAACAAAGAATGAAAAATCTTGAAATAATGCCTCAAGAGATACAAAGATAGATATAAGCAATGCTAATGTAAATAAATATGAAGGAGAAAAGAAGCCTAAATAAAATAATAATAACAATGAGTCAATCTATACAAACTCAAGGAAGATGTAGAACACAAAGGTAGCTGATGCAGATGGTTACATAAGGGTGAGAGACTTGAAGAATCTAGAGTTAAGAACACCTCCTCATCCTACATAAAGAAATGTTATGACCAGATGTTCCTCATTTTTCTATGGTTATTGTTATACCTATAATCATTTTGGTCATAGGGCTAGTGAATCTAAGGTTATACCTAAAATAAGAATAAACTTTGTAAGCATAAATTCATTTACACCCTTGTTTGATATAAATGTAATATGATGTGACTTAAAATAATTTCGGTCACATAGCTAAACAATGTAGAACAAACTTTGTAAGACCAAAAATATAAAGTGAAAAGAAAATCATGCCTCCCAATGTTAAAAAAAGTTCACAAGTCTCTGAAAAAGGTAAAAAGAATCCAAACAAGAAACCTAAGGATGTGTGGAAAGTGAAAGATCAGAAATTTGCAAAATCTATGATTGCTCAAACTTGATTCCATGTCAAGGAACACAATTTGTGGGTAATAAATAGTGGTTGTTCAAAATACATGACTTGTGACAAGAGAAAGTTCATTAAGCTGAGTAAATTTAAGAAAGGATCTATCAACTTGGGAGATAATACTGAAGTAAAAATCCATGGTAAAGGAACCTTGAATATAGATGGAAAAATTCTCACACATGATGTCCTTTATGTTGAAGTATTAAAACATAATCTGCTAAGTGTCATCCAAATGTGTGACAATGGATATAAGGTCACATTTAAATCAAAATGTTGTAATATAAGGATATATGTAAGATTAGTTCCAGTATGGAAAAAACTAAAAGCAATATTTAAAATCTAAGTAAAGTGAATGGTAATAGCTGCCTAATATGAAATATTGATGAGAGTTAGTTATGACATAGAAGAATGGGACATGTCAACTTTTATAACCTAGTAAAAGTGAGCTCAAATAAGTGTGTTAGACATATGCCTAAGATAACCAAACCTACAGATACTAATTGCAAGGAATGTTAGCAAGGAAAGCAATTAAGGATTAGATTTCAAATAAAAGAGTATAAAACTACAAAGCCTTTAGAATTAGTTCATACTGATCTTTGTGGTCCTACTAAGATAAGAAGATTTAAAGGAGAAAGATACTTCATGTTGATAATATATGACTACTCAATAATGACATGGGTAAATTTTTTAAAGGATAAGTCTCAGGCATTTGAAAGATTCAAAATCTTTAGGGCCATGGTAGAGAATGAGATTGGACAAAAAATCAAATACTCAAGATCTGATAGAGGTGGAGAATTCACCTCAAATGAGTTCATAGAATACTATGAGAAACATGGAATCAAAAGGCATTACTCTATAGTAAAGACTCCACATTAGAATGGAGTTGTTGAAAGAAAGAACAAAATAGTCAAGGAGATGGCCAAAATAATGCTAAAAAAGTCAAAGTTATCTGATGGATACCGGAGAGAAGTAGTACAAACAACAATATATACCTTAAATAGATTTCAACTGAGGGTAAACTGTGAGAAAAATCCCTATGAACTATGGTATGGAATACCTACCTCTGTTAAGTATTTTAGAGTGTTTGGTAACAAATGCTACATCAAAAGAAAAGAAGATAACTTGGGAAGCTCTAAATCAAGATGTGATGAATGAATATTTCTTGGTTATTCCACCCAAAGCAAAGTCTACATATGCTAATACAAAATGCTATAAAAAATTATAGAGAGTATCAATGTCCAGGTTGAAGAAGGCTTGAAACATGTTAAAACTAACCAAAACATCTACAAAGAAGAATCAGATTCTGAAGAGGAAGTAGCTAATGAATAGCCTGAGGAAGTAAAATAAAATCTACTTGCAATATTTTTTCAAAAGGATAATCCTATATAGAAAATTATTTGCAATAAAAATGAAGGAGTTCATACATAAGGAAGAGTTGTAATGAATAAGGAGTAAGTAAATTTTTCTCTAATATCTGAAATTGAGCCTAAGAACTATGTTGAAGCTAACAAGGATGAGAATTGACTAAAATCCATGGAAGAAGAACCAAGCCAAATTGAAAATAAAAAAACTTGGGAATTAGTTCTAAGACCTTCAAATAAGAATGTAATAAGTGCAAAGTGGGTCCTTAGAAAAAACTCAATGAGGATGAAAATGCCATAAGGAATAAGGCCATATTGTTGTGCAAAGGATATGCAAAAGTTGAAGGCATATATTTTTAGGACACATTTGCTCCAATTTCTAGATTGGAATCCATAAGAATGTTTCTAGCATTATCTGTCTATAAGAAATTCAAAGTTTATAAAATGGATGTTAAGTCTACTTTCTTTATTGGGAACCTAGAAGAAGAAGTCTACATAGAACAACCTAAAGGTTTTCAGCTGTCAGAAGAAGAAGATTATGTTTTTAGACTGAAGAAAGCTTTGTACGGGTCAAAAATAGGCACCAAGAGCATGGTATTCAAGATTAGACCAATACCTACAATAATAAGAATTCAATAAAGGATGTACAGATAGTAATATGTAATTAAAATAAAAAGGTGAGCATATATTAATTATTGTTGTATATGTAGATGATATCATTTTTGATGGAAACAATAGAATGTGCAAATAATTTACTACTCAAATGTATAATGAGTTTGAGATGTCTATGCTTGGAGAACTTTCTGTATACACATAATATTTTTAACTTTTATCAAATACTGACACTTTACATCTTGTAGGAATGCATCAATACTCAATCTCTCTAAGTGTACACCCTAAGGGGTACATCAAGAAAGGGGTGGATAGACCTTTGGTGCTTCGCATGATTATTATCCCTTTTTACCATATTATTACCAATCCAACTAGTTCCTAAAACCTTCCCCTAATTTGTTTCTCCTCCCTTGCATAGTCTTTTAGTATTTTTCTTCTTTCTATCCTTCATTTCATTGTTTGGCACCATTTTGACCTATTCAACATACTAAGTTGACCTGGTCAACCTAATATAGTTTGTGAACCTTTTATCTCTTTTTGTTTGTTAGCCTCATGATTGACCTAAGACAGACCTAGTGAGTTAGCCTAAAAATGTGCTAGGTCAATCGAGTTGACCTAGCATAGTCAACATTCCTGAATGATTTTAGGGTAAGTTACACTTATAAATACAAGTTCATTTCAGTCATTATTATAATACATAGTCAAGAGTTATTATTCACTCATGCTTCTTCACAATCTGCACTTCCACCATTTTACTTGAGGAGACTTAGTTTAGGTTTCTTATTTTGTATAATATAGTCTTGTGGATAGGTCTTGGATGCTTTGGCCTAACAAAGTGATCTTTACGAAATACAATAACCTCTTGTAAATTCCATTTGGCCAAGGGAGAGATTGAGTCTTGATGCATTCACATTCAAGTAAGTATATTCTAACTTTGTTCTCCTCTCTCTTAGTAGATAGAAGTAGCATAAGTGTTGGATCAAATAATATTACTCTTCATATTGCATGTATTATGGTGTTACTCATACTTACCTTATTTGAAGTTCCCTATACATATTTTGATTGCTGTGATTTACTAACCCCTCACTTTGTGCCACAAGTGTTGGTGTGTACTAGATTAGATTTACTTTTCTTCTTATTAGTTTAGTGAAATATTAAATCATAGGACTCTTTTAGGGTTGTTATGTGATTGTGTTATACTATACGATTTAGAAACCTATCTCATATGGTGTGTTGTGACAAGTGATCCCCTAATTAGGTTTAGTGTATCCTCACATTGGTCATGCTCCTGCTTAACAATTATAGGCCACAATTGGAAGTGTAAGTGTGCTTTATCCCATCTGATCCAAGATTGATTTTGGGACATGATGTATTTCTGATTGCATACACTTTATTTCTTCCTTGGTCTATAGATAACTCAAACTGATAAAGGGATATTTATATCTCAAACCAAGTATGCTAAGGAAATTCTTAAGAAGTTTGTAATGGAAGACAACTAGTAGGTACTACCATGATAATTGCATGCAAGTTGAGAAAAAAGGACAAATCCCTTGATACAAATCAGACTTTGTATAGATCAATGATAGGTAGCTTATTATACCTAACTACATCAAGACTTAATATCATGCAAGTAGTGTACATGGTTGTAATATTTCAAGTTGCTCCTAAAGATTCACATGTCAATGTAGTGAAAGGAATATTTAGATATATCAAGAGTACAATTAATTATGGCCTATGATATCCTAAAGACAAAGATTTCACTTTGACAACATATACAGATGTTGATTGGGTAGGAAGTATGGATGATAGAAGAAGCACTATTAGTGGTGAATTTTTTCTTGGAAACAAACTCATTTCATGGCTGAGCAAAAAATAAGAGTCAGTTACTCTTTATATAGTAGAAGTAGAGTATGTTGTAGTAGTGGCATGTTGCAATCAAGTCTTGTGTATGAAGAAAAAACTCAAAGACATCAAGGTAGAATACAAATAACCTATCTCTATTCTTTGTGATAATTCAAGTGCTATTAATATATCAAAGAATCCAATGATGCATCCTAGAACTAAGCACATATCAATCAAGCATCACTTATTTAGAGAAAAGGTTGCAGATCGAGAGGTCACAAAGGAATATGTGTCAACACAGGATCAAATTGTTGACATATTCACCAAACCTCTTCCCAAGGAATAATTTGATTATTTGAGATACAAATTGGGAGTGGTGGCTCTTACATCACATCACTAGATCCTAGTAATAGGGCATGAGTCTAAGGGGAGGATCATAGAAGATTTGTTAATCCCTAAAAGAAGAGAGAAAAGGAAACTTAGGTATGCATATTTTTTAAAAAAATTAATGAGTTGATGGTTGAAAATTCTTGGACAAACTCCTTTATCTAATAAATGGGGAGAAAAAATCTAGATAAACAGTGAGAAAGTTGGAGTCCCTTTACCATTGATGTCAAAGGGAGAGAAATAGTGCACATGCTCTCTATAAAAGTTTTCCAAATGCTTTATTTTTCTCAAAGGAGTAGATCATGTGTCTAAGTTGATTTTTGGTAAGTGTTCCATTGCCTATGGGGGAGAAATTTTGGTAAGAACAACTTCAGTCACATTCATTAGGAGCTAATGCAAGCACTAAAAGTACAATCAATGCTAGAGAAAGAACAAAGCATATATTATAAAATCAGAGCATTTATTTTTCCATCAATGCTAAAGGGGGATATTTTTGGAAATATGATTGTCATTTATTTCAAAAGGGAGATTATTGGCATTATGGATGTCATTGATGTCAGAGGATCAGGCAAGATTGATGGAGAGAAGAGCATGTTTTACAATTGCATAGTATAAGTTATAATATTGTCATATAAAGTTATCATGATTTTATAGAGACCATTTCTTGACCATTTTTAGAGCAATTTATAGAAGATCCATTATGGGTTTTTTGAGTACATCTCATATGTATGGTCCACAGGTTCATATGAAGAAAAATGAGCCTAGAAATGATTAATTTTAGCTCTCAGCCATTACTAGGGTTTCTCAGTAAAACCCTATGGGTTTTAGCCATGGTGTTTAGATTCATTTTTATTTTCATATTGACTAGATATAGGTGGGAACTATTCGCTTAAGTTATAACTTAAGCCTTCTTCATCATTGTGCAATGAGCCCCTTTGACCTAGTGATTACCAACTTGGAGCAGTGATTAAAGACTTTAATATTTCCTAAGTCCTTGACTTAAGATTTATCTGAGCTTGTTCAAGAATCAGCACTTAATCTCATGATGTAGATCCAATGATGCATAATGAATTCAATATGGCAAAGGTACCTAAGATTGAACACATTAGTGACATGTGTCACATTCACAAAAGCTTGTCACACAAAGATCCAATGAGTGTATTAATTTATTAGAGGACCTAACCATGAGCTTGTGATCATGAAATGAGTATCAATGGAGTGTGTAGAGTTAAAGAGGTTAAAGTGTTTGATGTATAGTGATTTAAAGACCAAACTAATTTGAGGAGATCGATAATGCATTTGTATTCTAAAGTATCAAGAAGCAGTGAGATGAGATCAGGTGCTCAATGTTTAACGATAAATAGAGGTAAAGTCTATGCTAATTTTGAATATATAATGACACATGGAATCTAGGATCAAATATCAATGGATGTGTTTTAAAGTTTAAACTTTAAACTTTGGAAGTTCGTAAAGATCTAATGGAGTATGTGAGCCTATTAGAGTTTCATCTAATGGTTACATTTTAAACTTGAGTCAATTGAATGATGATCATAATATCAATGGTCAATATTTAAAGTTATGTTCGTCTCAATGGTTAAGTGATGAAACATCCATGAAAGATGCATTATATGACACAAGCAATGATATAGATCACTATGAATGATCAAAATCATGTAATATGGCATGTGCATCAAAACTAGACCCTGATATGTGCTAAATATAGTAAAAGATAGAGAATTATGATGGTGGTGCATGAATTAAATAAGTGGGAAACCTGTCGTTAAAGAAATATGAACTAAGTCCAACAAGAGAGTGTGATGTGTTAATGATAAAGTGTGAACATAGAGAAGATGTGAGACCTATATCTAATGCATATATATGTCATTTATGATACACACTAAGTGTGGAATGAAGTCGAATTGAGGGGTAGAGAGGTAGAGAGGTAGAGAGGAAGAGAGAAGTGAAAAGTATGAAAAGTTATAGAACATGTCTGTAACATAGAAATGAATTTATTTTTGAATCAATTTTATAATCTAGAGTTGTAGCTCCATAATAGATCTGATAGGTAGGTGCCATCAGAAGAGTTGAGTTGGTGCTTAGTTAGGGAGTAGGTGCTTCCTTAGAGTAGGTGCTCTTAAATAAGGGAATTAATGTCTCCTTAGGGACAATGCCCTTAAACATTGTAACATTGAGTGTTGTGTCTATTTATGTGTGTGATCTCTTGATATACTTTTTAATTTTCATTAAAATTATAAAAGGACTAATTTTAATCAATCTACTGATTCACCCCCCTCTTAGTAGATAGTTGTGTTCCAACAACCCAACGCCTCATGGATGTTTTCAGTCTACATCTAGGTGGTGAATACACTATAAATGAGATGGAGAAAATTTAATTAATTATGGTTTTTTTATTCTAATACTTAGGCATAAGGAAGGATTGGCATGAGATAAGCATTACACATAATTAAATAAAAAACAACTTCCATACTAGGTTTTGATGATCAATTTTATTTGGAGATGAGTGCACCAAGCATAACATGGAAGTCTATCTTGTATTATAGTCGTAGTAGAATAGATGCTTTGAATTTCATGTCTCTATAATGTCGAGAGATCTTGCATAACCAATATAAACTTAAAAGCTTATTTTAACTCATTGTCAGATGGATAGTAAATCATTTGTGTTTGTGTTTGTATACTCTTTGTAGGATCAAAAAATGGAGAAAAAATTATTAAAAAATATATTCAATATCAAAACATAATTTTATTTGTGTACAAGGAAGCTTAAAAATCTTTATGGAAAAATGGGTTGGTTAAAAAACCAATTAACAGGTAAAAACTACCCCGACAACTAAAAAGTAATAAAAAACTAAAATAAAATAACTGTGGATCACGAAAATAATCCAACAAACTCCCCCTTGATCCAAAGGGGTATAGTAGATGAATGACCTAGAGCAATGATGCTAAGTCATCAAAGGATCCCTGTCACAACTGCAAGTAGTTCACTATACCTATGGTACTAACCAAAAATTGGTACCACTCCATAAAGAAGCACAAACTTAAAAGTTGTCCAAAAAAATCACTGATGAACATGATCAAAGTATGCTCATCCCCGGTGATCAACATACCATAATGTAGTAGAACATGATCAGTCATGTCCAGCTACATTGACCCACATAAGGTCCCACATAGGAACCCATCCAAGTGACAACCCCGTACTATGTATGGCACATCTCCTTGATGTCTAAAAAATGTTGACAACATTTGCTCAACACCAAATGTGCTAACAACCCTTGTCAAATCGCACTATCATTGATGACCGAAAGAAGATCAACAAATGCAATATCTTTTCCCCTTATCAGGTGAGAGGTGAGAATATGTGCACCAAGAAAAATAAAATCAAATAATCCTATCTACTCCATGTCATGAACATCAAGTATGAAAAGCCAAAAATATAATTGAAGGCAAGAACGCAAGCCAAAAAACTCTTACTAAAACAAATTCCAGTCTTGAGCCTAGTATCTCACACAAGACGGGTGAATCATTAATCACTCAAAATATGGTGTCATGTCCATCAAGACCATAGACCTTACCCATGATGGGCATCTCTTAATCAGATAAAGTGTTGGAATGTCTTGAATAACTAGAGTAACCAAAATATATGCCACTAGAATGACCCATATAATTTTCTACAGCTTTCTTTTTGCATGGAGAACGAGGTCGTCGAGAAGGACATACATATATAATATGTCCAATACCACCAAATTTGAAACATTCAGGTTCTTGCTTATGCCTATGAGATCTAGAAGAACCTAAATCACTATAATAACTATGAAAAGTGTGCATCTGGTGATGCCTACATTTTTAAGACCCTAGAGAGTGTCAATGTGAATGTTGTGGAGACCATCTAGAATGGTGTGGAGAATGCCTCAGAGAATAACTCAAAGAGTGTTTATAAGAGTGTTTCTAAAACTATCATTGTACATAATGATGATATATATGATGGGACATATTCTTTATATAGTGAGCCTCTTCAATATGTGTACTCTTCTTCCTTGCAAACTGTCTCTCATGCTGAGTTAATAACTCACAAATAGAGTCAAATATGGCACCATTAAGCTTATCACTAAGCTGCAGCATTTCAACAAAATTGGTGTATGCAAAACTAAGGCCATTCAACATAATTTAAATCAACATGTCATCATCAATTTTACCACTTGTAGTATAATACTCTTATTTTAGAGTTTTCATGAGTGAAATATATTCAAAGACATCTTCATCATCTGCTAGTTTATTCTTTAAAATTTGCATAAGAAGGATAATATTTTTGTATATAGACTACTTGTCATATAAATCTTCATATAAATCTCTTAATATTTTCTATGCTTTCCATGCCCCATATTTTACAGCTTCAATGTGAATATTCACTTGTGTAGTGAAAGATGATTTTAGCAATATGAGTGCAAGTTTATCACGTTTTTGGTATTCAACCAACTTTGCGGGTTCAATGGGTAATGTGGTTTATTTCTTTATTATTTCCCACAAATCATTAAAAATAAGCGTATTTTCTATGTTTATGCTCCATTATTTGTATTTTTAGGTGACAATTTTCTATTTTTAGATATGACATTGACAATATCTTTAGTTTTACCTTTACCTTCAAAAATATCTTGAGTTTACAAATATTCTTAGATTTGCTAAAAAAAATACACCTTATATCACCTTTATAAAGCCAAAAAAATGTCTAAAATATAAACAAAGGGTTTTTAATCCCTGACCTCCTTGTTTGCAAATAACTACCAAAATGAGTCTATCCAACTTCTCATGAACTAGTTTAATAATACAATGTCAAACTATGTTATATATCCTTGATTTTGACTTGGATATTAAAAAAAATTACATATATGTAATTGTACCAAATTAAAACTCTACCATAGTAAAATTCCCCCTTTAATGTAAAACAAATGCGTTAGCCTTTAAATTTGTTGTTGGTTGATGCCTAATAAATGGTAATGCTTCTATAAATTTATGTCATAAAAGTACCATATAGGTTTGTCTTAGCTACCATTATGACTTTCAGGGGTTGTCATAAAGCTGTGTTATGTCTGAGAGCTTCAAATGGCTTCTCTTGCCATATTTGTTCACTGGTGTTGGTTGTTTTCTCCTTCACTATCTACAATTCATGCTTCCTGGAATGACAAGGCTCTTGGTGTGGGCAAGTCTGGTCTCTTATTGTATCATTACTTCCTGGAGGTTGACATACTTCTGCAATATTATATCTACATTATTCCTTTCTTTAATTTCAACATTGATTCCATATATTAAATACTTTAGGAAATACATGAAGATCCAATGATTAACGAAGATATATTATACCAGGCTAGCGGTTAATAATATTTTTAAAAAAAATGTTTATCAATAACTGTAGAATACATGAATTACCTTCTTCCACAACATCCTACTGGAATTCTTACCAATAAAAAAAACAAAACCTTTATAAGGAGTGTGCTTCAAATGTCTTCAATCAAAGCATATAATATGTTCAATATCGTAGTTAGATGTTTGATGAATGTCACCGTAACTTCTCTTTCGATTGCAAACTCTACAAATTTATTTTCAAATCCTCCTTTTTGTCAATGTTTTCTTCCTCCTATAGCATATTCTAATAGAATAGTATATTCTAATAGCTATTCTCACCATGGTTTTTCCCATATTGGGTTTTCCACATACATTGAGTGTTGTGTCTATTTATGTGTGTGATCTCTTGATATACTTTTTAATTTTCATTAAAATTATTAAAGGACTAATTTTAATCAATCTACTGATTCACCCCCCTCTTAGTAGATAGTTGTGTTCCAACAACCCAACGCCTCATGGATGTTTTCAGTCTACATCTAGGTGGTGAATACACTATAAATGAGATGGAGAAAATTTAATTAATTATGGTTTTTTTATTCTAATACTTAGGCATAAGGAAGGATTGGCATGAGATAAGCATTACACATAATTAAATAAAAAACAACTTCCATACTAGGTTTTGATGATCAATTTTATTTGGAGATGAGTGCACCAAGCATAACATGGAAGTCTATCTTGTATTATAGTCGTAGTAGAATAGATGCTTTGAATTTCATGTCTCTATAATGTCGAGAGATCTTGCATAACCAATATAAACTTAAAAGCTTATTTTAACTCATTGTCAGATGGATAGTAAATCATTTGTGTTTATGTTTGTATACTCTTTGTAGGATCAAAAAATGGAGAAAAAATTATTAAAAAATATATTCAATATCAAAACATAATTTTATTTGTGTACAAGGAAGCTTAAAAATCTTTATGGAAAAATGGGTTGGTTAAAAAACCAATTAACAGGTAAAAACTACCCCGACAACTAAAAAGTAATAAAAAACTAAAATAAAATAACTGTGGATCACGAAAATAATCCAACAAACTCCCCCTTGATCCAAAGGGGTATAGTAGATGAATGACCTAGAGCAATGATGCTAAGTCATCAAAGGATCCCTGTCACAACTGCAAGTAGTTCACTATACCTATGGTACTAACCAAAAATTGGTACCACTCCATAAAGAAGCACAAACTTAAAAGTTGTCCAAAAAAATCACTGATGAACATGATCAAAGTATGCTCATCCCCGGTGATCAACATACCATAATGTAGTAGAACATGATCAGTCATGTCCAGCTACATTGACCCACATAAGGTCCCACATAGGAACCCATCCAAGTGACAACCCCGTACTATGTATGGCACATCTCCTTGATGTCTAAAAAATGTTGACAACATTTGCTCAACACCAAATGTGCTAACAACCCTTGTCAAATCGCACTATCATTGATGACCGAAAGAAGATCAACAAATGCAATATCTTTTCCCCTTATCAGGTGAGAGGTGAGAATATGTGCACCAAGAAAAATAAAATCAAATAATCCTATCTACTCCATGTCATGAACATCAAGTATGAAAAGCCAAAAATATAATTGAAGGCAAGAACGCAAGCCAAAAAACTCTTACTAAAACAAATTCCAGTCTTGAGCCTAGTATCTCACACAAGACGGGTGAATCATTAATCACTCAAAATATGGTGTCATGTCCATCAAGACCATAGACCTTACCCATGATGGGCATCTCTTAATCAGATAAAGTGTTGGAATGTCTTGAATAACTAGAGTAACCAAAATATATGCCACTAGAATGACCCATATAATTTTCTACAGCTTTCTTTTTGCATGGAGAACGAGGTCGTCGAGAAGGACATACATCTATAATATGTCCAATACCACCAAATTTGAAACATTCAGGTTCTTTCTTATGCCTATGAGATCTAGAAGAACCTAAATCACTATAATAACTATGAAAAGTGTGCATCTGGTGATGCCTACATTTTTAAGACCCTAGAGAGTGTCAATGTGAATGTTGTGGAGACCATCTAGAATGGTGTGGAGAATGCCTCAGAGAATAACTCAAAGAGTGTTTATAAGAGTGTTTCTAAAACTATCATTGTACATAATGATGATATATATGATGGGACATATTCTTTATATAGTGAGCCTCTTCAATATGTGTACTCTTCTTCCTTGCAAACTGTCTCTCATGCTGAGTTAATAACTCACAAATAGAGTCAAATATGGCACCATTAAGCTTATCACTAAGCTGCAGCATTTCAACAAAATTGGTGTATGCAAAACTAAGGCCATTCAACATAATTTAAATCAACATGTCATCATCAATTTTACCACTTGTAGTATAATACTCTTATTTTAGAGTTTTCATGAGTGAAATATATTCAAAGACATCTTCATCATCTGCTAGTTTATTGTTTAAAATTTGCATAAGAAGGATAATATTTTTGTATATAGACTACTTGTCATATAAATCTTCATATAAATCTCTTAATATTTTCTATGCTTTCCATGCCCCATATTTTACAGCTTCAATGTGAATATTCACTTGTGTAGTGAAAGATGATTTTAGCAATATGAGTGCAAGTTTATCACGTTTTTGGTATTCAACCAACTTTGCGGGTTCAATGGGTAATGTGGTTTATTTCTTTATTATTTCCCACAAATCATTAAAAATAAGCGTATTTTCTATGTTTATGCTCCATTATTTGTATTTTTAGGTGACAATTTTCTATTTTTAGATATGACATTGACAATATCTTTAGTTTTACCTTTACCTTCAAAAATATCTTGAGTTTACAAATATTCTTAGATTTGCTAAAAAAAATACACCTTATATCACCTTTATAAAGCCAAAAAAATGTCTAAAATATAAACAAAGGGTTTTTAATCCCTGACCTCCTTGTTTGCAAATAACTACCAAAATGAGTCTATCCAACTTCTCATGAACTAGTTTAATAATACAATGTCAAACTATGTTATATATCCTTGATTTTGACTTGGATATTAAAAAAAATTACATATATGTAATTGTACCAAATTAAAACTCTACCATAGTAAAATTTCCCCTTTAATGTAAAACAAATGCGTTAGCCTTTAAATTTGTTGTTGGTTGATGCCTAATAAATGGTAATGCTTCTATAAATTTATGTCATAAAAGTACCATATAGGTTTGTCTTAGCTACCATTATGACTTTCAGGGGTTGTCATAAAGCTGTGTTATGTCTGAGAGCTTCAAATGGTTTCTCTTGCCATATTTGTTCACTGGTGTTGGTTGTTTTCTCCTTCACTATCTACAATTCATGCTTCCTGGAATGACAAGGCTCTTGGTGTGGGCAAGTCTGGTCTCTTATTGTATCATTACTTCCTGGAGGTTGACATACTTCTGCAATATTATATCTACATTATTCCTTTCTTTAATTTCAACATTGATTCCATATATTAAATACTTTAGGAAATACATGAAGATCCAATGATTAACGAAGATATATTATACCAAGCTAGCGGTTAATAATATTTTTAAAAAAAATGTTTATCAATAACTGTAGAATACATGAATTACCTTCTTCCACAACATCCTACTGGAATTCTTACCAATAAAAAAAACAAAACCTTTATAAGGAGTGTGCTTCAAATGTCTTCAATCAAAGCATATAATATGTTCAATATCGTAGTTAGATGTTTGATGAATGTCACCGTAACTTCTCTTTCGATTGCAAACTCTACAAATTTATTTTCAAATCCTCCTTTTTGTCAATGTTTTCTTCCTCCTATAGCAACACTTTGATACCACTATAGGCCCAAAAATGGAGAAATCATTATTAAAAATAATATTCAATATCAAAACATAATTTTATTTGTATACAAGGAAGCTTAAAAATCTTTACGAAAGTATGAGTTGGTTGAAAAACTAACTAACAGGGAAAAACCACCCCAAAAAATAAAAAGTAATAAACAAACTAAAATAAAATAACTTTGGATCATGAAAATAATCCAACACTCTTCTTGTTAGGGATTTTGTATGTCACCCAAACTTTAAATGTATATTTTTGCCTTACATTTGAATTCCTTTTTCTCCTTATACCTTTTATTGTGAAACATTTGGAAAATGTAGGTTTTTTTTGTTATTACTCTCAAATGTTTTATATGGATAACACTTATCCCATATAATTTACACCTACACATGTGACTACGTTAAATTTTAAATTGACACATCAATGTAAAAATAGTTTAGAATGATACGTGTTAGTTATATCAAAATAAGGTGGTAGTATCTTTGATTGGCCATTTTATATTTTCAAGGGTGGACAAGGATGTCATGAGAATCAATTTAATTATGAAATTACTTCATGTATCATGTGAAGAAAAAATCAATGATGCAATATTGTTGATGTTGGGACAATACATTTGAGTTCCTAGAGTATATATTGTAGCTTCCATTCATTTTTGATGCCAATAATTGACACCTAGATTAATTACATCATGTTAAGAACATATGAAAATGTCATTCCCAGACCCTTAGAAGAAAGAACAAGGCCATACAAAACATGTAAACAGTGAAAAATTTCAATGTGAGCTGAGCAGTGATGGTGAGAGGCAATGACAAGGTATTTCATGCGATAACATACACTAAGAGACCTATATTATACACCAAACCCAAATTCAAATCAATTTTATAATTTACATGATCATCATCTATTACAAAAGGGTTCAGAGTTTTCAAGATGGAAACATCTTTGAATGGCCATTTTTTACTATCAAGGGTAGACGAGGATGTCATGAGAGCTGAATTGATTGCGATAGGGCTCCATGTTTGATGTGTGGCTCAAATAAAAAATGCATTATCATTGATGTGGGGAAAATATATTTTTGAGAGCCTATCTTATAGCTGTCATTTGTCCATGCTACAAATTATATTGATAGATGTGATATGTCATTGAACTTTGATTGTGTATCTTCCCAACATTCATCAAGTTTGTCACTTGAAATACCTTGTCCTTGCTCCTCAACATGACCACATAATGTACCTTAAAATATTTTATCACTTCCATGTTCTATATAATCTTTCCCTTCCCCACCATTTCACTATTGCTTAAGCTCACTGTAAAATGAAATGTCTCCTATCTGCACAATGCATGTCCATACCATACAAAGGAACAGGTTACCTCATTTGACACTTTCACCTGCACCAAAATATCAAATTATTGTTGTATATGACATTGTGTATAGAAGGTGAGATGGGGTCAAGGGTCAGTAGTCATAGGTTTCAAGTGACATATAACTATCGATTTACATTCTTTCCCTTTACAAAACCCTATTTTATGAAAATAAAAAATTATTGTCCCCTTTGACATAACTAGTTCCTTTGGGACAGTTGTGAATATTATTATGTTGCATTGTTTATTAATGGTTAATGAATAAGAATAAATTGAAATCATGTTATGAATCTTCATGTTAGTGGACGGATTTCATGTCTTCCCTCCTAATGATAGGTGATTTTTGATATCTCTATCTATGCAATAATGGCCCTTTGAATATGGAAGAACAGATATAGAAAAGTATTTAGGAAATTCAATTAATTTATTTTTTTTGAAATGAAGATTTAAAAAGCTTTACGAAACAAAAGTTGGTTAAGAAACCAACTGACAGGTAAAAACTACCCAACAACTATAAAAACATTAAAATAAACTAATAAAACTATAACATTTGGGTCATTAAAAATAATCCAACAAACTCCCCCTTAATCCAAAGGGGTATAGAAAGATTGAAGCAATGAACTGTGAATCATCCAAGTAGACTCTACTACAATTTCAACTGGTACACTGTACATCCTAAACTAATCAATGTCTTGATCATTCTTGCATTGAAGTAGGAAAAGATCATGTTTAATCCAACTACATCGATCCTCACATTGAATCTATCCAACAAGTGATTTCCATAGTACTATGTATGTCACATCTCAAATTGATGTCCAATAATCACCAACATCTCTTGTAGGCCTTTGATAAACACTAAAAATGCTATCAACTCAATACTAACTCATACTGCAACCATCTAAGACTGATAAAAAACTAGTATGCAATATTGTCTCCCTCTATCATGTGAGAGGTGAGAAGCCATACAACACTAGATCTATAAAAGCAAATTACACAAGCCAAAAATTGCTACTACATCAAATCCCAATCTTGAGCCTAGTATCTCGCATAAGATGGGTGTGTTACCATATCAGAATATATAATCATCAACTACAGATCAAAAAACTTCATAGTCATCCCATCCATCAGAATAATATGTAGACGAATAGCTAGAAGAAGAACAAGATGAGTGACCAACAATGTTTACTTCTACATTCTGTCGATGTCAAAAGGACCTTCTTTTGGAGGGGTACTTTGTAGAGAGGTGTCCTATGCCACCATAATTGTAGCATATTCTCTCAAATTCACTAGAACTAGAGGAAGAATACCTACATGAATAAGAATGTTTGTGCTTGTGCTTGTGTCCATGTGAATATTTGTGGTGATGCTTATGCTTCTGAGAATCAGAGTGATGTCTCTGTTTCATAGAACCAGAATGATCCTTATGTCCAAAATGATGCTTATGTGTGGAAGTGTGTTGTAGACAGTGTTTCTATCTCTGATAGTGCTTCAAAGAATGTTTTATGCTATGCTCATATAATGGATTACCTATTTTGGTATAGTAGGCATCCTTAGTAGGTTTTTCTTTTTTCTTTGTAAATTATCACTCATGTTGAGTGAGCAACTCACAAATGAAATCACAATTAGATTTGTTAAGCTTATCACGTAGCTATAACATTTCTAAAAAGTTCATGTAGCTAGGGCTAAACCCATTCAAAATAATAGAAATGAGCATTTCATAATCAATTTTCCCACCAATAGTGCCATATTCTTATTTCAAATTATTAATTCTTGACACATTATGAAATATCTTCAACATTTGTTAGTTTAGTGTTGAGCAAATGCATAAGAAGACCAATTTTCTTGTAAGCAAATTGTTTATCATATAAGTCCTTTAAAGATTTCCATGCTTTCCTAGCTTCAGACTTAATGGCCTATATGTGAATTATAACTTGTGCACTATAAGTTGATTTCAATTAAGCAAGGGCAAGCTTGTCACATTTATGAGATTCTGCAAGCTTTATGGCATCAATGGGTAATGTTTGTTGATTTTCAATTACTTCCCACAAGTCATTGAATATTAATGTATTTTCCATGTTCATTGACCATTCCTTATAATTTTTAGGAGTTAAGCATCCATTTTCAGAAATCAAGCTCACAATTTTAACTATGGTACTAAATCAAAAATAAGGAATGCTATTGAAGTTTTGACTTTACCTTCAAAATAGCTTCCAATTAGAAGACATTCCTGAGCTTGAAAAAAAAAATTACTCCTTATAATTCCTGTTACACCTTTATTTCTCCAATATTTAAATTTTTAATAAAAAATAAAGTCAAAAATAAAATTTTATCAAAAAATATTTGAATGAGTTTTTTTTTTAACCCTTAACATTCTCTATTGTAAGTGGCTTACAAAAGTTTGTATAACCATCTTCCCATTAATAAATTCAAAAACATATGGGTAGAGCCTTCTATAAGATATCTGTCTTTTGAATGGAAAAAAATTAAATGTACATCTAAGTCTTTCACTTCATGTAAATTCGTGCTCCTATTTTTACTAGATGGGAGCCACCTTTATTTTTGGAAGCCATGGAGATTACATGCACAGTTATCTTTGTTGGTTCCACTAATTTAAGGTTTTGAAAAGAATTTTAAATATATCAACACTCTTTTCCTTTATCGTTTCACTCTTTTGTGTTTTTGCACAATAGGCAATAATCTGGGAGCGTAGTCAACTCACCGCCAATGTGACGACACATGAGCAGAAAAGTCGATACTTTCTTTTAAGAAGGTTGTCATGTAGTTTGCCACATGTTAGATCTGTGAAGTAATCAGGAGCATGTCTACTTACGTGAATCCAATTTGTATTTTGCCATGAATGTTTAGCACCACATTTTTACAATTTATAAATGCGTCAAGTGCTGGTAGAATCTATTCTCGGTCTCACAAGTCTGTGAGTGAGGAATAAGACTTTGATACTAAAGAATTTGATGAGTAATTAATTTTTCCATGATTTTGGTGTAGTCTCTACCACCTAGCATAGCCTGGTGTAGCATATCACCTATCATAATATAGAGAAATAATTAATAAAAATAGTTTTCAATATCAAGACTTTAACAGATCGCCACTCCTTTTTGTTTGCATCAGATCGTTGCTGTATGGAATAAAGATTTTTTTAATGCAGAATAGAACTTCAAAAACCCTCTAACAATCCTCCCTTTCAATTTTTGTGGCTCTGATACAACTGATGGCCCTTCAAAATGGAGGAATAGACACAGAAAAGTATTCGAGAAATTTAATTAATTTATTTTTTTGGTACAATGAAGCTTTAAAAAGCTTTACAAAATAAAAGTTGGTTGAGAAACTAACGGGTAAAAACTACCCAACAACTTCAAAAACATTTAAACAAACTAATAAAACTATAACATTTAGATCATTAAAAATAATCCAACATGCAGTTGTAAGTCTCATGGTGATGGTTAACACATTACTAGTCTAAAAGGAGACTATGGGTTTCAATTTTTTTTAGCATTTTTAGTTGTGCAAGGAACATTATTTAATATTCTTCATCTAAATACACAATACTTGGAAAAACCTACACATTTACAAGGTTCCAAGTGGGAGGGTTTTAGTGTATGTAAGAAGAGAATTCACATGTGTATTTGACTCCTACAATTTTGTTCAAGTGGAGACAATGGTGATGTGTTTACTTCTCATGTACGGTCACATCATGATCAAAGTCGAATGACCTTATCGATTCAACCTTTAGAGAATCATACAAATATGGTGATATTGGAAGTCGTATAAATTTATTATGAGATTGTTTACCATAATTTTTATTAGCATTCTTTTGGCTATAGTGACTTACGACCAATTGCAAGTCCCTTTCATCTATTATTTTCTCCAAAAAAATTAATGATCAATGAATTTTTATGAATTAATGTCATGTAATCCTATTTTCAAATTCTAATTTTTGTTTTAAATCATAGGATGGATTTCTATGCATGCATGCATAAGCATGTTGTGAACTAAGAATTTGACTAAGAAGAGGAGATTAGTATGGTGTTAGTGACAAAATGCATAAAACAAATTGACAAAGAACACAATAAGCTAACACATTCACGCCTAGTTACTAGGGTGTGCTTAGTAATAATAACAAATAACAAACACAACTAAAAAGTATGGAAAAACATAAGAATTCCTTCACCTTCCTTGGATGCTCCAAATGCCTTTGTAGTAGTGGCTTGCTTGGCTTGTGTTCATGAAGTCTTCATCAAAAGAAGCTTGGCTATCTCCTCTTCTCCTTAGCACCTTATGGCTTTGGCTTGGTTTGAAATCAATTTTTCATAGTAACACTAATTACAATGGCGTATTGAAGATATTTATGCATTATAACTTTGTACCAAAATAGCTTAGATATGATGTTCATGGCCTCTCTATTTATAAATTTTTGAGATTGATTAGAATCAACCTGAACCATCCATCCTGAGATGAAGATGTGTGGTTGAGGATTAATCCAATTTTTGCAATTAAATTTGATAAATAGGCTCATCAATATTTGGGAAAGAGGAGAAATTAAGAGGTATGGAGGGCATTGATGAGGCATGGGAGGCATGAATCCTGATATTTGTGGTATTTATGGTCTAGGGATGTCTTCCCAAGAAATGAGGTCACCTGATGATGCAAATATTCAATATTCATTTCTAAAAAAAATTATTCAACAAGTTTCCTTAGAATTATTAATTATGCCTTGATTTGGGTTAATTATCTCTTAAGCATGTTTAAGCACTTTGTGCACAAATTACTCAATTTGATCAGAATGCTTTAGAATTGGAAGGCGATGTCAGATGCATTAGATCCATTATCCCATTTAGGATGTTACCAATACCAAATAATAAAGGGATGCATCTTGTGCAAAAGATTTGATAGGAAAGAGCACTCCAGAGCATCCAGGTGCAAAATTGGCATTTTGACTCGAAATGATCTGATCAAAGTTAGCTGGCCCATAAATTGCATTGCCTTATTTAGGGACACTCTAGCCAAAATCAACACTTGTATATGCCAGTTTCACATCATTTAGCATGTTTTAGTGTTTTTAGGCTAGATTATGTGTTTTAGATGGAAATTGGTCAAAAGCTTGATTAGAGGTCATTGGTGGCCAGATTTAGGTGTCTACAGTTTGCCCATGTTTGGGAAGATGTTGCAAACCGTAGGCAAAGTAATGTCTTCTCAAATAATGAGAGATGGCTTGTATGCCAATAAGAAGACAATGATTAAAGAACAAAACTCCAAATAATTTTGGGAAGCCTATGATGATGCCCCCTTGAGGGAGTGGTCATTACATTTGTTGATGGATGATCCCTCAAAAAGAAACAAAAAAAAGGTGAAATTAAACCATGGTTGAGATTAATCCAAATGAGAAAATGCTTACATACATTGATGTTAAAAGGATACTGATTTACCCAAATGTGGGTATAATCAGGATTAAAAATCAAAATAATGAGTTGCCCATAGGTGGTTATAATCATTAAGAGTACTTAGATTGGCAAAAGATGATTGTGCCCCAGTTAGGGGTGATTAACAAGCATAAGTCAAGGATATAACCTGGAATATAGATTAAATATGAGTGGGTGCAAAGTGATTAAATAGATGAATAGAAGAATAAGATTGATCAGTGTGAATGATTCAATCTTATTTTATAGTCAGGAGATACTCATATTGATTAGCAATGATACCACTAGAATGGTTAATGGGTTGATTTGATCAAGGGTGGGATGGAAGGATTTGCCAAAGTGCCAAGGAGAAACTTTTGTGGCTCTATTGATTGTCGACCTTTCTGAAGCTAATTTTTGTTGTAGCATGTGATGGTAGGCTTCATGATAGAACACCATAAAGACTTGGCCAAAATATTCATAAGGACTGACTCTCGATCCAATAAACACTCAAAAACAATGCACCAATGATAAAACAATGATGATAATGTTAATGGATGAATATGGATAGACTCAAGAATAATGTGCTTGAGAAATTACCCAAAAAATGCATATAGATCGAGTCAAGGCAATAGTGCTAAAAGCAAACAAACATGCTAGTGAATAAACAAACAAAAAAACAACTTGAAACAAATAGAAAGCCTAAAAATAAAGGCAAAACAAAGCATCCTAATAATGACAATGCCCTAATAAGGCAGATTGAGGATAACTGACTAGGATTAGAAAGGATAAATGTTTTTGTATTTTTGAAATGTCATGAATGTTTTTACAATTTTGAGGTATCTTAACTCATTATAAAATGACAAGATACCTACTCATAAAATGGTGAGAGCATTTGGCTTAAGTTACTCATAAAACAGTGAGAGTGTATGGAAAGGGGGATTGAGGTGACCTCAACATGAATTGATCATGACCCACATAGTCTTAAAATGACCTCAAGTCATAGTAATTCCATCCACACAAAAGGTAGGAAAAAACCAACTATGTCCCAACAAGTTCTCAAATCTGGAAAATGGCTAGTCAAATGAAAACAATAATTGCAAGGTGATGCGATAATGTATGATAAATAAATGTTTCCTCTAGTTTACCCATAGGTGGTTATAAATAGGATAAAATGACATACATCAATGATATTAATTTTCCCATAGGTAGTTATAATTAGTAGCAAGATTGGTGAGACACTGATTTGCCCATAGGCGGTTATAATTAGGCTCACATAAACAAACTAGATAGGATGAAAGATATCTTGCCATATCAATTGTCACACTAATTTCATAGACTATAATTTAAACACAAACTTGATTGATTATTGAAACTTGATCATAATCCTCTCATAAAAGGTGTGGGAAGAACCAAATGAACCAAGATCAAAACATGATTGGGTAGGATGACTAAAAATAAGCTTTGGTCTAGATATGAATGGAATGATAGGATGGTATAAAATGGTAAGAGGGTTTGCCCTCAAGTGATAGGGTAAATAGAAATAATATGTGATAATGGTAAATGGATATGTAACAATGGCAATGGCATGGTAATGTCATGTTTTTAGCCTAGGTGTGGTTTTTGATTCTGTTGTTCTTGGTGATGGGGAGATGCACATCCTAATCAACAAATGATACAAATAAAATAATCGATCATGTTAATTACTAGCCCACACCTCATCTAAATAGTTTCTCTATCAAGAATTAGCTACATATTTAGATTTTAAAAATGCTTTTGTGATCATCATTGGTCATTGATTTTGATTCCTTCAAATGTCAAGTCAAGGTATCTTTGTAGCCTCTACAAAGGAAAGTGTGGCCATGGATGGTAAACTATGAAAAATAATGGATGGTAAATTTGATTTTGAAATGGAATGGTAAATGATAATGGAATGTAGAATGGTTGGGAAATAAATGAAGATCAAGACTTTTAGTCACCCATAATATTGTTGATGCTGGATTCAACATAACTTTGGTTGTGGTGGGGCTGAAGACTTGTTCTCTCGATAGGACCACCATATTTTTTTTGTTTAATCTTGAGAGTAGCTACAATTTGATTAGGCTATAGATAGGAAGCTATTTTGATTTGATATTTGATTTTGTCTTCATCAAGCAGTGAAGAATTTTTGTACTTAGCTATTGGTACCTCAAAGAGATTTTTACCAATAAATTTGTCTTGATTATCTTGTAGCACCTTTGAGAAGGTTTCACTAAGGAATGTTGACTTTTGAATTTGATTATCTTCTATCACTTTCAAAAAAGTTTCATTAGAAGATGTTGAGTTCTAACTTTGATTGTCCCTTAGTGCCTCCGAAAAGGTTTCATGAGGAAAGTGTTCTTTTTCTATATGAATGTGGTCTTAGCCTCCTTTCTCATTTTTAACTGCTATGTCATCATGGATGTAGTTCAACAAAGTGTGATTCTATCGATCCCTATCGACACTTATGGGAGATGGAATGTCAATGATATGGATATTTTGGTTGATGGTAATGGCTTGTGGAATGGTAATGGAATGGGGAGAGGTTGCACAATCCTTGTAGAAGATTTAGGATAACTTGTGTTGAAGCTGAAGTACTCATCCTCAAAAACTATAAAAAGATCAAAAATGTTTTCAAATTGATCTACAAGGCATACATAAATAATGTTGTAATAACCATGAACATATTCTTCTTTTGAATATGATTCTAACTCAAGGGAATCTGAATCCAATGTTGAGACTAATGTTAATTCAGATTTTGATGGTAAATCCAATGTTAGTTTAAGAATAGAACCTGACTCTAACTTTGATTCTTCATCTGATGGGTACTTTTTTATAATGATGTCCTTTTGAATATTTGGTTTTGGATAAGTAACGGCCTATGATGGTATAATGGGCTCCACAAAAACTATTTGTTCAGAGTGGGGCACCTCTAGGATGGGAAAAAGGTCAAGATACAACTTCTCAGAGATTGGCTTGTCAATAGGAGGCTCTTGAAGAATAGAAACAAGGTTGAGGTAATGATTTTCCCAAAGGTGATTATAATCATTAATAAGTGACTCGATAAATATTGGCTCATCAGTGTGAGACTCCTCAACAACTAGTATAGGATCAATAGGTGATTTATCATAGGTTGACTTATCATAAGTGGTTGGTTCAATAAAAACATCTTGGATTCATTGGTTGTCTTGGCTTTGGTTTCCAATAAGTTGAAAAATACCAGTTTTGAACATTGCTTGGTCTTTAAAGGATTGGATCAGTTGAGATTTGGATGGAATTGGTTTTGGATGAGGAATTGTTTGTGGTTGGATAATGGTAGGGCCTTGGGAAGCATGATTTCTCACACAAGCCAAAGGACTAGGTCTTGGTATGATGAAGGGGCATTGGGAGCTTGATTGCTTGCACAAGCCAAAGGACAAGGTCTTGGAATGGAAATGTTGTAATTTAATAGTCTTAGAATAGAAATGGTACGATGTGGGGGAGCTTGATTACTTACATAAGCCAAAGCATCCAAGTCTTCCTCATAAACCATATCATCCCAGTTGTGAGTTGGCCCATAAGCTAGTTTTGACTATGTTCCATGTACTGATTATTACAAAGAGGGTATGGATCTGTATCCTAAATAACATTATCTATAGTTGGGTCTTCAAAGTTCTCCTCACAATCCTCTTCATGCCAATCAAGGTTTTGATTTGGATTTTTTTGATTTTGACTATGTTCCCCATATGGAGTATTGTAGGGAGAATAATAAAAATCCTTAGAAAATCTTTCTCTATAAGGGCTCCTAATGGGATTTTGTGTGGCCATTTTATTATAAGTTAGATTTTACATGAATCCACCATTAGTGTAGCTAGACATATCCACGTAAATTATGAAAGATCCAAAATAAAAAGTCTTAGAGTTCTACAAACTCTAAAAAAACGTCCAAAGGATAAATGGTTCAAGCTTAGTATAACTTGGTCAAAAGGTGGAGTTGTATCTCTAATGTGGTCTAAAAGTGGAGCTATATCTCTAAATGATTTATGCTAAGACTTGGCATAAAATAGCCTAACATCAAATGTCTAATGTCAAATGGCATATGAACAAAAGGTTAAGCATCTGAATAAAGACCAGCATGTAAAAGGTCTAGGTCAAAGTGTTCCAAACAAGGTCTAAACTAGGAAAGGGAAAATTTGAGTTACTAGGTCTTTTGTCCAAATATAGAGTCAAAATATAGGCTCAAATAAATAGGCATATGTTAGGACTTTTGGCCAAATGGCATTGAAATCTAGACTTGAAACAAAGGCTGATATGATTTGATTTAATCTAACAAGTTTGGAAACAACTTTGACATAGACTCGGTACACATAATCAAACATAAAAATGATCAGTTGGCATAAGGAATAAAACAAAAGGATCTTTGAAGAAAGACTATGGTTTCTCAAATAAAGGCACAAACAATGATGAGAATAGGCTCTTGAATAAACAAACCATCAATAATTTTCAAATTTGGGTAATCGATTAACTAAAGTTATGCAACCCAAAAGAGAAAGATCTATGTATCAGCCCCACGAATTGAGGCTCAAATAGAAATCAATCAATGTTTGAATCCAAACTTGACAAGGCTAATTGAAAACTCAATGGTAAAAACTAGGATTTTACTAACCAAGCTAGACAAGATTGGATAACATGATGACATATAATCGAGGTCCAAATGCCTAATGTGACATGGTGTGAAACAATGATTTTTGATACAAGGTGAAACAAGTCTTAAAATAAATTGAGCAACCTAATGACATAAGCATGCTCAAATGATGTGGTCAATGTTATGTTTGCAAAAGACTCAAAAGGCTCAAAAATGCTTTGAAATAATTTGGACAGCATAATGCTACCCTCCACATCTTGAATGACACACACACAAACAAGTTTAGCAAAAATTTCAATTCATAAGTGTGGTGTAAAATGGCCAGCATAAAACCTCTTTAGACAAAAGAGTGACATATAAACAAATTGATTTTGACATGGCTTATGAACAAACAAACTATTTTTAGTCTCAAAACATTCCTAGAAGAAATGACCAAAATACACTAAGTATAATCGTCCAAATCCTAGCAAGGGTATGACAATGTGGGGTTAACTAAACTATTAAGTTTTGAACATTTCTAGGGGAATCAATTGCACAATATCTTTCATGTCAAATGATGCAAAAGATAAGCACACAAATTAGGTGACCATGGTATTGGCTAGTTGTAAAAAGGTCTAGTCCTTTTCAAAACCACTACATCCTATTATTCACTCCGTGTAATGTGATGTCTAAATGCAGATACGTCTTATGTGAAACTCTAAAAGAGTAAGTGAAGTCAATGCTAGGAGATGAAACCTCAGGTCAAAGTTTCCCTAAAGAACTCATGTGAGTTGATGAAGTCCTCCTCGCAAGCCAAGTTTGCATAAAAATAAAGAAAGCATGAAATAAAAAGAATTTAGGGTCATTTTCAAGGTCACCCAAACTTTGACAAGTTTTTTAAGAGTGATTTAGACAACTTTCTTTCTATGCCTTGGACTAGGCAATTTGCAATAAGAATGGCACTTTTGATTCCAAGGGTTCCCTAAAGGGGACAAATGGAAGAGCATATATGTAGCACCCCTCTCTTTGCTAAAATATTTTAGATCAAACAACTATTGAAGACAAAAATGACAACTGAATTCAATTTTAATCCCAAATGAAAGATTTGGTGCTATTCATTTGACCCCTTGGTATTAAGATTGTGAACTTTGAAAACATTCATTTAAGCATCTAAATTTTTTGTTAATCAGAAAAAATAAGATTCCTAATTCATTTTTAAGCATGCAAAAGGTGATCTAAACATGTTTTTAGCAAATGTAAAGCTTGGTCCTGTAACAAAAATGTTAGCATATCCTTTAGCCTTGAAGCTATTTTAGATTTGAAACAATGAACTTCCAAAAATGATCTCTTGAGTTTGTGTTTTTAATAAAAACATAGTGATCGACATCGGTTATATAACCAATGATGGTTACACTTACTAACCGATAATGGTTATCTAACTGATGTCAGTTATACCAATAGTGACCAATGACTATACCAATCGATGACGGTTTTACTAACCAACATCAGTTACTATGTAAACTTGTGCCAAGGAAAAATGGCAAAACAAAGTTAGAGAATCAAATTGCAAGAGTTTTAATGATACAAATGAAGATTTTAAAGTTGTAGAATGATCTTATTCATGTGTGGGATACATTTGGTCCCACTGAGCGTGCCATTATGTGAACTAGGAATTTGACTAAGAAGAGGAGATTAGTATGATGTTAGTGACAAAATGCATAAAATAAATTGACAAAGAACACACTAAGCTAATACCTTCATGCCTAGTTACTTGGGTGAACTTAATAACAAAAACAAATGACAAACACAACTAAAAAGTAATGAAAAACACATGAATTCCTTCACCTTCCTTGGATGCTCCAAATGCCTTTGTAGTAGTGGCTTGCTTAGCTTGTGCTCATGAAGTCTTCATCAAAAGAGGCTTGGCTATCTCCTCTTCTCCTTGGCACCTTGTGGCTTTAGCTTGGCTTGGAATCAATTTGGCATGGTAACACTAATTACAATGGCTTATTGAAGATATTTGTGCATTATAACGTTGCACCAAAATAGCTTAGAAATGATGTTCATGGCCTCTCTATTTATAGATTTTTGAGATTGATTAGAATCAACCTGCACCATCCATCATGAGATGAATATGTGTGGTTGAGGATTAATCTAATTTTTTTAATTAAATTTGATAAATAGGCTCATCAATATTTGGGATAGAGGAGCAATTAAGAGGCATGGAGGGCATTGATGAGGCATGGGAGACATTAATCCTAATATTTCTGGCATTTATGGCCTAGGGATGTCTTCCCAAGAAATGAGGTCATCTGATGATATAGATATTCAATATTCATTTCCAAAACAAATTATTAAACAAGTTTTCATGGAATTATTAATTATACCTTGATTTGGGTTAATTATCTCTTAAGCATGTTTAAGCACTTTGTGTTCAAATTACTCAAATTGATCATAATGCTTTATTATTGGTCCAAAATTTGACTAGATTAGAATTGGAAGGTGATGTCAGATGCATTGGATCCATTATCCCATTTAGGATGTTACCAAAACCAAATAATAAAGGGATGCATCTTGTGCAAAAAATTTGATAGGAGAGAGCACTCCAGATCATCTAGGTGCAAAATTGGCATTTTGACTCAAAATGATTTGATCAAAGTTAGCTGGCCCATAAATTGCATTGCCCCATTTAGGGATACTCTAGCCAAAATCAACACTTGAATATGTCATTTTCACATCATTTAGCATTTTTTAGTGTTTTTAGGCCAAATTATGTGTTTAAGTGGAAATTGGTCGAAACCCTGATTGGAGGTCATTGGTGGCTAGATTTAGGTGTCTACACATGTTCATGCCTTCTCTCCTACAAAACAAGGTCTTTAACTTTTTTGATTATCTTACAAATGTTAATTAAGACGTAGTAAGTCAAGATAGTGATGGTCAGAGTCTCAAAGAATTCTTGTCACAATTTCTTGGCATTATTTGTATTGTAACTTGCATTTTGGAAGCTACTATATTATGATCCAACATCATACTGGTGAAATGATGAATTGATTACCATATCTTGAGAGTTGAGACCATTAATCCACCATATCTTATGATTCAAGACCATTCCACTACTATAAATTGATAAAGGGATTACTTATGGTTGTGCTCATCAAGATTGTTATTTACCTTGATGATGTTCAAGATTGTGCACTAAAAAATTCAAAAAATAATATAAGTTCAAGAGAAAATTAGTGACTTGTTCCTAATGATACATAATTTTTAGTATCACTATCTATGTAGTTGTAAGTCTCATGGTGAGGGTCAAACATGTTATTGGTCTAAAAAGAGACTACACCTTTCAATTTTTTCTAGCATTTGTAGTTATGCAAGGAACATTATTTAATATTATTCATCTTAGAGAAGTTCTATATAGAAGACACTAGCACCAAAAAGAGGACACTAACACCATTGGCCCTATTATCTAGGAAGGGTTATAACAGTTGGATCCTATCCATGACACTCAGATCAGCTCATGTCCTAATTTGTAGCCTCTATAGCTTCCATCTCACTCAATTTCTAGCTAAGTACCTGTTAGCATCTTTAATTGCTATTTTTAGAATGGTCAAACTAGGTAAATTTGTTACAACTTAGTGGTTGTACTTATTGCATATTTTATACCCTAATTTACTATACTCAACCCCTTTAACAAATAAGGGCTTAAAATCCATAATCCTAAAATGTTAAATCATTTGGTGAACCTGACTTATTTCGAGTATATTGTTTCAAACCCTAGTGTACCATCAAGGTTTGCCTTCTTATTTCTATAATATATATAGTTTTTGTTTTTCAACCTTTCATCATGACTTTCATGATAGAAGCCATTTTTACTTATCATTGTAAAGCTTGGTGGCTTGTCTTACATGATTATTATGAGCCATTGGTAGAATGATGCATATGTATGTCACTCATCTCATGGATCATATTAGCACTCAGTTTATTCCATACATTGGTCCACCCTCTCTTAAGTCCTACTTCTATGAGGACCATTGTTGTATGGCTCACTTTGAGTTACCCCTAGTCACTAATTGATGATAGAGAGCTCAAAATATTTCTTGTGTTCTACATCCACATAGATCAGTTGATTACCTTCGCTCCCATTCTACCTCTACTACTCATCCTTGACAGATCATATATTCTATAATTCAAGTTTTTACTAGATGAAACAGGATACCTCCTCAACATATAAAGGAAAATCATAATTTCACCATCCTTCCTCATCCCAAACACACTACAATGAGACTAAGGGATCATCACAAGGAAATTGAGATTATGGATCAGTTGAGAAACACACTGACTAAGATCTCCATATTAGAATTACTTAAACACGCAACTATTTTCAAATATTTTTTTTCAAACACTTAATCATACATCTTTGCCTCATGACTAACACTAAGGATAAGGCTACGCTAATACACACTACATGGTATGATGATAATGATAATGAGGGCTTATTTGAGTTCAGATAGATTTAGTATCTGAAATTGGATTATCTTCCACCAGATCCACCATTTGATTATCCACATCCCATGGATGTGCTCTTAGGTCTGTAGAGGCATTAAACTTTAGTTGTAAATTATATCATTTATTTTCAACATTTAATTATACACAACTTATGTTCAGAGAAATACAATATATATATATATATATATATATATATATATCTCAAAACATAAAAATATTCAAATATTTTCTCAAAAAATACAAATTATAGATCATATGCATTTCCATGTTTACATCTCTTATATTTTTTGGGCACTACATATGATAGTTATCTTCATATAGTCAGTTTTTATTATTCATACATGTTTCACTTATTCTTTTTGAATGTTCATAAATTCCTACAGGACTTAGGTCCATCACATAGCCCAAATTTGTTACTATCTACCCATTGGGTGCACATATATAGGTTCCTGATTTGACACATTCACCCATTTAGGTGCATATTATACATAGTTCTAATTACCAGGTTATATCATTCTAAACTACACTATTTTTTGCCAACTAATACTACTTTAGACTCAGCTTATATACATATTTTATCATACACATACTTTTACCAAATGTTCATGCATACTTTCATTTCTATATTTCCTAGTTTAGACTTGATTGTGTCTCTCTATTTTTACATCTATTCAAGGGCATTTGCATATGCCATTTTTCTATGTATCTATGCCACTTCCTTTCATTGTATGTATGCTTTGGACATGTGCCCATGTCCTTGTGTTTGTATTATTGATTATATATGTGGACATTTGAACATTTCCTTGTATATATTACTTCCTCAAATTTAGTGGCATGTTCTCATATCCCTTGTATTGTGGCTTCTTGGCCTAATTTGCATGCCTCATGTGTTTTGTATGTATGCTTTCATGTATGCGTCATGGCCATGACACTTGTATTTCTTATTTCACACTCCAATTTTAGATGCCACGAGGGACCTCATGCATATAACCCTCCTCCTTAAGTGCCTTGATGGAATCATACCCCATCCCCTTAGGTATCTACTCAGTCTATTTCTCATATTTGTTGTTCATACACATGTTTACATTGTTATATCTATCTTGATAGCCTTGTGAATGCTAGATCTAACATACATCATACATTAAAAATTATAATCATATAAAAGGTGAAATTATACAACTTCAGCATGGCTAATAACACCTAACCCATAGGTCCTCTTGTTGGCTCATAGAACCCTTTTAGGCTACTTTATTCACTGATTCTTGATCATCCGTAGCTCTCTAAACTTATCAATTTTAGACCCAGATATACCTTTCAAGCCTTGAACCATCCTCCTAGGTCTCATCCCCTTAGGATAATAGTGCCCAAATAGGATAATAACACTAGAATCTAAGGTGTCTTATTTATGGTGCTATTGTCTAAATATACTTTAGCCTCTAACGATTAGATTCTTTTAGTTCCTTATATTTTTCCCTATTAGCCTCATGTGAATTCATCTAACCCAAGATAATTAGTTTCCCTATAAAAGGTCATTCAAACTCCAATTAGAAGGGTTGGCACTCATTTTCAAGAGATACACAAGAATACAATCAAGTACACTTGAGCACTCTTCCATATTCTTTGCACGTAGCCTTCCAACACTATTTCAAGCCTATTCAAGCCATTGCATCACTCCCCAGTCAGCTAAAGCATATCTAATTTCTATTAGTTGCATTGATCATACAAAAATTACACCAATCAATTCAATGGGAGAACTACATTAGCTTGATCCCTCTTTGGAGTATTGGTATATAGGCAGCGTGCCCATACATAGGGTGTGAAGTGCATCCATTATATCCTTTACACACTAACCCCTTCTCTTTTTTTCCCAAGTTTAAATTCAAGTTCAAGCATCAAGAGTTCTTAAGAGTTTTGAAGACTAAAATATATTCACAATGAGATTTTTAAGGACCTAAGCCCCAAAAGTTTAGTGACAGGGTAACATAGACATCCCAAATAGAACCCAAAAAGATTTATACCTTAGGACAATAGCACTATAATAGGACTATAGTTCCATAAAGTAGGGTGTCCACTTTTTTATGCTCCTATCCAGCTCAAAAATGAAGTTTATGAACCTATTCCAACTTGTCTCCCAGCTCTACTCCTCCAGTATCAGGGCTTGTTTTAGTTTGAATCACACAAAATTAGATAAGTTTCATTTTCTGCCTCTTAGTAATATTTTTAAAAAAATCTCTAATTACCAATAAATTTCACAAATCAGTAGGTTAATTCTTGCATATTGATTAGCTAATTTACACTACTCAGCCTCTATATTATTTAGGAATTATAACTCTAATATTCTGAAAATAACAAAACATTTGGTGAACCCCACTTACTTTGAACTTTTGTACAAAAACCCTAGAAACCCTAGGGCTAATTATTTTTTATTTTTTTCAATATTTTCTTGATTTTTATTGAATTTAAAAATTAGAAAACTAAAAATTAATTTAAATATTTTCAATAATTTCACCCAAACTCTAGTCTGCACATACTAGGTCCTATTTGCATACAAACACTTTCAAACCACTAGGAAAAATATATTGCTAATTTTAGAAATATTTTCTAATTTTTCCTAAATTTTTAAAGCAAAATTCTACCAAAATTTCTAAAATTTACAAATTATTACATTAATTTTGAAAAACAACTCATTCAAAAACCCTAGTTGCATCAACTAGCTCTTCATAATTTTCCAATTATTTTTTTAAATTTTTGAATGCATATTAAAATACAAAATCACTCCAAATTTCAAAACTTCATAGTAATTTTAAAAAAAATATTTTTCTCCAAACTCTAGTTGAATCTACTAGGTCCCATTAAATCAAGTACTTTCCCATAATTTTATGAATTTTATCCTGCATACTTAGCTCATAGATTCAATTTTAAATTCAAAAGTTCATAGTATTTTGTAAATAATATTTCTAAAAAATCCCTAGTTGCATATACTAGCACCTACTTTCTTTTGAGGTATCACCTTACATGTGTAGCAGCTCCGTGCGCTTTTTATACACATCCCAATTCCTTGTTTAGATTATATCAGTTTAATCATTTCTACTATTATCTAAGTTATTTTCCTTGTGCCACCTAAATTCCTTGCTTCTTTTCCTTCGAGACAAAGTGCAAGACTTAGTGGAAATCCTCTTGAATTCACCTAGACTCCTGCAACTCAACCATACACCATTGATAAACAACCAACTCAGGTTCCAGTGATAGATTCTACACATCCATATTACACCAACTTCAATGAGGATAATTTTGACAAAGAGTAGTATGAGGTACACACTGATGATCATGCTCCACCACATTGGACTACTGATCCACTTCTACCCATTGTCGATAATGAAGTTATCCTCAACAAAGATTTAATCTTACAAAATTTTAGTAAAAGACTTGAGAAACATCCTAAAGATCATACACTAATTTTGCAATCTATCATGGAAATTAAAAAGGCTAAGCAAGTTGAGTCTTCCATCCCAAAAGAGTATCCAGTTGAAAATGACACTACAGGGGAAAATATGTCTCAATTACCCCCTATAGTAGACCAACCTTCTTCCATGCCACCAACTATAGCTAGTACATCCCTATCTCCTGATGTGTCAGCCCTTATGTAAGAGATAAGATCTCTTCAACCAAGGTGAAACATATTGAGCAAGGTACCACTAGACCTACACAAGCTTTGGATTCTTTTCCTCTTCTACATACACCATTGGCACGTCACATAACTTCTACACCCTTGCCATAAGGTTTTGTTCAACCCAAACTTACTTCTTTATGATGGCAAGGGTGATCCAGAGACACATTTGAGATCCTTTCACATCGTATGCTTAGATCATGTACCCAATGACTAGCTACTTACCAAGCTATTTTAATGAAGCCTAAAGGATTATGATTTAAAATGGTTTTATAGTCTACCAAATCAATCAATCACAGCATGCAATCCTTTAGTAGACATTTTCCTAGCATACTTAATTATCAATATTGTTGATAAGGTTTCATACACACATATTGCACAATAGAAATAAAGGTCAAATGAGCCCCTCATGGATTATGTTCATAGATACAAGACTATTCTAGCTAAGTTAATCAGCCTCATGGTTGATCAAGAGCAATAGTACATCTTTAAATAGAGCCCTCTACTTGCACTGCATGAATCTATTATGTTCAAAAGATTCTCTTCCTTCACTGAATTGTGTCATACACTCAAAGGAAGAGAAGTCAAGCTAATTTCAATGGGAAAACTTAAGTATTCAAGTACTTCAGACACACCTAAAAAGAATAATAGAAAAGTCCCATACAAGGTCAAAGTTAGTGACAATAAGAATCAAGATCAACCAACAGTCAATGCGGCTTTAGATCCCCCTTAGTGAGTGGTTTTATCAGCACCTCCTTATCATGTAGTTACCAATTTACCAGTTTATCTAGATGGGGTTTTACAATAGTTATTGGAATGTAACATCATCACTCTCCCTCCTATCTAAGAAGTAGATCTAGAAAATCCTCTTCCATAGGGATATGATCAACATGCATTTTGCAATTTTCATAGGGCACCAAACCATACAACTAATAGATGCATCAATTTTTGACCTAAGATAAAGGATTTGATTGATTATAATCTACTTGATCTGGGCACTTCAGTTGAGCATCCAAAGGCAAAACCAACATAGGATAAAGCTTTGAAAATCTTTCCAAATCCATTTCCACAACATTCAAAAGAAGATAAAAAGGACATATCAGATGTTCATCATATATACCATATATATCCTCCACCACCTACATACCAGGTACCTTCACTAGAATCACATCCTTTAAGTGTTATGATAGGGGTGTATGAGTCCAGAGTTCTAGCCAGGCCTTTGATATAGTTTTTAGATCATGATATTGTTGAGGATAATATAGGTTATAATGTACTATTTATCATAGCACATATTCATAAGTAGCCTATTCACAGTGTACTCATCAACAATGATTCCAGTCTTAACATGTGTACTTTCACACTTCTACAACATTTGGGTTATTTAGAATAAGATATCACTCTGAAAGACACAATTATTATTGGTTTTAGTGGAAATATATATATTTCATTAGGTTAGATAGTACTTCTATTATAGGTTGGTCCTACATATACAACCACACCATTCACTATAGTTCCCAATGTAGGATTTTTTGACATATTACTTGGTTAACCATGGATTTAGTAACTCAAGGTAGTACCTTCTATAGTTCATAGATGCATGAAATTCATTCATGATAATTAGGTTATTATAATTGGAAAATTTGCTTGTGGGTCACCACTCCCCACTTCAGAGCCATCTACTAGCTTACAATCACCAATTTTATCTCTTCCACCTATTTCAGTTTCCATTCTAGTTTTAGTTCAGATTCAAACACAATTATGGCATACATCATCATTACAGTGGGTTCATACACCCCCACAATTTTAAGATTCTAGATAGCTTCTAGCTATAGTGTTCACACCTCAAGTAGTTACATTGTGGTCTCATACAGCTACACAAAAAGTATCTATTCACAGAGCCTCTTCTCCTGCTTTTAGATGGGTCTCTAGGATCCCTATAGTTGCATCCACTTATTATATTCATAGGGGGGCCCCACATTTAGTTTCTACTTCAAATATTTTAAAGTAATTAAAATGTACACAAGTTTCAACTACATAATCTCAAACACTCCATCATGGCTCATGATCATGCACGATCCCATTATTTGATATAGGACACCATGACAAGGAGTCTCATCTGAGACTCATCAGTTAGTATCATTTATTTCCTACATTTATTATACATATTATCTCCTACTTGATTATAAATAGTTCAAATATTGTCAAAAATACAAAAACAATATAACACTTCAAAATATAAAAACATTCAAAAAATTTAGATTGTATGCATCATCCATGTTTACATTACTACTATCATGTTAGGACTTACATTTTATATTTCATGCTATTGTATGTCAATTTATCTACATTACCATGCTTCACTTGATCTCTTTTGAGTGTGTGTAGTGACATCACTCTATTTTATTGCTTCATTCTACCCATTTAGGGGGCATTCATACTTTTACATTCATGACATACATCAATATACACACCCACTAGGGGCATATTCTACATGACTACACCATCCAAGTTATGTCATTCCCACACTACACACTCTGAGTTATCATATTTATGTACATTAATCTATAGATTAAAAACATTACTACATCAACATTTCACTAGTACTTAGCACTTTTGTATTTCGTAGCATATACCTAGTCTTATACTACACATGTTTTGCATACTTTCACATTTGCTTTGATTAGTTCTATGTGTTTTGTATCTTCCAATTCTTAATTTTGATTTTATTCCTTGCTTAGCATAGCTTGTGTGATTGCATTTTTTTTTACCTACTTATCTTTTGCTTGTGCCTTATGACATCTACCAATGTCCTTTGATTCTATTCATGTGTGTGCCTTAAGACATTTACTAATGTTCTTTATTTATACTCTTTCATGTTCTTGTGGCCTGTGTGCCAACTTTGCTTGTTCACTTGTATGTGTATGTGGCATTTGAACATGCCTTCTATGCTTATATTCTAGTTTGAGTGACATGTGTCCATGTCCCTTATTTGTGTGGCCCTTTGGCCACCCTTGTGTGCTTCTTGCTTCTTGATTCATATGCTTGTTCACTTATTTTATTCTCACTATGTGTAATGCTATGATATCAATCATGCATTTATCTTGCTTCTCGCATGCCATGATGGACATCACGCTCCATCCCTCCATGATTACTAACAAATAAACAACTAATATCTAACATTAATAGTCTAGTTTAGTATCATGCACATGCTCTTACATTATTATATCTATCTAGGCATACCCCTGTTGATCTAACAATCTATTAATTCAAATATTTCTATATCTTGAAATATCTTGTCAAATATGTAATGTTATATCTTGCATCTATATAACTTAGCACACTTCCTACCCTCAAAAGAGGGGGCATGAAATAGGGGTTTGTCATAGAGATCAAACCTCCTAATAATCAAAACAACAACATTTAGAACAGTCACCATATAATCTAGAGGTCAAAATGGTCAAACCAGAGAAAAAATAGTGACAATTCTAGATCAACAATTATATTTCACACTAGACAATAGCACTAAAAATGGATAGTTGTGGGTGTCCATATTTTGGCACCCCTATCTAGGTAGGAAAAAACTCAGGGTTTATTGAAATAGGCAAAAAGTTTAGTTTAGGGATAATTTTTGCACTTCTAGATCAATCAAATTCAATAGTTTCAATATAATTTTCTCATATACAGTGGGTTATCATGCATGACATGATGGTTATCACTTTCAATTTAGATTAGGAAATTGGCATAACTTTTAGAATAGAATCCATGTTACAGACATTAATGATTAGGGGCAATGTGCACTGCACATTAATCTTCTTTTATTTTTGAGTTTAGTTTATTTCAGGGATTCTCAATAGTTACATGCCTTACTCCATCTATAGGTGGTTAGCATCACATTTGAGTTAAAATTTCATACAAATTTAGATTTTCAATTACCCAAGTTCTTGAGTTGGCTTTCATATAAGCCTAATACATCAGATTTGAATTGGATTTTATACAAGCCTAAGCCCCATCTTTCAAAATGGCCAAGAGTGGCCTAGTTTTTAGCACACATTTAGGCTATCCACACTACATTGTTATATTTATAGCACATCCATGGGATATACAAGCCATCTCATATGACATCCATTTTATAACAATATTAATTCATAGCTTCACTTAATGGGGCAACGATGAAGCTAAAGGTCTAGCTAACCTTTGTATTCTTGAGCCACCTATTCAGAGGGATTAGACACACAGTCCAGACATCAATTGACACACACATGATTCATTATCTTCACATAGTGGGTGATGATGGAGCCAAATGGATAGGATTTGCATTCTTGAACCACTTTCTAGGGAATTGAACACTCAACTCTGTTCATGATATTACTCTTGATTCAACACACACACAACATCATCCAACATATTCTAGTATCACAACAAGTTTTGTATTGGTTCACATAATCATGAGGTGTATTCATTCCTTTATATTATTATTACTCATATCTTATACGTTCTTATTTTAGATATAGTGTATCTAGTAAGAACTAATCTACTTTTATTTTTTCATTATAGATTCATGATTCACAGAGTGCTCTCTTTATGCACATTTGACATCACATAACTTTATGAGCTTCACCCTTACAGATAAGTTAAGGTATGCTTCTTTTTTTTTTATCCTAGTATTTATCTTTGATGCATCACTAGAATAAAGGGGGGGGGGTAAATGTAATAATATAAATTATGAAATTTTACAACTTCAACATGGCTAATAACACCCAATCCATAGGTCCTCTTGTTGGCTCATAAGGCCCTTTTAGGCTACTTATTTCACTTATTATTGATCATATATAGCTCTATGGACCTAGACATTTTAGACCCAGACATCCCTTTTAGGCCCTAAACCATCCCCCTAGGTCTCATCCCCTTAGGACAATAATTCCCAAATAGGATAGGAGCACTGGAACCTAGGGTGTCATATTTTTAGCATTGTTATGCAAGTCTACTATAGCCTCTAATGGTCAAATTATTTCAGTTACTTATCTTTTTATTTATTGGCCTCACTCAAATTCATCTAACCTAGGATCATTATTTTACCAATAAAATGTCATTCAAAGTCCATTAAAAAGGTTTGGCACTCATTTTCAAGAGAGATGTAATAATATAAGCAAGCACACTCGAGTACTCTTCCCTATTCTTTGCACACAGCCTTCCAACACTATTTCAAGCCTATTCAATTCATTTCCCCAGTCCCTAATTAGCTGAAGCATATCCAAGTCCACATCCTAGTTTTATTGATCAGATACAAATTACACCAAGTAATTTAATGGGATAACTACATTAGCTTGATCCCTTTTCAGAGTATTGGTATGTAGGCAACGTGCCCACACACGGGGTGTGAAGTGCATCTAGTATATATTTTACACACTAATACCTTCTCTCTTTTTCCAAAGTTTACATTCAAGTTCAATCATTAGGATCTCCTAGGAGTTTTAAAGACTAAAATAGATGCATAGTGAGCTTCATGAGGACCTAGGCCCCAAAATTTTAGTGACAAGGTAACACAAACATCTTAAATAGAACCCATAAATATTTTTACCTCAGGATAACAACATCAAAATAGGACTATAGTGCTAGATAGTAGGGTGTCCACTTTTTTACACTCTTATCCAACTTAGAAACAAAGTTTATGAACATGTTCCAGCTTGTCTCCTAGCTATGCTCCTCAAGTATCAGGTCCTGTCTCAGTTTGAATCATACAAAACCAGATACATTTCATTTTCTCCTTGTTAGTACTATTTTTTAGAAAAGTTCAATTACCAGTGAATTTCATAAATTAGTAGGTTAATTCTTGCATATTGATTGACTGATTTACACTACTCAACCTCTTTATTATATAGGAATTATAACTCTAATATTTCAAAAATAACAAAACACAAACTTATGCTTAGATCATCTTACATTCTAATGGCATGTATGCACATTATATTGGTTTATTATGCATATATCATATATGCTCTAGCTAAAACACATACTGTAGAGCTTTTTATTTTGAGGACAAATCTTACAATAGGTTTAATAAATCCATTCAAAAGAGGTGGAACTCATAAAGGTTTGTCATAAATATTAGGGTATGAAAATACACTCAAAGTATAATTTTCAGCACACAAGCATAGAATACAAAAATCCATTTTAGGAAAACATAGTGGGAAATAGTTACACAAAATAATTTTAGTTGTAAATAAATTGGTCCAATTAGACATTAGTCCCAAAAATGGCACACTAGTGCCACTAGTGCTATTATCTAATATCCTCAGTTTCAAGAAATTATAGATTGGCCAAAAAATTACAATAGGTATAATCCAAGTTTACACGGGTTCAGTTATAAATTACCAATTATTGCTCAATTTAGCATAGATTCATACTAGTTTGCTTAAATTGGGGGCATCATGTGTGGCATGATCATTCCCATTTCAATTTCAGATACTTAGAAATAAATTATTATAACTCAATATAGAATCCATATGCATAGATCAAATTTGGGGGCATGTGCATGATACATTATTTCCATATGCTCATTTTAGCTCCAATTGGTTAGATGGAATGGAAAAATTCATGTAATTCTATATGTTATTAATCCAAACACCATTTGATATAACACAATATAGATAACATTTTCACCATCACAATCTAGATTTGATGCCTTACTTTGTTTACATTGGTTGGCATTCTTGAGTGGCCCAGAGCCCTTTTTACATTTTAGAGTTTCCATGTGGCCCAAAGCCATCCTACACAATTTTAGTTACATCACATCATTTCAGTTTCAAATGCATCTATTACACATGGGTAATAAATGATGGAGTCATAGTTTACTTAAGTTATTGAGCCACCTACATTGGAGGGTTGGATAAGCCATCAGTCCAATCCAATCTATTCATAGGTCACAATCCAACAAGCATTGTTGGGAAATTATAGAGTCAAAATTGGACTAAGTTCTTGAGCCACCCATAGTGGGGATTGATCAATCCATTCAACTCAGTCCAAGTTATTCACTAATTGATCATTGACTACACACACATGTTTTCACCAGGTTTATGCATTAGTTCACATACCTAGTGAGATGTATTCATTCCTTTCCTATGTATTATATATTTACTTAGTTTCATATTTTTATTTTGATACCTCTTAATTAAGGATTGATCTATGAATGTTTCATTTTTAGGACACACAACGGAGTATGCTTCACATAATCAGATCCAGATTCATGGGCTTCACCTCTTAGGTAAGTCTAGGTATGTTTCTTTTCCTTTATCATAGTATTTTAGCTTTGTTGAATTTATATAATAAAGGGAAGGAAAATGTAGTCATCTAAAAATGTCACTTGAGTGATAAGAGTTTTACTTGAGACCACCTATCCATAGATTAGTCCTAGACCTATATTAGGGACTATTTAAATTGTTATCCCATCTTTGTGTAGGCCACATGTGTCCCTAAACGTACCTAAATCAATCCTCACAGTAGTAGTGATAGTGGCACTAATGTCTCAATTTGGGTACTATTTTTCTTTTCTCACCTTTTACCACCAACATATATCTTTTTGAATCAAAAACCACCTAGGGTCAGCCTAGACCTCCTTTAAGACCAACAAAAGCACTAGAACAATATAGATACATGAATTTTAACCCTTTATTCACTAGATGGAAATCAAACAAAAATAACACAAAATAGCTCAAAACAAGTTGTGCACAATCAAGGTTATTAATCCCTATTCTACCCTACTTTTGCATATAACCATCTACAACATTCCTAAGCTCAAATCATTCATATTTCTAGTCTCTAAAATCAATCAAATCACTCAAACTGGCATTCATACTATCTTCACTTGCACTTGCACCATCACTTAGGTGGGAAGAACTACATCAGGCTTGATCCTTCCTTAGAGTATTGGTATGTAGGCAATTGTCATCACATTGACATGTTAAGGATGTCCAATCTACTCCACTAACATAAAACTTAGATACTTGTTCCAATTGGATGCCCTCACAACATGAAGGTCTAGGGTTTACATGCAAAATCAATCAAAATAGGTCATCGATAGGTAATTAGAACTTGTGTGCATAGGAACAGGCTTGGAAAACTTATGTCTGAAGACATTAAAACCATTAGAACTACTATCTAGATAGGATGATATTGTTTAGGAAGGGTTCTAACACTTGGATCCTATCCATGACACTCAGATCAACTCCTATCTTAGTTTTTTGCCTCCATATCTTCTATATGAGTCAATTTCAAGCTAAGTACTTGTTTACATCATTTATTGTTATTTTTAGTTAGGTCAAATTAGGTTAAGTTTTTACAAATTAGTGGTTGTATTTATTATGTTATGTTATGGAGCCTATATCTAAATTACAATGTATTTTAAATACTATACATTTAAAATTTATTATACACTCTTTATGCATTCCATACCCCCTTAATGGGGAACCATTTTGGGTTGACTTGGCCCATGGTTTTGGTACCCATTGTTTTGTAAAACCGCTATGTTGATGTAATATATATATAGATCGATATTCAGTAGGTAATACATCATGAGAAAAAAGGTTTGAGAAGTAAGAATAGAGTGTGTGAATTTAGGTGTGAATTTAGGAGGGTTTGTTGAGCACAGTGCCAAACAATATTTGTGCATTGTAATTTTGAGAAGATAGATCTGAGAGTGGATTATAGTCTTGTGGCTTGTAATAAAATCTGAACAAGTGTTTCTTGGTGGATGTAGCCCACATTGGGTCAACCACATTAAATTTGGTCTTCTTCTTGTTGTGAATGTTTATTTCTATTCTTTATGCATCTTTTTTCATATCTATTATTATTGTGATTCTATGAAATTATTTTGCATCAATTTTTGATTTATTCCTAACAACTAGTATCATAGCTTCAGGTTGTATTTGTTGAAGTGTTGAATTGTAGGAAGGGTTATTAGTTCAAGTGGGAGCTATGTTTGATGATCACAGATCAAAGGTTGAAAATTTCAACGAACAAAACTTTGATCTATGGAATATTTAGATGGAGGATTACCTCTATCGAAGGACCTTCATGCTCTACTGGGAGGAAAAGTAAAGCAACCAATGAGTATGATAGATGAGACTTGGGATCTTATTGACAGGAAAGCACTTGGGGTCATTAGGTTATGCCTTACATCTTTTATCATGTTTAATATATCATAGGAGAATACCATAGAAGATCTCATGAATGAATTATGGAATTTATATGAGAAACCCTCTGCTTCTAATAAAATATTTTTAATGAAAAATTTATTTAATATGAAGATGTCTAAAAATATTGATCATATAAATGAATTTAATACGGTTGTGAGTATGTTGAATTATGTAAAAATTTATTTTGATGATAAATTTAGGGATTTACTTATTTTATGTTCCTTACCAAAGACTTGGAATAGCCTGGTAATGGCTGTGAGAAACTCAGTCTCTAATAATGTCGAGTTGAAGTTTGAGGATGTTATAGGAGTAATACTTAATGAGGAAATGTGATGCAAATGATTTGGGGAGACTTCTACTTCAGGTGATGCTTTGGTGATGGAGAGTAAAGGGAGATAAAATTTTAGAGGAAAAGGAAAGCATGGAAAGTTAAAAGGTTTTAGAAGGTCAAAATCAAGGGGCAAGATGGCATGCTGGCACTGTGGAAAGACTGGGCATGCGAAAAAGTATTGTTGGTCTCTTCAGAGAAAGAATAAAAATTAGGAAGACATCAAGGAGTTGAATGTGACAATAGGTAATGTTTTTTAGGATGCATTAATTCTCTCCATTGGCAATATTACTCAGTCTTGGGTTTTAGATTCAAGGGCTTCTTTTAATGCTACACCATATAGGCATTATTTTATTGATTATGTTCAAGGGGATTTTGGACATGTTTATCTTGGTATTGATGAGCCTTAAAGCATATTAGGAAAAGGAAGTGTTCAAATCAATATGAATAATGGGAACACTTGGTTACTGAAAGATGTCAGGCATGTGCCTAAGTTGAGACATAATTTTGTATCCACATGACAGCTAGGAGTGAAGGTTGTATGGTGATATTTACTGTAAATTATTGAAAGGTGGCCAAGGGTGTTCTTATTTTACCAAGAGGTAAGAATGTTGGTACCCTATATTTATCAAGTAGTGTTGACTATTGTAATTTAGTTGTTGTGATTTAGATGCAACTTTGTGGCATAACAGGCTCATTTACATGAGCCAAAATGGTACGCAAATTTTGAAGGATCAGTTGCTTAGATTTAAAGGGCCTGATTTAGATTTATATGAATAATATATGTATGTAAAATATAAAAGGGTAAAGTTTATCAAGGTTTGACCTACCAGGAAGGAGAATAAGTTAGATCTGTTTCATTTAGATGTATGGGGGTCGACTCAGGTATCTTCTATTGGTGGGTTATCTTATTATGTCACTTTTATTGATGATGAAACTATGAAATTTTGGTTGTATGACATTAGGATGAAATATGATGTTTTTGATACATTTAAAAGATCTAAAGCCTTGTTTGAGAATGAAAAAAGTCTCAAGTTAAAATGTCTCGGGTCAGATAATGGTGGGGAATATTATAGCAATGAATTTTTTGATTACTATTTAAGGAATGAAATTCATAGATAGAGGATGGTTCCAAGAACTCCATAATAGAATGGAGTGTAAAAAATGATGAAAAATACTATTATGGAGTGTGTTAGGAGCATGAGTTTGCATGCAAGACTGCCTCTATAGTTTTGGGTAGAAGCAGTAAACATGGTTGTATATCTGATAAATAGAGGTCTTTCATCTACTTTAGATGGAAGCATACTTGAGGAAGCTTAGTTTGGTAAGAAGGTTGATTATTCATTTCTTATAATATTTGGTTTTGAATCCTTTATTCATATTGATAAGGATGATAGGACCAAGTTAGAGGCTAAGTCTAAAAACTTCACCTTTATTGGTTATGGTGAGGATGACTTTGGTTTCCAAATTTGGAGTCTTAAGGACAAGAAAATATTTTGGACTAGGGATGTTGTATTCACTAAAAAGTCATGTATAAACAATAGTTGTAGGATCATAAAGAGGATTCTATAAAAGAGTACACAGTATTGGAGGACATTGCATATGATAAAGTATCCAAGAAACTAGTTCAGACACCTACTCCACAAGAACCCCAAACTCCTATGGTGAGAAGGTATTCTAAGGTAAGAAGGGATCCTAAACATTTTTATCCATCTCTTAATTATTTATTACTCACTGAAAATGGAGATCCATATTTATTTTAAAAAGCAATGTAGGTAGATGTTAGGAAGAAGTGGGAGCAAGTTATGGATGAGGAGCATTAGTCTTTCATCGAAAATCAGACTTGGGTTTTAGTAAATCTACCTGAAGGTAAGAGAGAATTATAAAATAAGTGGTTGTATAAAATTAAAGAGTATGATGGAGGAAAGAAAAGGTACAAGGCCTGATTGGTGGTAAAGGGGTTTGCACAAAAGAAGCGAATTGATTTTGATGATATTTTTTCCCTAGTGGTAAAGCTGACTTCTATTAGTACTATTCTTGGGATAATGGTAGCATAAGACTTGCACTTAGAGTAGCTAGATGTGAAGACTGCATTCCTTCATGGTAATTTATAGGAGGACTTATATATGGAGTAACCACATGGATATGAGGTCACAAGGAAGAATAAAATGGTGTGAAAACTAAAGAAAAGCTTGTATGGCCTGAAACAAGATCCATGACAATGGTATAAGAAATTTGATAGTTTTATGATGGAGTAGGGATACTCCAAGTGTCATTCAGACCATTGCATATATATCATGAAGTTTGATGATGGTGATTACATTATCATATGTTTGTATGTGGATGACATGTTGGTTACATGTAAGAACATGCAAGAAATAAAGGTACTCAAAGAGCAACTTAGTAATTACTTTGCTATGAAGGATTTGGGAACAACAAAACAAATACTTGGTATAAGAATAACTCAAGATAAGAATAAACAAAATTTGATTTTATCTTAAGAAGAGTACATTAAAAAGGTCTTCGAAAGGTTTAATATGTAGGATGCTATACCAGTTGGGACTCCTTTGATAGGTCATTTCAAGTTATCAAAGGAGCAGTGTCCCAAGACAGAGGAGGAGAGAATCCATATGTCACATCTACCTTACTCATCAATAGTTGGTAGCTTGATGTATGTCATGGTGTGCACTAAGCTAGATATTACCCATGCAATGGGAGTAGTAAGTAGGTACATGAGTGATCTAGGTAGAGAACATAAGAAGGTAGTGAATTAGATCCTTTAGTATTTAAGAGGGACCATGGGGATAATTTTAAGCTATGGTGGATTGGACACCACATTGCATGGTTATGTAGATTCATAAATTTCTAGAGATTTAGATAGCAATACAATAGGATACGTATTTACTATAGGTGACACAATGGTGAGTTAGATATCATGACTAAAGAAACTTGTGGATTTGCTGACCAAAGAGGTTGAGTATGTTCCTGCCACAAAGGCAAGAAAATAAATGATTTGGTTACAATATTTTCTTGAAATGTTGGGGTATAAGCAGGAGGAAGGGAAGATATATAGTGATAATCAGAGTGTTATACATCTAGTAAAGAACTTCGCTTTCCACTCTAGGATGAAGCATATACAGTTTAGGTACCATTTCAACAAGATATCTTTGGAGGAAGAGAAGTTAAAGCTAGAGAAAATTCATACTAGTAAGAATCCTATAGACATGATGACCAAAGTGGTCATGAGGGAGAAACTGAAGCTATGTTCACTTTTGATTGGCCTTCACAATTGATAGTGAAGGGTTGAGAAGCCTGCTTAGTGGAAATCAATCTCAAAGTGGGAGATTGTTGTGTTGTGGAGCATATTTATAAATTATAATGTATTTCAAATAATATACATTTAAAATTTACTATACACTCTTTATGTATTATCACCAGGGTATCTCAGTTTGTAGCCTCCATATCTTCTGTATCAGTCAGTTTCTAGCTAAGTACTTATTTACATCATTTATTGTTATTTTTAGAAAGGTCAAACTAGGTTAATTTTGTTACAAATTAATGGTTTTGTTTATTGTGTTGTGTTATGGATCATATTTGTAAATTATAATGTATTTCAAATATTATACATTTAAAATGTACTATACACTCTTTATGTATTCTGTACCCCCTTAATTGGGAACCATTTTGGGTTGACTTGGCCTATGGTTTCAGTACCCATTGTTTTATAAAACTGCTAAATTGATGTATTATGTATAGATGGATATTCAATAGGTAATACATCATGAGAACAAGGGTTTGAGAAGGAAGAACAAAGTGTGTGAATTTAGGTGTTTATTCAAGAGGGTTTGTTGAGCACAGCTCCAAATAATATTTATGTGTTGTAATTGTGAGAAGACAAATATGAGAGTGGATTTTACTCTTGTGGCTTGTAATAAAATCTAAGCAAGTGTTTCTTAGTGGATGTAGCCCACATTGGGTGAACCATGTTAAATCTAGTCTTCTTTTTGTGCATGTTTATTTCTGTTCTTTATGCATCTTTTTAGATATCTATTATTATTGTGATTCTATGAAATTATTTTGCATCAATTTCTAATTTATTAATAACATATTACATATTATATACCCTGATTTATTGTACTCAACCCCTTTAACAACCTAGGGATTAAACTTCATAACCCTAAAAAGTTAAATCAGTGCCTATCTCACTACATCTACAAGGATTTTAAGGTCCATTTAACATTAATATCCCTAATTTAATATATTTATTAGGGTTTCTTAGCCTTAAAGTATGAATCAAATCTCACATAATTTAATTATTGCTATTTAAGGTGGAAAGAATGGAACTAAAGTAACCACAAAAACTCATTTTTAAATTATAAGTTGAGACAAAATATAAATAAATTAGCTATAGATCAAAAAAGTGTCACACACTAAACATATAAAGTATCCACAATATCTATGTGGCCCTCAAGCCACCAAAAATGTTCACACTTATCTTTAATATGTATAAATATTTGTAGTGTTCACATGACAATTGAAGTTCTTTGTGGTAAAAAAGAAGAAACACAATAGTGAAACATAGTCACAAAATCATAGAGTGATGGGGGTCACAGTGTTTACAAAGTGGTTTAGTTTAGGTTGTGATTTAATTTTAGTGGACACATAAATAATATTTTCCTAAACATAAATTTATTTCTAGTTCATTTCATATAAAACTTAGGTTATAAATTCTATTTTAATGTATTTTATGTCGCTTGATAATATTATTAATCTCAGACCTATTCACAATATAAATCAAATTTTATATCTTTATAGATTTGTGAAGGTGTCCTCTTATTTTAAAACTAAGTTGTCACTCATGGCCTCCTTACTCTTTAAGCATGTTGGCCTACCACATGTTTACCTTTTGGCCACATAATTTATGTTGTGCTTTCACTCTGTGATTACCTTTTCATCTTCACGACTAAGTTGATATCTTGTCTCATGTCTTTTTTTTAAAGTTCTCTTTTCTATTGCAAGTTTTATATTATAATAATATATTTTTAAAATGTGAACACAAATTTATTTATTTATCATAGGTAAAATTTAGATATGAAAATCACTAATTGGATTTCATAATTCAAAAGATATAGGGAGTTCATAATGCCACAATGAAAAGTCTAAGTGATATCCACTGCTCCATGACCCTGTGACTTATTGGGCATCACCATGTGTTTCATTTTTCATTACAGTTTATCAAAGTAGATATGTCACATTTATTTTTAATATGCTTAAATAGAATATAATTGTGGCCATTTTATTTCATATTTAGGTAAAGTTGTAGATGCAAATGAATATTAAAGGGGAATGAAGATCTTAATAAATTTGCAATTTGTATAAAGTTATTTTAATCCTTGAATACTTTTGTGGTCTCCGTGATTGTGATCCAATAGGGAGTGATCACATGTCTCAATCTAATTTACCATACTAAAATTTAAAAGTGGTGAAGGTTCATATCTTAGGTGAGATCACATGACACTAAATTGAAAAAAATGAAATAAAAATGGTAGTCTCTTAGTCTGTCAGTACCTGGCCTATCCATGATTTCCATGTGTTTCTATCACATATTTATTTTAAAATGTTAGGAACCATATTTATATATATTAATTTCATTTATTAAATTTATAGGTACGGCATTGGACCCATAACATAATAAAGAGAATATAAAACTTCAAGTCATACATGAATAGCAAGTGAAAATAGTGAGGAGTAAAAGTGACTATGTGGACTCTGTACAACTAGGAACCAATTGATCATGTCCATGTGTTGCAATGTGATGGTAAAAAAATACAAAAATAACGGGAAAAGATGAAGACAAAAAAATGCATCCACTACATTATCCTTCCATGTGGCCACAAGAGATCCAAGGACCACATATAAAGGTATATTTATAGTTTAACAAGTTTGGACAAACAGTACAACTCAAAGTGAATGAAAAGAATTAAAAAAAAACTATATGAGCTAGTGTTTGTATGATTTCACCATGTGAGATAATTATTAAAATTTTAAAATCATTATGATGTGTTTCTAGCTAAATATTGAAAGGATGAAGTAGCCATGGATCCATTGGAATTTTCAATCCACTTTATCATTTCATGCATTTACATCTTTCTCTACATACCAAATAAAGAGAATAAAATTAAATCCAAAACATATTAAAAAATCACACAAACCACTTTTAATAAATTCCATAATTAAAAAAAACACACATGGTGATCATACAAAGGCCACAAGGTCACAATGCCATATAGATCATTTTCAATTTTCACTTTGAACTTACTGAAAATGTGGATAATTTGAATTATAAATTTTGATTTAGTGTCGGATACACTTCCACTTTTTCCTCACATATAAATAAATATATCATGATCACATATTTAAAAAGTAAAATATGCTTAATAAACAAGACTAACATGAAAATTAATTTTAAATAGATGTCACATGGCACATTAAACTAATTCATAGGGTCAAAGAGATTAAATTGCAACTTAAGCTTTTTGAAAAAAAATAAGGTGTGGTAATCAACTAAAATCACACAATCACCAAGTCACTAAGGTCACAAACATCATGGAGTGGCCTACTGTCTAAAATAAAATGAGCCCTCCATGGACATGTTAGATTATCTAATTCATTTAGACTGTGGCCATTTCTACTTGTCACAATAGACTTAAGTAATATAAAGTAAAATGGACTTTAGGCTTAGGAAATAAATGTGGCAATGGATAAAATTAAGTTTTTGAAGGATTATTGCATGACCAACTAAATCAAAACCCAAACTATGTTACAACTTAAATTACATTTTAATTTACTTTGCATCGAATTTTAAAATCTAAACTATTTTATCATCCAATTCCATGAAACACATGGAAATATTTCATTACTTTGCACTCATTGGGTCTTATCTTCTTTAATATAATTTCTTTTCAATAAAGTGTTAAAGCTAAATTCTAAGTATATGTAATGTCCCTAAAATTATGATAAGTGATTTAATTAATTTAATCAATTTTAGTTGTCCAAAAATTAATATTATCACAAAAAATGACTTTAATTAATTATTTTAATTAAATTAAAATGGAAAAAATAAAATATTAAATAAGTTTCTTCTAGAAGTTGGAGTTAGTTGCAAGTTGGCTTCTTCTAGAAGATTCCTTAGAGCCTTTAAAAGAAGTTAAGGGCAAAGCATTTGATATCAATGATTGAATTAATATTTCTTATGCATCCTTGTAAGGGCTTGAATCTCTGATTCAACTAAATTTCTGAGGATGAAAACCTTCACAAATTGGAAAAGGGTTGGACGAAAACCTAGCTCTTTTCGAGAGTGGATTCGTGACGGAATTCACATTGAGCTTATTGGTCAGATTTGGAGCTTCAAGAACATTTGCTGTGGAAGAGTGATTTTTGAGAAATTTCATGTCTTCTTTGAAGACACAATTACCAAGGGAAAAGTCAAGGAAAGACAAATTAATTATTAGGGTTCTGAATAAGACAAATCAGTGATTGGAGACCATTAAGAAAACCGTCTATATTTCCACAACAACCAACTAGCATGGAAACTATTGGTGAAGATATTGAAGAAAGTGACACTGAAGTTTCAGATGATGCAGATGTCGAGCAAGCACCTGAATTAGCTATACAAACATTGTTGCATTCCTACAAAGAAGCTATTACCGTTAATGATGAAAAGAGGATTACAAATATAGAAATTCAGCTTCAGTCTATTGATGATGAGAGGGATGTTTTGTTAAAACAAATAGAATCTTTGAGAGAAGAGTTATTATCTTATAAAGAAAGATTTCTTCGTCTGAATGCAGACTTTGACAATTTTAGGAAAAGATTGGAGAGAGAACAGATCTCTCTTGCATTAGACATCAAAGGGGAAGTTATTGAGAGTCTCTTTCCCATGGTAGATAGTTTTGAAAGAGCTAAAACACAAATCAAATAGAAACAGAAGGAGAGGGAAAAAATTAACAACAACTACCAGAGTATATATAAATAATTTGTTCATTTCTTGAGAGCTCTGGGCATCTCTGTTGTTGAAATAGTTGACCAATATTCTTTGTGGAGGACGTGTTTCAGCTGTGGCATTAACACGTGAGTCACTGGTATATTGTCGCGGCCTTCACCACATCACCACTTTGCTGAGTTTAGCTGTAGGAGGGTAAGAGTCCAGTAGGGAGGATTACGTGGACTTTAAATAGTCCCAAAGAAGACAAAGACACTACAGACAAGGTGCCAGCTTTAATATTTATTTGCAGACTTATCAGGAGTCTGGGCAAATAAGACAGGGCTGGAAAGGACAAAATACTATTTTTTCTATCTACAAGTTGGAATATTACATACTCTCACTGTGTTTATTGTAACATTCTGATTAGAAATATCAGAAATTATATGCTTATGTTCTGAAGTGTAAATCTGAGTATAATAAACTAAAATCAGACTATCATTACTATCTCCCCTGAGCATGGATATAGCCAATCTGAAGGTATTGCTTGCATATCGATTTCATTAAATCTCTCAAAGTGGGTCTGCCCAAGCTTGTTATTTGTTAACAGTAGAGATTATTTCTGTATATCAGACATTGGTGAATGATCTATTCTGCTAGTGGTTATCAAATTTTCATATTTAATCCTACTTGTGTTACTTGAACCTATTATATGCAATAACGAGAAATGAGTTTGTCAAAATGGAACATCTGAAAAATTGAGTCAATCAAAAATACTTTGGCATATCTAGAAAGGGATATTTCAGTGGTATCAGAGCCTTTGTCCTACCATCCTATTGGGTAGATTGGACATTGAATCAGCTAGTTAATCATGGTTACTTCAAGTACTCAAAAGCAGTGGGATAGGAATATGGAGAAGCTTAAGCAAAGTTTGAATAAGTTGGATGAAAACTAGAAGAGGATGAATGAATGGTTTTCACACCCTGCAAACATAGACAAAGCAACTCAATTTATGGCATCCATTTTCAAGAGGTCTACATCACAAAACAAAAAGGAGGAAAAAAGGTCTCTACAGGTGAAGTATCTAGAAACCTCTACAATGAATTTTCAGCAGTTAGTAACCAGCATGAGGACACTTTAGAAGAATATTTTGATGAGAGGCAAGCTCTCCATTGGCAGCCCACAACTTCAACTAATTAATTTTCCTTGGTCCCTAAGTCTGATTTGGAGAACCAACTAAAGGTTGGTGAAGATAAGATTATTACAGCGCTGTCCCATTTTGATCATTCCCACAAGATGGTGGAAATTCATCTATGGAAGGTCCAGCTTGAGGGGAGACACAGAAGTGTTGAAGAGGCTTCATCAATTTCTGAATTACAAGCATTTAAGACAGCCATGGAGATTATGAAAAATAACTAGTTAACTCTTTTGTCCGATAGAGATCACCTACTTCAATTGGGGGTCATATACTCAGATGCATTGAAGAGGAAAGAAGAAGAGGTTGATCAACTCACCATGGAGCTAGTGAAGACTAGAAAATCTTTAGAAGACTCTCAAATGGCTCTCTTTATGGCGGAAAATTAGATTGAGGAGTTGAATGTGGAGTTGAGTTTGGCTCATGCTTCACCAAAGAGATCAGAAAATCAGTCTTCTATTGCAGCCTCTTTGGAGGGCAAGAATCATGTGTTGTGCATATGATTGAGGGACAAGGAAATGAGGGAAAAGAAGAGCAAGTGATGGGTGAAGACAAACCAGTTATATTAGAGCAGCTACATGAAGATATGGTTTCTTGTGATACTTCATTAGGTGAGTCTAGCATTACTTCATCCTATCGTGGTAAAGAATTATATGGTGCTTCCATGAATGCTATTCATACATATGAAATTCCATTGAAGGTCCATGATATTAAGGTGGATGTGAAAGTTGATCCTTTGCTTAGTGGAGCAGCCACTAGTGTTTTGAATACACATGATGAAGAAGACATTTTACAATGGCATGATGTCATCACTGATTGGTTTGAGGACAACAGCATTATGTCCCATCATTCTTGTGAGATAGGAGCTTGTGATCATGAGAAATCCAATGATATGATATCACCCGTTGATGGCAGCCCTACACCATTTGGTAGACATGAATATATCCAGGATAAGAGAACTTATTTTGTATATTTTGGCATCAAAGAGGTAAAGAAGTCCAAAAAAATTAATGAAGAATGGTTGCAAAAAGCCAAAGAGGCTAGATTAGTGGTTGCCAATGCAAGACAACATCTTCAAAAATTTAAAGTAAGATCAATCTCATCAACATAGCAAGACAAAAAGGATAGATAACATTATTCAAATGAGAGATGAATCTGAAAATACACTTGATTCCCCTAAGGTTAGTTCCATGTCAGGTGATAGAAAGCAGGACTATGATGGTCAACTATTGACGGAGGCTGGTGCCTTTTACCATGACTACATAGTGAGGAGAGTTCATCACCTTTATTTTAGTTCACATGCAGATGATTGGTTGATGCATCGATGTGGATTGATGGGGGGCTTATACCATGCATTATGGGATGAAAAGTTTCCATCTACAGAAGATGGAACTAGAGTCTGCAAGTACTCAACTCAGTTGTGTATGAGGAATTACTTGTAGGGACAACAGTTAGTTATCCATCATGCTATTATGTATCTGACAAGGTTTGCTACTTCTATGTCACAGAGATTTCACATAGATACATGGTTACAAGATGATTATGGGAATTTGGAGAGAATGATAATCAGAGTATCGCAACAGTCTTCTGCAAAGACTAAGGTATGTGATGGTGATTTTGTTAATTATATATTGAGAATTATCGCACTACTATCTAGGATAGATAAGGAGAATTTATTCACATATATATTGCAACATAGTGTTTCAAATAGTAGAGTTTGCAAATTTTTGCGAATGATATGGGATCTTGGAAGTTGGTGTTGGGTATCAGGTGTGAATTGCTTGAGGACAAGCAATCTCTAGGAAGGGAAGATTGTAATGTCCCCAAAATTATGATAAGTGATTTAATTAATTTAATCAATTTTAGTTGTCCAAAAATTAATATTATTTCAAAAGGATGACTTTAATTAATTATTTTAATTAAATTTTAATGGAAAAAATAAAATATTAAATAAGTTTCTTCTAAAAGTTGGAGTTAGTTGCAAGTTGGCTTCTTCTAGAAGATTCCTTAGAGCCTTTAAAAGAAGTTAAGGGCAAAGCATTTGATATCAATAATTGAATTAATATTTCTTATGCATCCTTACAAGGGCTTGAATCTCTGATTTAGCAAAATCTCTGAGGACAAAAACCTTTAGCAGATTGGAAAAGGGTTGGACAAAAACCTAGCTCTTTTCGAGAGTGGATTTGTGACGGAATTCACATTGAGCTTATTGGTCAGATTTGGGGCTTCAAGAACATTTGCTGTGGAAGAGCGATTTTTGAGAAATTTCATGTCTTCTTTGAAGACACAATTACCAAGGGAAAAGTCAAGGAAAGACAAATTAATTGTTAGGGTTTTGAATAAGACAAATAAGTGATTGGAGACCATTAAAAAAATTGTCTATATTCCCACAACAACCAACTGGCATGGAAAGTATTAGTGAAGATATTGAAGAAAGTGACACTGAAGTTTCAGATGATGCAGATGTTGAGCAAGCACCTGAATTAGCTATACAAACATTACAGCATTCCTACAAAGAAGTTATTGCAGTTAATGATGAAAAGAGGATTACAGATATAGAAATTTAGCTTCAGTCTATTGAAGATGAGAGGGATGTTTTGTTAAAACAAATAGAATCTTTGAGAGAAGAGTTATTATCTTATAAATAAATATTTCTTCATCTGAATGCAGACTTTGATAATTTCAAGAAAATATTGGAGAGAGAACGGATCTCTCTTGCATTAGACATCAAAGGGGAAGTTATTGAGAATCTCTTGCCCATGGTAGACAGTTTTGAAAGAGCTAAAACACAAATTAAACAGAAACAGAAGGAGAGGGAAAAAATTAACAAGAGCTACCAGAGTATATATAAATAATTTGTTCAAATCCTGAGAGCTCTATGTTTCTCTACATTTTTGCTAATTACATTTAGAAGAAGAAGAAGAAACTAAAGTTAAGGGTCAGGGGTTTGAACGTTACCTAGATTAAGTTGTGAACTGTATCCAAGTGTTGTAGGAGCTCCTCTTTGGCTGTGGAGGACACACCTGTAGATAAGAATAAGACTTAAACAAAGAGAATGTTAGAAGATGATATGGTGGACTGCCAAGCTATATGCTCATTCTTGAAAGCGTAAAGACTTCCTTGAGGGATGACAGTCCACTATTTGACAAAAAGAGTGTTGTATAAGAAGAAATGGTGAAAAACTAAGAAATAGAAAGTAGATAACACATACCTGTACTCTGCAGTCAGTCTGTCACAGTCACCGACATCGGTAGTTCTACCGATGTTGGTTAGTAAATGATGCCGACGTCAGTTATGCTACTGATGTTGGTAGGGGAAATGGGCCTTAGATGGGTTTCCAGGTTATGTCTGTGGTCGATAGAAGGGTCTAGGAGTATAAAGGTTTGTGCAGGGTTATAGGAAAGTGAATAGGGTCTAAGGAAGGGCAAAGGTAGATGATAGGTTTGTCAAAGAGGGTAAGGTTAACAAGAAGGCTTTTCAGCCTTTCTACAGAAGAAGTCGGGTCTAGTTGATAGTATTTAGAAATAGTAAATAGAAACCAATTACTAATGCATTCTAAAATACTAAAATGAGACAAAAGAATACTTATCTCTACTTGGTGGAGAACCAAAGGTGTTAAAACACTAATTCCTGTTGTGGCTGATGTTGAAGTCCTCGTACAATGTCTTCAACCCAATCTGGAGTGACTTATGTAGAGTTTTTATAGCCAGGAGAGTGATAGTTGAAGTCTGATGCCTGGTGTCAGAGTGTGCGCATATATTGTCCAAGAGTCCAGGGGGCCAAGAGAGGTAAGCTCAATGTTTGTGCTAAGCTTATGTAACTGACGTCGATGATCCTGTTGGCGTCGACCGACAGTTGATCGACGTCAATGGATAGAGAATGGGTAAAAGGGCTATTTTTAGCCCTTTGCCTATTTCTCTTTCTACCAAGTGCATTTGCCATTGGAGAATGGTCAAAAGACAGGTTTATTAGGCACGATAGTTAGTTAGGAAGTTAGTAGGGAGGAGAATAAGTCATGGGTGACTCATAGGGTGAGAAATGGTCTAAGGGCGAGGTGTCCAAGGTGAGGTGTCTAGGTTGATGTCATTAATTTAAAATAAGTAATTTATTTTAAATTAATAAAGTGCGTAAATGTTTAGAAGTGGACCAAGGGGGGGTCGACACAATATTGGTATCTACATTTGCCCCTTTTTGTCTTGTTGGTTGTTCTGATGAGTTGCAAGACAAAAATAAGTGTAGGTTGCCCCAGATATGGGATAAGGTGTAGGTTTTCCTAGGTATGGGATAAGGTATTCCCCCTCAAAGTGGGAATCGAGAGAAGGTAATCTAAAATTGGTTACCAATTTGATAGGCAGTTGATGGGTATGGTGAAGTTGGAGGGTGAACGCTACAATAGTTGAGATTGCATGTATGCCACTTCACATGATAGGCAGGTCAAATTGTCATAGGCAAGGTCAAGGAGCACTAAAATCAAAATAACTAGTCCCCAACTTATTAGTGGTAGCTTATTGGGTTAATCGATCAAAGATGTAGCTCCAATGGTTGAAGCAGACTAAAATTGAAGTAATCGGTCCCCAGCTTATTAGTGGTAGCTGATTGGGTTAAATGATCAAAGCTGTAGCTTCAATGGTCATCGTGTTTTAGGTATCCTGGGCTAGGAAGTGCTCTTGGAAAACATGAAAATGTCACAAATATTGGGGATCAACTTGGGCGCGATCCAATAATAAGTGTGAGGGTCATGGACAAATTGCTAACCATTCGTGAGGTATCATATGCAATCAAAACAACCAAGGTAGAGTTGCCTCAAAAATGGTCATGGTCTGAGGAGATAGTCATGATCTCCAAGGTCCTTGGTTAGGTCATGCTGAGATATAAGTGATCTCAAGCATTGTTTGTTGTGGTTAGGGAGATATATGTGATCTCCAATGTGCCCCATGAGAAGTCAAAGGTGACTTCTGCAGTGTCAGGGCTGGTTGTTTGGTCATGATTTTTGACTAGGTTAAGTCATGGTTAAAGGTTATATGGTTGGTCCATCAAGTAGATGAACGAATGAATGTGGCCGAGCTAACCTCAGGAAACCTGTGTCAACTGAGTGTTGCCTACATAGCCCTTGTTTTAAGGGCCTCAGGCCAATGTAGTTCTCCCCAAAAGGGAAGAAGAGAGTAGGTTGATAGTTGTTTTGGTCAGGTTAGTGTTTGTTAGCATTTCCCATATGTGTGATGGTACATGCTTGAAATGATGAGTGTATGATGATGTTACAGCATTTTCCATATTATGTGATGGTGTATTCTGTAACATTGGTTATGTGGTTTTTCATCCCTAGCAATTTTCCATATTAGTGATGGTGTATGCTAAAAATGAAATGAGTATATTTATGCTTCAGCAAGTTTCCATATTGGTGACAGTATATGCTTGACATAAATTGTGTTTGGTTGATAGTTTCCATGTGTATTATTTTCCATAGAAACTTATGTGAATGGGTTATGATATAAATAAACCATGATGTTATGTTAGTGGTTAGAAAATATGTCTGGATTGTTTTGATTTGGGTTGGTTGTATGTGACGAAGGTATGTAAGAAGTGAAAGGCACGTTGTTCTTTCATTGACAAGGACTATAATGATAGCATAGATAGGGTGTTTGCAAACAAAAGCCCCGTTCATGCATTACGTCGTTGACCATTGATTTGTGTTAGAGAAGTACTCTAATCAGTTGATGTTAAGTGAGCTCAAAATCCCTTGAGGATTTTGGGGTAATAGGCATGATTATGTGAGATGTCAAGATAGTGTAACCCCTTTTTAGCAGAGATAACTTTGCCCTTTTTATAAGTGACCCTGAGAATGACTATAGACAAGTCCATGACTTAATAGTTTGTAGACTGATTAATGTGAGAAGTCTACATGGGGATGTTTTGATTTATGGTCATATTAAAGCTGGTCGACATGAGAAGCTTCTAAGAGGGTGCTATTTGTAGTAAAATTTAGGCATAGCCATCCTTCGAGGGAGTGGTCTATATTGTGCTTTGTATGTTTTGAGGTCTTTGAATAGTTATCCTTCAAGGGAGCAGTCTAGTAATTATAGCAATGATGTAGCTGTCCTTCAAGGGAGCAGTCTACATTTATAGTTTATGACCTTTGGATATGTTGTTGGGCATCCCAAATTTATGTTTGTTGTTTTTTTTTGTGACTGAACTTCTTGTCATGGACTGGACTGTAGAGGTTTGGGGGTTTCCCTTTTATTAGGACAAAGCATTCATGCTTTACAAAAGGGTTTACTAGTGTTTATAGGTGAAAAGGGTTGAAATGAATAGGAATGAGGATGACGGGGGTTGCTCAAGGGACGAGCTCAAGTAAAACATCAAGTGAATGATTACTTGGTTAACAGTAGAATGGTCATAGATGCAAGGCATTAAGGGGCTTAGGTTCTGGCCGGCCTTCGAGAGAAGACAGACGATGAGTCCCTGATCCATACTTGTGCATTATTATGTAAGGTCCAAGCCAATTAGGAGTAAACTTGCCTCATTTTCTTCTTTCCATATTGGTCACATGTTGGTTGATGCCTAGAAAAGGAAAGTCATCCTTTGGGCAAGCTAGAATGAGGTCACGATGGTCAATATAAATTCAAATTCCCCCAGTTGCTTTTGTGACAGGGATAATGTTTGACACCCATTATGGATAATCAATGGGTTAGATAAAAGAGATGGAGAGAAGACGTTGAAGCTCCTCTTTGATAAGGAGTGCGATGTGAGGATTCATCCTATGAAGCTTTCTCTACCAGGATTAGTTTGAGATGGCAGGAGCCTGATCTTCCAGGTTGTAGTCTGGAATCTCAGAATTACTGAAGGTGACGGAGGCAACGATGGGTAATGATTTGACTAAAGCAGCCAGTGGTTGTGGGTCTTCAGGTTGGACCTCCACTATTTTTAAAGTTTTGATCAAGGCTTGACAATGTTGTGGAGAGCTTTGAATTAGGTCATATAAAGATAACTTCACAGGGGTCTGGTGAAGTTGTTTCACCACGGAGTCACGAATTACCTCTGAAGATGTTGGTTGAAATGTGCCTAAGATAGAAATCTTGGGTTTTGGTGATGGAAAAGGCTTGAAGAATGGATATGTCCAAGGGATAGAAACATGCCCTTTTCCTTTATCTTTTTAGGTTTGTGACCTGGTGGCCACATTAATTATGTTTATTTTGAATAAAGGGGGAGATGTTGGTAGAGGGACCATAGTCTGATGATGAGATCCTGATGAAGGTGAGGAGGTTTGAGAGATATGGGATGGTGTCAATGGTTTGTCAAAAAAGTGGTTAGGAGAATCCTCAATGTGAGGGATGCCCTTTCCCAGGTGTTGGCGAATGATAACCTTAAGAGCGCAATAATGCTTAGTATCATGCCCAGGTGTGCAATGATATGCACAAATTTTAGTGTCATCGAACCAAGATGGTTTTGATTTGAGAGGTTGGTATGGCCTAATGGGTGGGAGGATGATGTTAGAAGATTGCAATAATTGGTGTAACAGTGACGCATAGCAACCTACTAATGGGTCTGCACTCTTTATTGTAGTAGGGGTTGACAACTTATGTTTAGGAGTTGTAAGGGTTGACAACTTCTATTTAGGAGTTATAGGGGGAGTTTTTCATACCAAATTTTTGGTTGGTCATGTGGTTGCATGCGTAGATGGCACTTTCTTGATGAGAGGTGTTGGATTAGGGAGCACTCCTATTAAGGTAGAAGGATGAGAACCCAAAATAGAGGGCAATGGTGAAGGTGGGGGAGGAGTTCTCCGACGTGGTTTAGTAGCCTTCTTTGGTATGATGCGAGGACCACTACTATGCGAGGTGAGGTTCAAATCTACCTTCACTTTTGGGTGAGTGAAGTTTGATTGAGGGCAAACACCGAGAGATTTAATTTGTTTCAACATGATGGATTCCTGCGAGGTTTTAGATTTGGACATGGAAGGTTGAGCTTCTGATGTTTTGGAAGTGGAAGCTCGATCTTTGTTAGAGACTTTGCGGTGAGTTGTTGAAAAAGGGTTGGTAATAAGAGTCTAAGCGGGATGTGTAGGATAAGGAGCCTTCAGTCGTTCCCATAGCGCCTCATGTTTTAAGTTCCTAGAATGGAGAAATCTTAAGTTTTCTGCCAATCAAAAAAAGGGTTTAGGTGATGTCATGCAAGGCTTTACAATCAGTCCTTTGGAGGATTTGGGTGATTGTAGGAGAGAAAATGTGTTAGACATGGTGATCTCAGGCCAAAGGTGAGAGAAAATCGTCACCAGATCTTCCTCGACTGAAGTAGGTGAGGTGGTGATTTCTTCTCTCAAAGGAGAAGGGATTGGAGAATGTGGCTCTTTGAGAGGATAGAGGGTAGGGATGATCATGGCTTCCACGTGTGGTCGAGGAGTGGGAAAAGTATGGTCCTCCATTGGTAATAGGAAGGTTAAGGGCAGAGCTAGTGGTGTTGGTATCATCAAAACATCCTCTAATATGGGAGAGGTCAAAGTAGACTCTCTTACATGTGAAAGAGGGCTGGATGGAAGACTATCTTCCATCTGTGGAGGACAAATAGGAGAAGAAGGCTCTTCTACCCATGGTGAAGAAATAGGTTGACTAACCTCTTCAGACTGTGGGAGAGGTTAGTCAGGAATAAAAGGAGAGACCATGTCGACAATGCGTATATTGCACTCTTGAAGGTCATCGGCCATGGTCTGAACATTATTCTGACTTGGGGATGGTTAGGGAATGGTTGCCTAAAGATATCTATGTTCTGGTTAGCCGGCGCATTTGGGTTATCCAAAACAAGATCCCCTTTGTCTAACATGTCTTGAATGATGTTTTTGAAGGTTTTGCAATTGTCTGTGTCATGACCATTGACAGGATGATAGTTACAAAAGTCATTTTCCCTATACCATGCAGGGATAGCTTTTGAGGGGTCAAATTGGGGTGGTCAGATTTGAGGTAGGTTGAGGACCCCCTGCTTCACTATTTTATCAAACATGAAAGCGTATGAGTCTCCTATTGGAATGTATTGACATTGTATATATTGTTGTTGGAATTGTTTGGTGATGCTTTGTGATGTGGAAGGCTTGGATTTGTTGGTTGTGGTGGAGGATGGTGATATTATGACCACAACATTCACCGATCCCTTGGACTTGGAGTGGGAAGAAGAAGAAGGGTCATTGGATTTTGAATTGTCATTTTTGCTACGCAATTTGACTTTGTCTTCTTCGACTGCGTGGAGTTCAAGCTTTCGAGCCATGGTGAAAGCTTCATCAAATGTGCAAAAAATTTGAACCCACAAAGTGGATGAGATGTGCTTGGCACATGCTCTTGAAAAGAGCTCAATGAGCTCAGGTTGAGGTAATGAAAAGGAGAGTTGGTTGATCAAACCTCTCCAATGGGCAATGAAGTCAATGATTGACTCATCATCAAATTGCCTAATAGAATATAGGTCTGTGATGGAGACCTTCTTAGTGATGCTGCTTGAGAAGTGGTCAAGGAATATTTGGGCGAGTTGAGTGAAGGTAAAGAGAAAATGACTAGTAATGGAGCTATACCAATCAAGGGCAGCCCGAAAAAGTGACATGGGAAATGTATGAAGTAATAATGCATCATTGTGCACTATGAGATAACAAGCGTGTCTAAACACTCGTAGATGTTGTTGTGGGTCTTATTTACCCTAAAAGCGAGTAAATTTTGGGAGTTCCCACTGGCTAGGGTATGGTCAGATGGGGACTGAAGGGTGGATGGGTTCATTGCATATTTGTTGGTAAGAAAGAACATTGCTTGAACCGGAAATGGATGTCTCAAGGTTGGACATCTTATCCATCAGCATCTTAATTAGATCGACTGGTGGATTGGCAGGAGGGGCACCCCCTAGGTTGTAAGGTACCTAGAAGGTGTTAGAAGGGGTGTATGATGTACTTGGTTGCATTTGTATAGGTACAACATATTGGTAGTTCATCATAGGGATTGATGTTGAGGCCAAGGGGACTTGTGCCGCGAAGTTAGAGAGCACAAATTAACTAGATGCCACCAAGGGTGGAATGGTGGTGACACTGGTTAAAGGATAAGTAGTCACTCTTGTATTTATAGGCATAAGAGTGGGTGGGGTAGAGACAATCAAGTTCTGAAAATGTGTCAAACTTCATTGAATTGTTTATGGTTGAGGGGGTACAGAAACCCCAATGGAGGTAGGTTCAGAAATAGAAGGTGAGGCCAAATCTTGAATATTGGCCATGATTGGGTTAATAGTTGCAGTAGTGGCCTGAGTAGCCATAGGTGGGGTAGCAGAAGCTATTGATATCATTGCCACTTCAACAAGAGAAGTTGGCATCCCAAAAATAGGGTTACATGAAGGGTCTCGTGTTTGGCTTCTAGTGAGATAGTGTTGGAGAGCCTTGACATTGTGGTCAAGGAATCTCTCAAAGTCTTGATCTCCTTCGAGAATAATTGGAGGTTGATTGGGGGTTGGTTGGATAGGATTATGCTCAGTGTCTTAAGTATACTCCAGTAGTCAACAAGAGTTTTGGCTTGACTGCGTGCCAAAGCCATCCAAGGCAAAAAGGGTTTAGGTTCCAAAAATTGTATATTTCAGTTTTAGAAAACCAAAATTTATGTTTAACAGCAAAAAAGTTGGGTTTTAAGCTTGCTATTTTGGAATGAAAATTTGTTGACAGTGACTGAAGTTGGTGTAAAAATTGATGATGGTGAAATATGATGCCGATGTTGATGGAAAAAAACTGATGTCGGTGAAGATAAGTTGCTGACATCAGTGGAAAAAATGATGTCGGTGAATATGTGTTGCCGACGTCGATGGAAAAACTGATGTCGATGTCTGTGTATTTTCAAAAACTCAGAAAACTGAAAGTTTTTGGAAGAAAGAGAAATTCTAAGTTGTTTTTGGACGTCAGAATGATGCAACCTTACCATCTCAAACAAGCAGATAGAAATAGTAGAGAAGAAGATCAGGCAAACAACCTCTAAAATGTTAGATTCCTAGGAATAAATTTTAGAGTCATGGTGACTTATGCCTTAGAAAGAATATGTTGGAAGTTGGGCTTTTAGAATAGGTCCTAAAGAGGAAATCTATGGCTAGTTTTAGGTTAAATTTTGGTGCTTAAAGATCTATGTTAGGTTTAGTACGTGGCCTAGTGTTAGGGCTTGCTCACTTCACTTCACGAACCCAGAGCTGAGCTAGGCCGCTTAGCCAATATATACTTCGCCTATAGTTTATACTCTGCCAGAAAATAGAGTGGGTCCTCCTCTTGGTAATGAAGTCCAAGTAGGATCACCAGGTGGGGTAAGGTATCCTCTAGGTGATGAAATCCTAGACGGGCCTTGTCTCAAGTAAGTTAAAATGTTTGATTTGATGTGAATGTGGTCTGGTCGTGTAACATATGTGCACTATGATTTATTCATAATGCATTTAATTACTAAGTGGGCTAAATATGCATTCAAGTAGGAATGAAATGCAATAATTTTAACCCAAATTGAAATATGTTTGTTTCAAATGCAAAAAATTGAGAAGAGGTTAAGAGTATGAATTTTCCCTACTCTATGATGCAGAGAAGAAGTGACAAGAAGAAAAAGAAATGTTCTTTTTAACTTTTGCTTATGGTTTTCTTTTCGAAATAAAAAGATAGAAGAAAAGGATGCAAGAAGAGAATTTAATGCACCTATATGAAAATTTGCCTTTTCAAAAGAAGAAGAATGAACCCAAGGAAAACTCTAGGGGTCCCACCAGGCGTGCCAGAATTTTCCTCTACGTTTTTGCTAATTATATTCAGAAGAAGAAGAAACTAAAGTTAAGGGTTAGGGGTTTGAACGTTACCCAGATTAAGTTGCACACCATATCCAAGCATTGTAGGAGCTCCTCTGGCTGTGGAGGACACACCTGTAGATAAGAATAAGACTTAAACAAAGAGAATGCTAGAAGACGATATGGTGGACTACCAAGCTATATGCTCGGTCTTGGAATCGTAAAGACTTCCTTGAGGGATGATAGTCCACTATTTGACAAAAAGAGTGTTGTATAAGAAGAAATGGTGAAAGACTAAGAAAGAGAAAGTAGATAATGCGTACCTATACTTTGCAGTCAGTCTATCACAGTCACCAACGTTGGTAGTTCTATCGATGTCGATTAGTAAATGATGCCGACGTCGGTTATGCTACTAATGTCAGTAGGGGCAATGGGCCTTGGATGGGTTTTTGGGTTATGTCTGTGGTTGATAGAAGGGTCTAGGAGTATAAAGGTTTGTGTAGGGTTGTAGGAAAGTGAATAGGGTCTAAGGAAGGGCAAAGGTAGATGATAGGTTTGTCAAAGAGGGTAAGGTTAACAGGAAGGCTTTTCAGCCTTTTTACAGAAGAAGTCAAGTTTGGTTGACAGTATTTAGAAATAGTAAATAGAAACCAATTACTAAAGCATTCTAAAATACTAAAATGAGATAGAAGAATACTTAGCTCTGCTTGGTTGAGAACCAGAGGCGTTAAAATGCTAATTCCTGTTGTGGCTGATGTCGAAGTCCTCATACAATGTCTTCAATCCAATCTGGAGTGACTTATGTAGAGTTTTTATAGCTAGGAGAGTGATAGTCGAAGTCTGATGCTTGGTCTTAGAGTGTGCGCATCCATTGTCCAAGAGTCTAGGGGGCCAAGAGAGGTAAGCTCAATGTTTTTGCTAAGCTTATGTAACTGACGTCAGTGATCCCACCGGCATCGATCTACAGTTGACCGACATCGGTAGATAGAGAATGGGTAAAAGGGATATTTTTAGCCCTTTGCCCATTTCTCTTTCTGCCAAGTGCATTTGCCATTGGAGAATGGTCAAAAGATGAGTTTATTAGGCACGAGAGTTAATTAAGAAGTGAGTAGGGAGGAGAATAAGTCATGGGTGACTCATAGGGTGAGAAATGGTCTAAGGGCGAGGTGTCCAAGGTGAGGTGTCTAGGGTGATGTCATTAATTTAAAATAAGTAATTTATTTTAAATTAATAAAGTGTGTAAATGTTTAAAAGTGGACCAAGGGGGGGTCGACACAATATTGGTATCTACATTTGCCCCTTTTTGTCTTGTTGGTTGTTCTGAGGAGTTGCAAGACAAGGTGCCAGCTTTAATATTTATTTGCAGACTTATCAGGAGTCTGGGCAAATAAGACAGGGCTGGAAAGGACAAAATACTATTTTTGCTATCTATAAGTTGGAATATTACATACTCTCACTGTGTTTATTGTAACATTGTGATTAGAAATATCAAAAATTATATGCTTATGTTCTGAAGTGTAAATCTGAGTATAATAAACTAAAATCAGACTGTCATTATTATCTCCCCTGAGCATGGATATAGCTAATCTGAAGGTATTGCTTGCATATCGATTTCATTAAATCTCTCAAAGTGGGTCTACCCAAGCTTGTTATTTGTTAACAGTAGTGATTATTTCTATATATCAGACATTGGTGAATGATCTGTTTTGCTAGTGGTTATCAAATTTTCATATTTAATCTTACTTGTGTTACTTGAACCTATTATATGCAATAATGAGAAATGAGTTTGTCAAAATGGAACATCTGAAAAATTGAGTCAATCGAAAATACTTTGACATATCTAGAAAGTGATATTTCAGTATACACACCAATATACTTTACACCAATGCTCTATAAAAATATCATGCTTGCATCCCCAAATAATCCTATCACATTAATATGTGTAAATCACAAGGTCAATCTCTGTTCATTTCTTTGAGCACATGTTAGACACATTAAATTTGTAATATTTATTATATTTTTAAATTCAATGATCAGTACCCTTGTAACCCTTGCCATATTTTCTAAAAATAACAAAGACTTGATTTATTTCATCATCGTTGTCACTATTAAAAAAAAGGTAAAAACAAAGCTTTGATTTTCTCAATTTCACTTAAGCTTTAGATTTTTTCCTATAAGTGACTTTCTTAGTGAATAAATATGGGATTCATACTAAATTTATTGTGATTTGATTTCATAAGTTCTTTAGACACCAAAATTTTCCACAACACTTGTTTTATAATGAATTTTTAATCACTTTATTCATATATATCTTAGCTAAGAATTAAACACTTAATGGTGCATTTCCCTTATATTTTGATGTGGACAACTATCTTATAGAGGCCGTAACTATTGATCTAGGAACCTGTTTGAACTCTCATTTTTTCAAAATGAATATATTGGAGAGTAAAATTTAGTCCCAACCCATACTAGTTGGTTAGGGTCATTTTCCATATATTTTCAAGGTTGTAAGTGACCATCTAAGGGTCTACAATTATATTTCAATATTTTTGTCATGAATTTTAGAATTTTATAAATTAGATATATTTGTAACTGGACGTGAAATTGAGTTCAAATTCATCCATTAGTGTGACTTTAATATGTAGAGGATAAGTGGAGATTTTAGACCCATCCAAGCTTTCACGTAAAAGTTACTAAAAATAGTAGCTGCTAAAAATAACAAGATCAATTAACTTTAAGTAGCTTTTTCATTTATTTAGATTTTTTAATTTTGTATGTCAACTCTAATTTTGAGTTGAAATTTATTTAAATATTTTAAAGTAATTATTTTAATTCAGTCATGAAGAATTAATAAATATTATTATTTCATGAAATTATGATTAAATTTTATGCCTATTTAGGTTTTGCTTTGCTAGTTTCCAGTTTCATCATATATTTCCTTATTACTTTATGATTTTCTTATATATCCCCCTTTTAATTTATTGATTTTCTATGACTTTATAACTCCACTTTCATTTTCATCTGACTGAAATCACTTCTAAAGATAGGGATCTCTAACACTCTTTTCTATCCATTGCATTTTGAGTCCCCTTTAAGTTATTTTGGGTCCCTTGTGTGCACCACTAAGTTTTTAATTTAAATTAGAATAATTACATACATATAGATAGTTTTTATAAGGAATTAGGATTATCTCTCTCACATTTCAAGAATTTTTCAAAGTCATGCATTGCTTATACTAAATTATTGAGATATATTATGAAGTGTTGTTACAATTTCATGTTTGTGTGAAGGGTAAACTAGTAGAAGAAACATCTAGATCTGCATATCATTATTTCACACAAATATCTATGTGGGAGAAATAAATTTAAATTTAATCCTTCTTCAAAGGATTTACAATGTATTTTAATGTGCTGCCTTTCAACAAGGATTGACCAAGGTTAGTCCAACTTTATCCTACTACCTGATTCACCCCATTTGATATTATGAGTGTTTATATAGGAAAATATAGTTTGATATTTCATGTTTGTATAAATTCAAAAAGGATATTAAAAAAGTTTAAAAATACATTAATAAATCATTTTCATGTCTCAAGAAAGTTTTAAATTTTTTCTACCAACAAATAGAATCGACCAACAGCGATAAAATTGACTAATGTACCTGTCCAAAGCCCATCAATCCTATCTTGAACTTGAAAAATTCATAAGATTATGGTATTGATAAATCAAAACCATCACACAAAGTCTTTAATCAGTTATTCAACCTATAATAGATTAGGGAAGTGTAACAAATAAGATAAGGCTATCTATTTCCCTTTGTATTTGTTAGTGTACTTATCAAACTTGCTTGTCACAAATGTACTTGGTTATGCCTATTGATATCATGGAAATTTTGCATACTTATATTCCTGTGGGTTTCTTGTTGACTACAAAAATGTTATAAATCCATTATGAATAATTGATTGGTCTTATGAACCAAACATCTAAAAGTTTCTACAATTCATCTTTGACAAAGAGGGCTATTTTGGGATGCATTTTTTAAATTTTTTGTTTTAAAGGATTTGCATATTTATGGAAAACAAGGTGGTACACCAAAAGAGATGCATCCAATCCTATAATAGTAGCATAGGACCAAGGAAAAACATCTGCAAATTTTTTAAAGAGTGTGATAAATGTTTCTTGTTCTTTGGGACTGAGAGAAGCACCCAGTTTGATGATCCTTGGATCTTCCTCTATTTTGATGTTAACATCAATGGTTTGCTCAATAAGTAATGTGGATATTTCTTGAAATTATGTCAGTTCTTGAGGAATATTGAACTATTCATCATATAAGTTCTCTCCAATGGATTCATCTACAAAATATTTTAAAAGGATGATCAAGTTTTTGTGTTCTTTAGGACTAAGAAAAGATCTAAGTTTGTTGATTTTAGGGTTACCTTTTTTTTTTAGGTTGACCTTGATGTTGTCCTTATAAAATGATTTAGAGTCATCTTGTAACTATACTGATGGATAGAGAAGTTTGATTTCCTCATCTATTGGTGCCTCAAAAAGGTTTTCACAAATAAACTCATCTTTATTTTCATTTTTTTGTCTGATAATACCTCTAAGAGATTTTCACTACGGGACTCAAATTTTAATTTTTTTTGGTTTTTTTTTAAATATTTTTTATGACTAAAGAACTCTTCCTACTCCCCAAAGTATGTTGATACATCCAAGTTGATCTTAAAGCCCTTTTTATGGTTCCTTAGCGTAATGTTTTCTATGAGTCCCATGAATTTTTCAATGTCTTTTCATTTTGGAAGATATCAATGGTCATGTGATTTTATTTATCCCAATAAATGAGTTGAGGGTATTGGAGGTCAAGGTCTATGTCAAGAAACAAAGTCATTGAAAGGTTAGCAGAGGCAAGATATTCATAGAGGTTGTGAGTGGAACTTGTTTTGATGTTAGAATAGGTTTCCTTTAAAATCATATAAGCTCACTGATATCCTTATATTTATCTCTATAGGGTTTTTATCCAATGCCATGATATTATGTTTTTTCATGTAGTTGTATAGGTTCCCTAATTTCTTGTTCATGAGGTCCTATCCCCTTTCCTACATAATTAATTATTGACACATAATGTTCACTATGGGATACTCTTTATTTTTTAAATAGGAGGATAATCCATCATCATACAACCAAGAGTCATTGGAGCTCTCAATATTTTCATTGGCAAGGAAGCCTGGTTTGACAAAAGTGGTTTTGCCAAATTGATAGGATGGTTATTTCTTCTTATTTCTCAAGGTAGCCTTGTTATGGATTTTAGGAGATATGGGTAGTTTACCCAAATGAAAGGCATATTAAATTTCATACTCTTCCAAGCCCTTGTCAATGATTTTGAAATTAGATTCGGAAGGTGGAGTTTTGGATGTGGATGGAAGTTAGTCTTGGTGTATGTAAGAAGAATGTTTTGTCTATTTTGGTGGTGTGGCTTTGTCCACTTCAGAATCATCTTAAATGATAGGAAAATAGTTCATTTTTTATATCTCCCTCCAAACATTTTTTAGTATTGAAAGGGTTGAGGGTCACCAAGTATATTTACTTCCATGCCTAAACATGGGAATTTGAGGCATTGGTACAACTTGGATAGGATAACTTGCATGGCGTGAATCCATGGTTTGCTAAAGAGGATGTTATATTGGAGATAAAGATCAATGACATGAATTAAGGTTTGATACGTGACAAGTCCAACCATGATAAGAAGGTGTATGGTATTTGTCGATTTCATTTACACATTATCATATGCCTTTATTGTGATTGTGTTTGGATCTAATACTATTGTGAAATAAACAAAATGCTTGATCAAAGTCAAATTGGAAATGTTTAGGCCCAATCCATTTTATAAGAGTACCCATTTCACTTTGTGTTTGGTAATGAAGGCCCTAATGTATAATAGGAGGGCGTGGGATGGACCAATGGGAGACATGTAATTTTTATTGAAAGTAAATTGGTGGCTCAAGGACAAGTGTCCAATGAGTGCCTAAAATTTAAATGGATCAATGTCATTAGGGACTCTTGACTCCTGAAGGGTTTTATACAATATGTCCATATGAATAGTAGATGTTTTGAAAAGGTACATAATAGAGGTTTGAGTATGTGTCTTCTCAACTTGTTCATTGAGGTTGTATTTATTTTTAGATGTGGACATAGGAGGCCCTTGGACAATGATTTTATCTTGCCTAGTTGTGACAACATAATATATGGCTTTGAATTTGATGGTGGTGATGTGGTGGTCTATGGGTTTAATATGCAAGACAAATGAATCATAGGATTGGGAAGCTTTCTTATAATGCATGATATTGGATTGATTTTTTTGACCTTTATTAAGTGGTGGACAATTTTGATTATGTTTTGGAAAGTATCTTGGTATATCCCCATTTATTGATTTTTAGATGTACAAACATTACCTTAAAGCTCAAGATACCCATTATCAATTAGATCTTGGACATAGTTTTTCAATTTCATGCATATGTTTGTGTAATGCCCTTTGAAATAATGAATCTCAAAATATTCATTTTCATTGTACCATGTGGGTTTTAACTTGATTTTGTCAAAGGTTTTTTTTTTAATAAATCGATCATGTTTATAGTAACCAATTTTTGTAAGACCATTTATTGTGATTTCTACATATGGATATAGGCTATTCTTTTAATTTACTATTTGGGATGGCTACTAATAATTGTCACAATAATAGTTATCTAGACATTTTAAATATGTTTGGAATCAATCAACCCATCACCAAAAACATTATTTTTCTTGCTAAAGAACTTAGGCTTCTCTGTTTGGGTTTGGTTTTGGTTTGAATAGGTTTTGTGTTAAATTAGTTTCATACAAAGGATAAAAAAGTAACAACACACACAAAATGAAAATCCTACGTTAATCAAGTAGGAGGGTAATTGAATATTGGCCCATAAATATACATCGAAGACATGTTTTGAGTAGTCTTTAGGAATGTTATTTTCTCACCACCACTATGCAGTTAAGATCGAATGGTTCCTAATATAGGTTTACACAAGGTTAACTAGGGAAGTCATCACTATACTTTTTTGGTATTTGAGGCCAAAATATGTGAGACAAGGTTGTTGTTGAAGTCTTGGGTATTGGTGGATAACCAATTCATTTCATGAAAATTGGGTAAAACTAAATTTATACTTAGCTAATGATTACAACAAATCCTTGGAATTTGTATATCCTATCGGAGCATGGGATTTGGCTAATGCTTGGTGATGAAGTCTAATTCATTAGACCCCTAATAAAAATAAAATAAAAATACTAGTTTTTATGATTATCAAGGTCACAAAAAAAATAAATCTACAATTTAAACCCACTTGAAACTTTGACTATTAATTTTCTTTCTTCTCTTTCTCCAATATACATTATCTTTGGTTTAAGATTTTATTGCATAGATCCACTCTATACAAGTGTGGTCGAGTTGAGTGGGATTAAAGAATAAAGTTATTTGTATTCGAGGCAATAATTTTCTATCCCCAAATCCTTTTCATATATTATTTTATGTTTTCAAAATTTTAATGAGATTAATGTAAGAATAAAGGCCACATAGTGATTATGTAATATTATTGCATTGCATGCTTTCTTAATAGTCAATAAATTACTTAAAATTGAAACCATGTAAAATATGCTTGTGAATGTTCCATCTTAAACCATGTAAAACATGTAATTACATGTTTTCTTTGTCTTAGGGAAAGTGTAGGTCTTCCATGCCTTCACTCCTATGTAAGAAGGCATTTGACATTTTCACTTGACTTTGGAAATGGTGTTGTGTTTATTTCTTGCATGTGGTCACATCTTAATTGGAGTCACACAAAATTCTTATTTTATATGTAGTGTCTTAAGGTCAACTACAATTCTCTTTCATCTATATTTTATCTTAAAAAATTTAATAGTCAATGAGTTTTTATAAATTAATGTCGTGTAATCTTGTTGTGAAAATCTGATTTTTATTTTCAAGCATAAGATGGCTTTCTTTTGAAGCAACAAGGTCTTTAATGTTTCTTCTTGACTATCAATTTGTCAATCAATCTACTTATTCATTGATTGCAATCAGTCAATATGGCGATGGTCAAAGTCTCAAAGGATATTGAACGAAGTGCCTATCAATCACATTCCTCACTTTATTTAAACCCAAACATTTCCTCATCCTATTTATTTGTAGATGACATGTCCATGGATATCAAATTCCCAAGTGGAAAAATTAACTAGATTCCTTTCCATATGCAGTCCCCAAGTACATACTTTATTGACCTTGTGGGCACCATGTAGGTACCATGCAATCATATTTTTCATTTGGAAGCTCCATGCAAGTTAAAATTACATCCTAGAACTGTATTTTGGGAAAAATAGCCAACACAACATTTACACCATTCAATATTGGAATTTTATTGAGAAATATGGCCTATATTTTTATTACACCATTCAATAATGGTTTTTATATTATTCAAAACAATTCCATATTCAAAATTCAATTCCTCTCTTCCAACAAATATTTTTACACATGCTTCAACACTATCATGCTTCTTTTTTCCATGGCCAACCTCAGTGAAACTCCAAATATGTTCTATGCCAGTGGTAATGTGCGTTGTACTCAACCAATGAAACATATGTCCAATATTAAATTGTGATGTGCAATTATCTGATCAAATCTAATGTTGATTAAAATTAATGTTCCTCTCAGTCAACTTTCCATAGAACATCTCAAAAAAACCTTGCACGTAATTTCTACAATGTTATCAATCATCACTGACATAGAAATGGTACTTCTTTAATATATTTTTTATTTTTCTCTGTACTATTAGGTGCATTCATGAATGTTATATGCATGAATATGGTAACTTGTACTAAGTTGTAATATTATGATTGAACTCCCATTTGTGGTTTGAATGTGTAATTCTCAGCAAAGTCAACTACTAAAATAATAGAACCAAGTGGATATGTTTCCTTTCTTAACTTGAATTTTTCATCCAACCATCTAGCTTTATGCGTGTGACTTTCATACTCATAAATAATTTATTCCTTGAATTTGACCATAAATTCTGAAATAGGTATTTATTTTGTAACAAGCTCACACCTTTTAGATTCTTTGTCATATTTTAATTGATATACCATAGATTCTTATTTTCTCAAACCAACTAATTTCTATCCTATTGCACTTGTACTCTCCTCATAGATACATTTTTTTAATTTTGGAAATCTACCATAAATGTTGCCATTTCCATCCAAATATGCTTTGTTATAAAAAAAATTCTCCATCTGGTCTTTCCCAAAAGATGGTTGGAATAAATTCATTTGTTGATTTTGGTATAAATTCCATGCCACACTCCTAAAAAATGTTGTCACTATGTAAAATATAAAATATAACATCATAGTGTAGTGAAAATTCAACATGTTTCCTACAAAAAGTGGTGCATGTGTGCTTTATTTTTATATAGAAGGGTTTGACCATTTCAAAATATATTTGACTAATAAAAATTTATGGATGTTTTTGTAAAAAATTAGAGTATAATTATGTTTGGGTCGTATCTAAGAAATGTTTCAGATGCAGTTCATGGTTATGAGAACCAACTCTTCTTTTCACTATATCTCTGTGAAACTCTTGTATTGTTTTTCCAAAATTATGCAAGTAAATATTTAAGAACATCATCTATATCCTTTTCCATTCATGGATTTCTACCAAATAATGCCTAGAGATCATTGGTATTATCATCATTAAGTCTTTTATGTATCCCAATTGCTTTCATTATTGTTTTTATATTTATGTTTAGTGTTCGACTATTTTTTGAAATCACATGTTTTCTCCATGTTTGCCCACGTACTACACAAGTTATAATTCTGCATCAAACAAAATTACAATATTTTTTGTGTCTTTTCACACCTATAGTATGATATGCATCATGTATATTTTCAATAATTTCCTTGTTTTCAGCATCCATGTTAGATGTTCATAGTCCTAGGGTGTACATTATAGGTCTCATATTAATCAATTTAATTAATGAAACAAACAATTGGCATTATTTACTATCAAATTTTAATTTTGAAAATAAATTGTCCCAAATTATTTCAGTTTAATTTCTTGAATGTTGGGCAAACATTTTATTATTCATTAGTTTCAAAATGTTTTCATCAAATTCAATTAAGTACTTACCCTTTTTACGTAAAATCCATCGAGGTATTACTAGAGGTGGAGTTTTTTGAGATAGTATTTCCATATCATTATGTTCACTACTAATTTATTCATTTTTACTTTCACTATTTAGTGTTCCCAAGGGATTTTATTCATTTTTACTTTCATCATTATGTGTTTCCATGTAATCTTCTTCATTGTTAAGGTGTAAATCATCATGCATAGATTCATCAACAAAAATAAAAAATCCATACATTGAATGTGGACTTACAACATAATTTTTAATATTAGGTAAAAATTCATCATCATTATTCAACTCATCATTATTAATTTCATCATTTTATATGACATTTGGTTCATTAGAGACAATATTTGTATATTGTCTTTAGCAAAATGTTTGCACTCCTAGCCTTTGCTTATCTCTCAACATCTGTAATTGATCTGGTCTTTTATGATTCAAATTTTCATCTTTGTTGAATGAGATCCATCACCCATGACTAAATTTTTTTTTATATATTTTGATGGTGGGGTCTAAAAAACAACTTGTTACCTTTTATCTTCGACTGTGCACAGTGTAGAATGATATAGAGAATGTAAGTGGGGACATAATTCTCAAAATCAGTTAAAAATAAACATTGGAGGAAGAGTTTCAAATATTTTTCAAGTAACATGTAAACTTTATAGTTTATATATATATATATATATATATATATATATATATAGTTATATATAATATAACTATGATATTAGAATATTATGTTATGTAATTGGGGTTGATTGATGTCCAAATCACATCCTATACAGCTAAAATTGGGTTCACACATTTTTTAATGAGACCCAAATAACATATTATACTCTTAGTTAGGTTCAAAGGGTTAAAATTAGCCCCAATTGACTTTGTGATAAAATTGGGGATGATTGAACCCAGAATCACATTTTAGAGTCACAAATAGGTTTAATTGGATCAAATTGGCCCAATGTTTGTTCATGATTGAATTGGTGGTATATTTGGTTTAGGGTATTATGAAATTTGGATCAATTGACCCCCAAATTATATCCCATATAATCAAAGTTAGGTTCATAGAGTTCAATTTCATCCAACTTGCATCACTGATTATAGAAAGTGATTAATTGGATCAATATGTCAGGATATATGAGATAATTTATCCCCAAATCACATCCTACACTCATAGTTAGGTTCAAGGGGCTCATATTAGACCCAATTACCTTCATATTTATGTTTAGGATAAAATTAGGGTCAATTAATCCATTTATTACATCTTATACAGTCGATTGAACCATAAATTAGGTTCATAGGGCTCAATTTGGCCTAAGTCACAATTGTAATTACACCAATTGACTAATTGGATCAATTCATGATGGAATCAGATCTCATTAAACCCTAAATCACATCATATTCTTGTAGCTAGGTTGAAGAGACTTTGGCCCTAGTTTCTTTCACCTACAAATTACAAATTACATCCTTTATAGTCAAAATTAGGCTCATGGGTTCAATTTTGTCTAACTTGCATCATTGACTGTATCAAATAACATATTAGATCAATATGATAGAAAATATGAGCTAATTTAGCACCAAATCACATCATATACTCATAGTTACATTCAATGGGTTCATATTGACCATAATTACCTCTATGTTTTCATTTATGATAAAATTGGGGTCAATTAATCCATATGTCACATCTTATACAATTGATTAAACCATAATTTAGGTTCACAAAGCTCAATTTGGCCCAAATCACATCTCTAATTGATATAATTGACTAATAGGATCAATTCATGATGGAATCGGTGTTGATTTATCCCCAAATTATGTCTTGGTCATGTAGTTAGGTCATAAGAGCTCAAATTGGTCCTAGTTTCTTTCATGATTGCAGTGGTGGACTATTTAGTTTAGTTTATTATGATATTAGGCTCAATTGACTCCAAAATTTTATGTGATATAGTAAAAATTATGTTCACATTATTTAGTTTTATCTAACTTGCATCACTAATTGTAATAATTGATTATTTAGCTTAATATGTTAGGAAATATGAGATAATGTAGCCCTAAATCACATCCTATACTCATGGTTAGGCTCAAACAGGTTTAGATTGGCCCTAATTACCTTCATGTTTGCATTTATGATAAAATTAGGATAGATTAACCAATATGTTACATCCTATACAATCAATTGAGACATAAATTAGGTTCAAAAGCCTTAATTTAGCCCACATCACATCTCTAATTAAACTAATTGACTAATTGGATCAATTCATGACAAAATCAGAGCTAATTTAGCCCCAAATCATGTCTTGATCTTGAAGTTAGATTGAAGGGTCTCAAATAAATCTCAATTGCCTCCTTGATTGAATGAAACAACTATTTGGTTCATTATATAATGAAATTAGGGTCAATAACACTCCAAATCACATCATATACAATTGAAACCATGTTCATGTGGCTCAATTTTTCCAAAATCAGGTCATCAATTGCACCATTTGACTAATTGGATCAATCAATGATGAATTCAAAACTAATTTAGCCACAAATCACATTGTGTATTCATAATTAGATTCAAGGGGCTCATATTGACTCTAATTTCCTTCACAACTGAACCAATTGACCATTTAATTCATTATATGATGACATTAGAGTTTATTGAGCTCCAAACCAGATCTTATATGTGTCAAAATTGCATCTATCATTGGACTAAATGATTATTTACTTCATTCTCTAATGAAAATGGAGTTGATAATTCCCAAATCACATTTTATAGTCATAATTAGGTTAAAGGGGTTCAAATTAGCCCCACTTGCCTTAGGATTGAACTAATGGACTATTTAGTTTATTTTGTTATGACATTGGGGTTGAAATCCCCATATTACATCATTTATGATCAATATTAGGTTCATGAGGCTCAATTTGACTCAAATTGCATAACTGATTACATTAATTCACTCAATATGTTAGGAAATCTAAAAAAACTATCCCCAAATCACATCTTATAGTCACAATTACATTCAAGGGGTTCAAATTAGCCCTAATTGCCTTCACCATTAAAATAATTGAGTCTTTCATTCATTTTTTAATGAAATTGGGCTTGGTTAAACCTTAAATCATTTTATATATAATTTAAATCATGTTCATGGGCTCAAACTCACCAAAATTTCATCAGTATATCCAATATTTCATTTGTGTGGTAGTGTGTGTGTGTGTGTAAACACACACACACACACACACACACACACACACACACACACACACACACACACACACACACACACACACACAAATTTGATTGTATGCCTAAAGGCATTACATAGATTCACTGAATTATATATAATGTTGACATCTCTACTTATTATTCAAAAATAAACATATAACATATTTACAATGTTGAATAAGCACACATCTAAATCAGTGAGCTCCTTTGTCTAAGAAGCCACGAGTAAGGGGCATCCACACTATCAAAATCACCCAGGGCATGATCCTAGCCTTAATCACTTGACTCTCCATGTCAGGTAGTTTATATATTGGCACACTCCACTTTGAAATAAAAATAAAAAATATATTTGTGAATAGATAGATACATAAACACAAACAAGTATACATATATCCATTTTATTTTTTTGTGCTATGTCAAAGTAATGTGTACATGTTATGTTATGTGTAAATTGAAAAACCATTCCTTTTGGCTATGAAATGGCTCAAATTCCTGATCCTAATGCTTGGACTTATAAACACATAGATGAATTCGAGTTTTTTGATAGAAAATAAGAAAATCTAGCTTTCATTGTCAAAAACACTATGAATTTCAATGATAAACTTCATAAAATTATTATTATCATGTAGATCACACTCTCCTTTTTCCCCACACACACACACACACATATATATTAATTTTTGGATTCTTTTAAGGTTTCTATCTATGTTGATTTCTAACTATGCCTCTTTAGGCCACTATATGTTGCAAATATACATGCCTATATATGTTTATTATCTTGTTTTGTTGATCCAAATGCAAACAAAAATTATATGATCATAATCTAGGCCTAATTTTGTATATATTCAAAAAAATAACTAAATTTTTATTTTTTAGGTAACTAGGGGGCGCACGACCGACTATCCATTTTTTTTTTTTAATCAATTTTAAAGATATATGCCACAAACTAGATGATATTATTTATTTTCCATTAAAGGGTTTCAAACAATAATAAATTATGCTTAAAAACTAAGGGGCCACATGATCGGCTATCTACTCTATTTTTCTAAAAAATGTGTTCCTTTTCAAATTTTAAATGTTTGACCTACATATACAAAAATATATTTTTAAAATTATAGTTTTTTAAAAACTAGACTCAGAATTATACAATTCATATTCTTATACCATCTTCAAATTTTGAGTGTATTCATCTCAAATAATCTACAAAATTTGAGATTTATCAATTTTCATAGAAAACAGGTCCATGTGTAGGCCCCTTTTTGTCCCCTAAATTTCTGCACTTACCCATTTTAGTATTTTTGTCATGAATTATATATATATATATATATATATATATATATATATATATATATATATATATATATATATATATATATATATATATATATATATATATATATATGTAAGTGAACATGAAATTGAGTTTAAATTCATCCATTAGTGTGACTTTAGTGTGTAGAGAATAAGTGGAGATTTTTAGGCCCATCTAAGCTTGTGTATAAAAGTCACTAAAAATAACAAGGTTAGTTAACTCTAGGTAGCTTTTTAATTTATTTAGATTTTTTTATTTTGCATGTCAACTCCAATTTCAAGTCGAGATTTATGTAAATATGTTTATGTAATTATTTTAATTCATTCATGAAGAATCAATAAAGACTATTATTTCACAAAAATATGAGTAAATTATACCTATTTAAATTTTGTTACTCTAGTTTTTTGTTTCATCATATTTTCCCTTTTACTTTATGTTTTTTTCTTATAATTCCCCCTTCTAATTTATGATTTTTATTATATTTTCCCCTTTTAATTTATTGATTTTCTATGAATTTATAACCCCATTTTCATATCCACGTGGCTTAAAGCACATCTAAAGATAGAGATCTCTAACCATTGCCTTTTGAGTCATCTTTAAATTCTTTTGGGTCCCTTGTGTGCATCACTAAGTTTTTAATACAAATTATAATAATTTCATATATGTATGTATGTATATATATAATTATACATATATACATACAAAGTTTTTAGAAGGAATTTATGAAAGTTGTCTCACATTTCAAGATTTATTCAAAGTCATACATTATTTATGATAAATTGTTGAGATATATTTTGAAGTGTTGTTACATTTTTATGCTTGTGCAAAGTGTAAGATAGGATAAGAATCATATAGATCTGCATATCACCATTTCACACATATATGTTGGGGGGAGAACTAAACTTTAATTTTATTCCTCTTCGAAGTATTGACAATGTAGTTGAGTGCTTGGTCTTTCAACAAGAATTGACCAATGTCAGTCCAACCCTATCCTACTGCTCGATTCACCCCATTTCATATTATGAGTGTTTATGAAGGAAACTACATTTTGATATTTCATGTGTGTGCACATTCAAAAAATATATTACAAAATCAAAAAAATACATTGCTAGAGCATTTGCATGTCTTGGGAAAGTTTTTGAGTATTTTTTACCAAAGTACAAAATCGACCAATAGGGACAAAATTGACTGACATACCTATCTAAAGCCTATCAGTCCTATATTAATCTTGAAAAACTCATCAAATTATGGTAATAATAAATATAAACCATCACACAGAGCCTTCAGTCAGTTATTTGATCTGTAATGGATCAGATAAGTATAACAAATAAGATAAGTTTATATCTTTCCCTTTGTATTTGTCATTGTACTTGTCAAACTTGCTTACTGCAAACATACTTGGGCATGCCTTGTTGATATCATATAAATATTTTAATTCTCAAATTCCCATGGGTTTATTGTTGACCATAAAAATGTTAGATATCCATTCTGAATAATCAATTGGTCTTATGAACCCAACATCTAAGAGTTTGTGCAGTTCATCTTTGAAAAGCAAGACTCTTTTGGGATGCATTTTTCTAAGCTTTTATTTTACATATTTTTCATCATTATGGACAATAAGGTGATGCACCAAAAGATATGGTTCCAATCCTAGAATGTTAGCATAAGATCGAGTAAAAACATTTATAAATTCTTTAAAGAGTGCATTAAATATTTCTTGTTCTTCAAGACTGAGAGAAGCACCCAATTTGATGGTCCTTGCATTATCCTCTATTTTGATGTTAACATCAATGGTTTTATCAATAATCAATGAGGATCTGTCTTGATTTTGTGTTAGTGTAGGGGGATTATTTAATTATTCATCGGAGAAGTTCTCTCCAATAGATTCATCTGTAAACTCTTTTAAAAAGAAGATCAAGTTTTTGTGTTCTTTAGGACCAATAGAAGCTCTAAGTTTTACGATTTTAAGATTGTATTTTGTTCTAAGGTTAACCTCAATGATTTCCTTAGAAAGTGATTTGAATTAATTTCATAACTATACTAAAGCAGGGGAAGGTTGAGTTCCTTGTCTATTGGTGCATCAAAAATATTTTCACCAATAGACTAGTCTTTATTTTCTTTATTTTCATTTTTTCCCCTCTGATAGTGCCTCATAGAGGTTTTCGCTAGGGGACTTATAGTTTTTAATTTTTTGTTTTTTTTTTTTTTTAATGACTAAGGAACTCTTCTTTCTCCTTGAAGTATGCTGATGCATCCAAGTTGATTTCAAATCCCTTTTTATGGTCCCCTAGCAAAATGTTGTCTATGAGTCCCATGAATTCTACAATGGATTCATCATTTTGGAAGAGATCAATGGTCATGTGATTTTTATGGTCCCAATCAGTGAGTTGAGTGTATTAGAGGTCAAATTCTATGTAAAACAATAGTCATTAAAAAGGTTAAAGGAGGCAAGATATTCATAGAGGTTGTGAGTGGAACCTATTTCAATGTTAGAATAGTTTTCCTTAGAAATCATGGAAGTATCACTAACATCCTCATATTGATCTCTAGGGCGTTTGTATCCAATGCCACATTATTCTTTATTTGTACATAGTTGTATGGGTTCCCTTATTCCATTTTCATGAGGTCATATCCCTTTTCTTGTGTAATTCATGATTTGACACATTTTGTTCGCTATAGGATACTCTTTGATTTGGAAACAAGAGGTTAAAATTTCATCATACAGTCAAGAGTCATTGGATATCTCAATAATTTCATTGGCAAAGAAGCCTGCTTTGATAAATATAGTTTTGCAAAATTGATAAAATGGTTGTTCCGTCATTTTACTCATGGTAGCCTTGCCAAAAAAATTTAGAGATATGGGAAATTTACCCACATGGGAGGCATATTGAATTTCATACTCTCCCAAGCCCTTCTCAATTAAATTTAAATGGGATTTTGAAGGTGGAGTTTTGGATGTGGACTGGAGTTCATCTAGGTGTGTGTGGGAAGAATGTTTTGGATATTTTGGTGGTGTGGCCATGTCCACTTCAAAAGCATCTTCAATTATAGGATAATAGTTGACATTTTTGTGTAACTAATAACACACACAAAATGACAAACCTACATTAGTCAATTAGGACTATAACCAAAATAGTGACACACATATATACATCAAAGACACATTGTGAGTAGTCTTGGGGAATGTTGTTTTCTAGGTACCACTATGTGATTATGACTGAATGGTTCCTAATATAGGTTTACGTAAGGTTCACTTGGGAAGACATCATTATACCTTTGTTTAAGTGAGGCCCATATCCTTGAGATGATGTTTTTGTTGAAGGCCTAGGTATTGGTAGAAAACCACCCCATTTCACAGAAATTAGGTAAAACTAAAATTATGCTTAGCCAATGACTACAACAAATCCTTGGAATTTGTATAGACTATAAAAACATGATATTTGGATAATGATTTGTGATGAATTCTAAGTCGTCATACCCCTAACAAAAATAAAATAAAAATATTAGTCGTTTATGATTTCCAAGGTCACATTTGAACGCGAGGAAAGAGCATATGTAGACTAGGCTTTGGGAGGGGATGAATACAATCAGATGAGTCATTTCTTATTTTAAATGTCACCTTTTAGTACAAGAGAAGAGCATATGAAAACTTAGTTACACATACAAAGAGCATAAAATAAATACAAAAGCAATAAATTAGCTTTAAGATTAAAAGATTATGTTTTAATATTTTTGGTTTCCAGTCTTTGATAAGCAAAGTTGTAAGACAAATGCTAGTATTTTTATTTTTATCCTTTTTCAAGTAATCCCTATAAGTTATAAATACAAAAATACATAAGCGTTTCAACACAATACATAAACATTTTTTGTTGGAGCAAAAACACCATTTGTTAGTATGAAAATGCTAAAGTTTAGAAAAGTCAAACAACAAAAATGTTAAAAATCAGAATAGAAACATTGTTTCTCAGCATGATAATATCATTTATTAGAACACAAACTCCTTTTAATAGAAAATAAATTAGAAAATAGAAACACTATTACCTCACATGGAAATGTCAAATATCAAGGTAAAAACGTCAATGTTTAGAGACGCTTGCACATAGAAAAAAATGCTAAAGCATGATACAAAAATGTTATTTCCTATGATGGAAATGTTGAAACTTAGTGCAAAAATACCAATTGTCAGAAATAGACAAAAGAGATGAAAAACCAAAAAATAGTTAGGATTTTAAGATAAACAACTAGCAACCTAGATCCAAATTACTCTAAAACCAATAAAACAACATAATCAATTAGTAATCTTCTTTAAAACAAGTAAAAAAACATTAGAAAATAAAATAAAATGAGTCCCATCGAATGTGCCAAATGTATGTGTGCTAAGATATAAATCCTATGATAGAAACCAAGTAACAAGTGCCTAATTCCTACTTTAAATCTAACAACACCTCCAATTGAGCAAATGAAAGAGAGTAAAACACATATACCTTCACCTACCAATGAAAATCCTCTTTCATTGATGTAGATATGCTCATGATTAATTTATTTATGGTTGGTCAAAAATTGTGTAAGATCCTAACAATGTTTCATTGATGTAGATATGCTCATGATTAATATATTTGATGGCCACACATGACATGACATTTTGTGTGTAAGATTGATTTTTATATTTATTTTTATATGTATTTTATTTATAAAATATTTAAAATATAAATGAAAACAAACGGAGTATACATTCGTATCCTCTATCAGAGACTATTGTAGTGTAACAACATTACATCGATGAAAAGATAACAATCCATCGCCATATTGGTGAAATGACAACTTGACTACCATATCTCAAGAGTCAAGACCATTCCACTACCATATCTTGAGAGTCGAGACCATTCCATTTTCATATCTTGATAAAAGGATTACTTAGGGTTGTGATAGTGAAAATTCTTGTTACTTACCTTGCCAATGTTTAAGAATGTGCTATGAAAGTTCAAAAACTAATATAAGTTTAAGACAAAATCAGTGACTTCTTTCTAATGATAGGTAATTTTTAGTATCAATATCTATGTAGTTATGTCTCCTGATGAGGGTTAAACACATTCTTAATCTAAAAGGATAATATGGCTTTCGATATTTTCTAGCATCTTCAGTTTTGTAAGGAACATTATTTAATATTCTTCATTTAAACACACAATATTTGAAAAAATGTACACATTTACAAGGTGTCAGGTGGGAGGGTGTTAATATATGTGAAAAGGTATTTAACTTTTTCACTTGATTCTCACAATTTCATTCAATTGGAAACTATGGCGTTGTGTTTAATTATTGCATGTGATCACGTCATGGTTAGATTCAGATGGCCTTACCAATTCAACCTTTTGAAAAGCACACAAATATGGTTATAGTGGGAGTCGCATAAAATTATTATGAGATTATTGGATATAATTAGTATTAACATTCTTTCAACTATAGTGTCTTATGGTCAATTGCAAGTATATTTCATCTATTATTTTCTCTTCAAAAAATTAATGGTCAATGTTTTCTTATGCATTAATGTCATGTAATCATACTATCAAAGTTGGATTTTTGTTTTCAAGTACAGAATGGAATTCTATGTGGTGCACACATGAACATGTTCATGCCTTACCTCCTACAAAATAAGGTTTTAAACATTTTTGATTGACTAAAAAATGATTGATTGAAACACAATAAGTCAAGATGGTGATGGTCAGAGTCTTGAAGAATTATTTTTAATAATTCCTTGGCATTATTTTTATTATAACTTCCCTTTTAAAAGCTAGTGTGTAATAGTCTAACATCATATTGGTGAAATGACAATCTGACTACCATATCTTAAGAGTCAAGACCATTCCTACACCATATTTTATGAGTTGAGACCATTCTACTACCATATATTGATAAAGGGATTACTTAAGGTTGTCTCAGTCAATATTTTTGTGATTTACCTTGTCGTTGTTCAAGATTGTGCTCTAAAATTTTCATTTTCAAAACCTAATATATGTTCAAGAAAAAAATTGTGACTTGTTCATAATGATAGGTAATTTTCAATATCACTATCTATGTAGTTATAAGTCTCATGATGAGGGTTAAATATTTTATTAGTCAGAAAGGAGATGAAGGCTTTTAAATTTTTTCTATCATCTTTAGTTGTGTAAAGAACATTATTTATTATTATTCATCTAAACACACAATAATTTAAAAAAACCTACACAACAATCCCAATTCCATTCTCCATGCTCCTAATTCACTTATTTTGAAAGGGCTAGTTGATATTTGGCCTTGTTCAATATACATATTAGATTGGAATGGAATCCTTAACTACCTCAATATGTAATGCACTATGTTAGAAAACAAATTGTGTATAAAAGGAGAATCAATTTTAGAATTTTAATTGTGGAGCATGAGAAGATTGAAGTTGATTTTATTATGGTTCTTTTTGTGTGTAGCTATAATGTCTACTACCTTATTTGTAGATATTTATCCCACTACATGTGTGTGATTTTAAGGTCCATTTAACATTAAAAGACATAATTTAATCATGTTCTTAAGATGGCTTAGCTGTTAAGTATAACTTAAATCTCACATAATGCAATTATTTTTATAGAAGGTGGAAATCATGGTGATGAAGTAAGGACATAAATTCATTCTAAAAATGTACATCAAGGTAGGAAATGTAAACATTCTTATCAATTTGTTGATGTGTTCCAAGATTTCAATGTTGAATATTCTATTTGTAAATGGTATGAAAATATTAGTTTGACAACTTCCTCTATTGGACCTTATATATCACATGACCAATCCATTAATACTTGAATTAAGTATGCATAAGTGTAGATACTAAAATTAAATATCTAACATATCAATACTATACATTTGAAAAATTCAATCAAAGCTCTACCCTTCATTATTAGACCTTAACACTGCCCAAAAGGCTTGTGTACACTATCTCTTTATGCCTAAATGCTTATCTCATAGTTTGAATCCAACTATTATGATAACCCAGGATTGCTATATTGTGAAAAGTTATTTAAACTTGTTATTTATCCTTTACTTCCAATTGGGGACATATACATGTCTTATAGCTCCATTGACAATTCTATCCATCTGTAGACACCTATGTCTATAGAAGTGTCTAGATTTCTACCAACCAGTGCTCAAAATTCATCCAATTTCCAAAATAATTATAACCTAAGGGAAACCTATGTGTTTTATTACAAGATATCTTTTAACACACACACACACACACAAGGCTATCCATCCCTCATTATTTACCTACAACTCATACAACTCACTAAGAAGAGCTATCTAAGGATCATTCAATCAAGCATTCAAATGACAAAACCTATGTGAATGTAAATATTTTTGTATTCTAGTGTTTTTAGCCAGCTAGGGTTTCAGTTTATTATACTATTTCATTTATTTTTATTATTAATTTGTATGCAACCTAGGCATAGTGCTAGATTAGGGGGCATACCCATTAAACACCTTAAACTCCATCTTATTCCACCTAAGATGGCTCAAGATAAAGTAATGTCAGATTCCCTCAATAATGATAGTGCCAATAATGAACATGACCAAAATACAAAAAAATTTCCTCATTGAGGATATATTAGATCATGAAAATGATCACACTCCTAATGAGGATGAACTAGTTGATAATGACCTAGTAAAATATATTGCTATATTTTGAGAGTGTATTCATGAAAACCCTAAAAACATTGATCAAATACTTGCTACTATTTTAGAAACAAATAAAGGTAAAGGTACCAATCATATTTCTAATCATTTGACCACTTCACGATATCTTACATCTAGTGGAGATGTGGGCTATACTTTCAAACCCTTATTTTTTGAAGATAATACTACTAATATTATGTGTCAAATTCATATATTAAATCAAATACCTATGACAATGCCTATTTATACTCAATTTATGTTTTCACAACCTTTGGTGACTACTCAAGTGAATAATTTGAATCCTAATGAGTATATGGTGAAGTCCTTGCTTCAAATCATAAAAAGTTTGAAGGAAAAAGTTTCCAATATAGAGAAAAATGCTCTAAAATCTCCTCATGCTATAGATTCTCAAGATGTCTTGCATAACCCTCATGCATATAATATTTCATTGCAGCCTTTTCCAACTAGTTTGGTTGCACCTAAGTTCACATATTATGATGGCAAGGGGGATCCTAAGAAACATATTTGATCCTTCTTTGTAGCATCCCTTGGCTATGCATCAAATGATAAATTATTGACCAAACATTTTCCATGAATCCTTAAGGACTATGATTTGTAATGGTTCTATGATTTACCATTTAATCAATAAAATATTTTAAACTTATTGTAAATCAATTTATAGCACATTTTAAAATCATATCCTATGCTCAAATTATGAAAATTAAATAAGGACCTAATGAGCCAATTAATAAGTATGTATTGAGATACAAAATAATGTTGGCTAAAATGACAAATCAAATGTCCAATAAGGAACTACACGATATGTTTTAACAAAGCTCGCTTACACCTCTCCATGAGTCTATTGTGTTCAATAATTTCAAATCTTTTGATGAACTATGCCATGTTGTGCATGATCATGAAATGAAAATTCTTGCCTTGAAAAAATTAAATTATGTAGCGAATAAACCATCTACATCAAATACCAAGTTTCATATTAAAACCAATTATAAGGTCAAGCCAAATGAGCCTAAAAATGAAAACATTTAAATTATTAATGAAGAAGCACTATCGCCTAATCAACTCATTTTATCCAATGCACCAAGGAGATAATTTATACACCTACCAAAATCTCTTACCTTAATTTTTAATAACTTGGTAGAGTGTCATCTCATATCTATCCATCCCCCCATAGAGGTTGATATGAGTAGCCCTTTACCTAGAGGATATGAAACAATGCATTTTATGGATTTCACCAGGGCCCTATCCATTCTACAAACCGATGTTACATGTTGAAGCATAAGATCCAAGACCTAATTGATAAGCAACATATTAATTTTGAAGAGCCTCAAAAGGATTCAGGATAACAACCAGGTGACCACCAGAATCAAAAGATATTCAACAACCCTTTACAAGACCATACAAATAAAACAAAAAAAGTCCAAATGATTTATCATCGACACTATCCTCCAAAATGATATGGGTACCCATTAGATGGGATCATTGGTATTGTTACACAACATATGCCTCCTATGTCTTCTAGACCTTCTATTATATTTGATGATATTGAGCTTGTGGATGATGACACAAATCTTTACTCATTATTTATCAGAGCATATATTGACTACCAACCCATCCATAATGTCATGATCGATAATGGTTCTAGTGAGAATGTATGCGCCATGAATTTACTAAACCACATGGGATATAGGCAACATGATTTACATCCTTCAATCAAGACTGTTATAGCCTTTAATGGCATATCTCAACATGCTTTGGGTGAGATATATTTATCCCTATAGGTTGGTCCATCACATATGCCCACTCCATTCCTTGTTATACCTCATATGGGAGTGTTCAACATGTTGTTTGGATTCCCTTGGATTCATAGACTTTGAGCAATATCATCTATAATAAATTGGTGTATTAAATACTATCATATTAACAAATTCATCAATTTTTTTGGGATACCATATGAATATCTAATTGAATAAAATAATTTTATTCCCAGAGAGTTGATCATAAAAACCTACTAAGGTTAACTTACCCTTTTCAAAGGTGGCCAATACTTGAGATATCATTACATCAGAGGTGCATAGAGTGTTCGATATGATCCTCATCTACTACTACACACCATACATAGTTATTAAAATCTACTAGATATTTTCCCACTACTCATACTTTGAAAAAATCTAAGAGTACTTAAAATGGGCTCCACAAACCAATATACCTGCTACTTCTACTTCATAGCCTTATACACCTATGAGGGATACATGCAATGTCACCGATTCTCCAATGTTAGATATGACACGTATATATGGTCCCTAGGGGCATCACCAGTATGATTTACCACATTTAGAGTACCGATCACCTGATCAAAATCCATTAGATGAGATTATTAGATATTAATTATAGTTACAAATATTCCAAAAATACTAAAAAAATTAAAAAAATCCAAAAAAATCAATATGTTCGTAGTTGTGTTGTTTCTTATATTTATATTTTTTTATCCATGTTAGTATTTAGCATATCATTATTATATAAACACATGCTTCACATATATTTTGAGTTTGATACAAGTATACACTAGACAAATGATCATTTCACATATAGATGATTGGATCTTTCCTCTCTCACATCATGAGGACATTGGGGGTATCTACTTTATTTGATCATGCTTATTAACTCAGATTTTATCACTATTTGATCACTTTACATTATCATGTTTGAGCTTATAATGCTAACACATGTCTATATTCATGATATTATCTTCCCAATGTACTTGATATGTCAATCTATCTAACATTTTTTGCTAACACACATTTGTAGGGACTAGTATGTTAGGTTCATGTTGATTGTTTATTATTTATCCTAATTGCATTTATAGCACTTATTTGAGTGTTTTTTCCTTGTTATTATTTTGCATTGTATTTTCTTATTGAGCATTTAAATATGCTCCATTGATTGTGGCCCCAATGCTTTGTTTTCTTTTTAACACTTGAATATGTCTTTTTATGTTGTATGTGGACATTTAAAAATGTCCTTTCTATGCTTTTGGACATTTGACTAACTCATGTCCCTTCAATTGTGTGACATTTGAACATTCCACTTGTGTGATGTCTCCTTAGAACATTATTATTTTCATTACTTTTGAGTGCTCTTGTGTGTGTTGAGATTTTACTATTACCTTCTAGACATTGCCATGATCTACATCATGCATCTTAGGACTTGTTGTGATCCCATTCTATGCACTTCAATGTTTTATCTATTTCGGCATATTCCTAATATATGTTACAAGATGTACATATAGATTATATTTTCATCTTATCCTTTTAAGGTAAGGTGACTATAAGTTGACTCCCCTCACCTTAAAAGTGGGGCCATATCAGTGGGGGCATGTTATAGAAACATCTCCTCCACAATTTCAAAGTTCTCATATTTACGAGATCATATGATGGGGACATACCACAAGAGCATGTCTTCCAAAATTTCATAATTTCTAGATTATGTGATGATGGCATGCCATATGGGCATGACCTCCAAAAAAATTCAAAATTTTAAATCACTAGATTGATTAGATACACATTTTTGGCAACATTGTATACATTGGTATTGTTATTATACCTATATTTCAGATTAAGCCATTTATGAAGTGTTTATGCCATTAAAAGAACCTAAAATTTTAAAATATAATTTATTTATATATTTCAAAATACTATTATGGACCATTATGTAATGTTATCGACCCAATCTACTACAATAGTTGGCTCACCTTTGGAAGGTTGAGTTGATTAAATCACTCAGTCTTACCAAATTTATACATTAGATTTGATTAAATCATCTAACTTTACCATAATTATAGGTTGGATTTCATTAAATCATCCACCCAAACCAAATACATAATGGGAGTTGATTAAATTTCTCACACTCACCAGTTTATGCACATGTTTAAGTTTCACAATTGAGATGAAACAAGTTCAATGGTCGTGTTGAAACTCACCTTTACACTAGGGTTAAGGATATTTTTTCCTTTTATCTCTATATATATTTGAACTTGTAGGTTTAGATTTGTCCTAATCCCAATTTTAGTGCTACATAATGAAGCATATTTTCAAATCCAATTATCAAAAGGCAAGATGGTTGCATTAACACACAAGTGTACACCTAACCTTTCTCTCTTCAATTTAAATCATTTAAATTCTTTCAATTTATGATTTCATATAATGATTATATACTGTAACATGTTCTTTTCTATAGGTCAACCGCCAAAAAATCACTCAAGGTGTGTTCATGCAAAGATAAGGTGTGTCTACACACCTAGGTATATCTTTTTCCCTTAACTAGTCATTTCATTTTCATGAATTACTATATTAAAAGGGGGGAGTGTAGATACTAAAACTAAATATCTATCATCTCAATACTATACAATTGGAAAATATCAATCAAAGGTTCTACCATTTAGTCCTAGACCTTCTTGCTGCCTAAAAGGCTTGTGTACACTATCTCTATGTGTATAAATTCTTATCTACTAGTTTGAATCCAACTATTTTGATAACTTATGATTGTTATATTGTTAAAAGTGATTTGAACTTTATATTTATCCCCCTACTAGTTTTTTACATGTACCTATTTTTTATCTCCTTAGATAGTTCTAGCCATTTGTAGACACCTGCGTCAATTGAGGTGTCCATCTTTCTAGTAAGTGTCCAATGCTAAAAATTCATCAAATTTGAAAAATAATTATAACCTAAGATTTGGAATAAATGTCTTATTGTGAGATATATTCCAATAGAGACCAAAATATAAAAAATGTTATCCTTCCCTCATTATTCACCTACAACTCATACAACTCACTAAGTAGAGATGTCTAGGGAGCATTGAAATTCAGAATCCTCGGTCTTGGGAATGAAATTGATGTTAACTTTGTTGATAATATGGCCTAGATAACCTTTGGAAAGCTATTACAAATAAATTTTATGCAAATCATATTCAACATACTCCCAAAGAGATTGATATAATTCACAAGGAAACCCATCAACACTATGGGTCTTAACCTAAGCCATAACTATTGTTGCTTGATGCAAATCTTTGATGGAAAGGAATTGGTCACAAGAAATATTTTTAGTGGGAGATATTTTTCATGGGACCACATCCAGGCATGTTTATAAAGCCACATTTTGAACTTCCAAGGAAGATTGAGCTTGGAAAATTTGTCTATAATGCCTCACAAAATCATGAAGGATGTTTAAGAGGTTAGTTAAATGATATCCAACATATTTGATAACTTTTATTTGAGTGACATAATTATGGGCATGTACTTTGTTAAAAAATCATTGGAAACATGATTCCTAATTTTGAGCTAGTGGAGATGAGATCACAGTTAAGCCCTATGAGCTTGATGGAGGTCAGCAATATTTATTTTTATCTAAGAGTGGCAACATCATTTTTTAAATTATCATCCATAGGGGTCTGCTCTAACACCTACAAAAGGAAATTTAATTCTCTCACGGTGGTATAAATATCCCCTTTTTAAATGAAAACCAACTTCTTGCCAAAAAAGTGAAGAAAGGTGGCAATGTGCGAGATGGTAGCTTCCCATTGGGTAATCCACTAAAAATATCTAGTCGGATGGGGAGAAGATTCCAACCCCTTTTAATGTGATCAAGAGTTTATGGATGTCTAAGATAATAATTATTCAGGTAGAATTTGTTTAAATTTTGAATAAGTTTTGTCACAAGGTTTTGAAGGATAACACATATAAGAGCTTTCACAAGTGAGCAGCCTCAGGTATCACACTTAAGTGTTTTTGTGTGTCATTTATATTCATGTATCATTGAGGAGAACTAAATTTAAATACTTAAGCATCAAGGGTATATTTTTTGGTTATAGTAAAAAACCCAAGGCTTACTATATTTACATTAAAACATAGAGGAAAACAGTGGTGCATTGAGATGTGAAATTTTATGAGAATGCATGGTCCTCTAAATCTTAGGAGCCTCCTAGGGAGGTTGAGGAGGGTAAAAATCTTGTTGTCCCAATGGTTGATTCACATATTACAAGTAAATTATATATAGATTGGAAATGTTATAATGAAGGAACATATGCTAGTTCAACTAAGAATCCTAAGTGGCTTACCCATACATTACAGGCGGCATAAGAGTAAGTATGAGTGCCAAATCATATTTCCAAGTGAGTCATCCTTTAAATATTTCCTATACATGTCTCACTAATGTCTTTTATTATTAATGTAGATCCTTCTAGTTATGAGGAGGTTTCACTTGAGCAATCATAATAAATATGCCTTGATAAAGGAGTATAACTCCATTCTAAAGATTGATGTCTGGGAGATTATATTGAGAGCAATGAAAATCTCATTGAGTTGTAAAAGATCAAGCTTGCATCTAATGGGAACATTGAGAAGTAGAAAGCTATATTTTTAGCAAGAGAATTCTCCCAAAGAGATGGAGTTGACTATGATGAGACCTTTACTTCTATTTTCATTTATATTTATATTAGGATTATCATGCCTATTATATTAGTTTTCAGCTAGACTCATACCAAATAGATGTAAACACTACTTTTCTAAATGTTCTGATTAAAGAAGTGTACGTTAATCTAGATGTTGTCCTGTTGATGTTTGTGTCTTTGATTTTTGTGTCATATGTAGGTCCAATGCCACCCATTTATCCTCTTTAGGGTCCACCACAGCTTTCAATGGTGCCTATGTGATCCTAACCATTACCTTTATTTCTCTCCACTATGGTCACGAATTGAAGATACAATAGGTTAATTACTTTCCCTCACTATTTGGATTTGTTTATGAAAGGGGTTAAGACTTTTTTGTGGTGGATAAATAATTATTAGTCCCCTTGTTCCAACTGGACCTAGCTTTTTAACAGATATTAGGACAATATTTGTAGACATGTTTTTCTTCTTTGACCCCTCCTTGGACATTTTTTCTTCCTCTCTCAAGGTGAGGTTCCCATTTATTATTATTCAATAGCCTCCTCCCTTTTATTCTTTGGCGTATCCTTTTGGTTTTCATTTCTACCTCCTAAATCAAGTGAACTTCCAAGTTGTATGCCAAAGTAGTCTTTCAAAACATTCTTCTTATATAAATTTGGCTCAGAAGGGCCAAGATCTAAAATATTTTTTTATTTTTAACATATTTCTCCCTAGCTTTGATTTACTTGAATCATCTGTGGTCTGGGTAGTGTGGAGTATGAAGGATAAAAATCCTCCATCTCTTTGGTTGAGATTCCCTTTTGGAGGATCCCTTCCTCCTTCTCTAAACTAATTTGGATTTTTTCTCAATACAGTGATCCGTATTCATTTGTATTGTAATTTCTTCCCTCCTTTCTCAAAAGGGTTTCTTTACTCTGGGGTATTGATGCAAAGGACACAATTCTTTTCTCTTAAGTTGGGCCTCAATTTTGGAAGAGTTTTGTGACATGTACAAAGGCTTACTTTCCATTTTATGGCCCTAATTTGGACTTCATTATTTCTATTTATGGGTGAAGCTTTTATATTTACCTCCTTTCTTCTAATTTTTTTCTCCTTTTCATCTATTGGAATGAATTTGTGTTTTCATTTCTACTCTCTTGGATAGGTTGTGTGTAGAATTAGATTCTGAAAATCATCTTCCATCAAAATTATGGTTCAAGATAGGTGTCAGGTTTGTGAACCCAAATTTCTCACAAGCTTATGTCTTTCTAGGTTTGTGTCTACTTCTCTATTAGTCCCCTTACCGTTGAATTCTCACTGAACCCTGCTAGAAAATCAATCTAGCTGGGTGGTGGTATTTGAAGTGTTGGGTGATAGTTTTGTTGGCACCTTCTTCAGCAAAGGAGGATAATCCTATTTCTTCTTCTGGTCTAGGCATTTCATTTAGCATTTGTTCGGTTTCTCTCAGTTTTCTTTGCTAGCCTATGTATGGGTCTTATTGTTATGTTTTTAGTAGTTTTCTATATTAGTCATCTTTCCGTTTTACTATTGAACTAATGTATAAATTTGTGATGGAAAGTTAATGGAATTTGTCATTCTTCATTCCTCTTTATATCCTTTCCTTTACACTATTCCTTATCTTTCTTCTAAGTGATCTTTCTTTCATTGTTATTACAAAATTCACAAATGGGTGATGGCGCCAATAGAATCCCTCAATTTTCCATTTTTTTAAAAAAAATTGGCACATAAGTATCACCTATCCAGCATGAATTTTGGCTTATATACTTGATGATCATAAATAATTGAAACCTTCTACAAACCTAATCATTTTAATGTGCATTAAATACATAACAAAGTAACACCACAGAAGAAACATGCATCCAAGAAAACATAATATTTGTATGATACCTCAATATTATATATCTTGGTTTTCATTTCATAACATTCTTGGTCTTGGAAACATAGTTAGAATAACTCCTAAAAAAATTGGAATCCTTGATCCCCAAACTAGATGTATGGTTGTCCATGGATCTAGGACCCATATAGTGAGCAAGGATACAAAAAGTGAATAAAGAGTAGTAATTTTACAATAAAAATGTAAAATCACAATATTAACCATAACATGAGAAACCTACCCATTTTTATAAAATCTTAGTGACTTTGTTATTGGAATTAATTATCCTCACATTTTGGGGAACAATTTCTTAATCTATGGAAGAAAAAACCAAACCAAGTTATGTAATTAGAAAAATGGTGATTTATTTAATAGTCTAGCACAAGAGGTTGGCAAATAAATCAAAAGAGCAAACCAGAAGATCATGTGATGGGCATTGGCCTAAGGAACTGGTGCAATTATACTTATGTATGTGAGTGCTAATTTTTTTTAATTATTTTTGCGTGTGACCAAAAACAAACCCCAAATGATAAAATTCCATAAAATTATTATGTATGACCACTATAAATATAAAATGAAATAGCCAAAAAGGTTTAAGAAAATATTTTGTTCTCCTAACTAGTATTATTCTATGATTATATGTCACATGGTGTCGTGTGTCCTAGTTATGTCCTAAAAAAGTGAAATTATATTTTATGTTAGTGTTCACAATTAACCAAAGTAATACTAAAGTTTGTGGTCAAGAATAACATCTCACTCGAACACCCAAATAATGAGTCAACTTGACAAAATAAATAAATTAAATAATGTATCAAACTAACTAAATGATTATCTCTCTCAATCAAGTACTCATATAACAACATTGATACATATTCATACACCAAAAAGGGTATCCAAACTACTAGATTCCAAAGACTTGAGGATGTCACTTTACTTATTGGTGATATATAGTAAATACAACCTCAATTGGCCGATAAACATGGGGAAAAAATTGTTTCTCCACATAAGTATGCCATTTCCTAGTCCCAATAAACTTAAGGAAATATGCTAGTGGGTTTCTATCTCAATACATGAGTGGTCCCTGCTACTAACATGTATCACTTCCCAAAGACCAACAAGGAGAACTTTTAATTTTTTAGTAGGAGATACTTGAAGATACAATGCCTTGACTATATAATTTGGTAAGCTACAATCTCTATCTATTTCAGAATTAATTTTCCATATGACTCAAAAGTAATGTCTACACTTGATTGTGTGTAAGAAGCCTTTACAAACAATTCTACACACATTATCTCAAAGTTTCACAAAAAGGTATATATACCTACTTGAAATTCAAGCATATGCATTTCATAAGAATGCTTTATAATTCAGGCCGATAAATGGAAAAGCTTAAGAAATAAAGAAAAGGAAATGATTTCCCTTGCCCACTTACATATAAGTTAGGAGAATCTATCTGATCCTCTCAAGAAAGTATTTAGATCTTCAAAAGTTGATATTTGTTTATTGCTTCTCCATTATATATTTATAAAATTTAATACTACAACTATGATGTGATTGAAGAAAAAAGATTCTTTGACATTTTCCTAATTTAGAAATAGTGAACATTCGTTTATTTCCAATATTATACTTTTATAAAACATGTTTAGTAAGTACACTTACTATTAATATTATTATTTAAAGTTTTTTCAACTAAAATAAAGTTTAAGGCATGACATACTCCATACCTTGAAGACATATTTTTATAACATTTATGATTTAAGATAGATTTCTATAGATCAATGTTAAATCCAAATTAGCACTAAATACCGTGTTTCCATCCAAATCTAAATTTTAATCTAGATGGATCCCTATTATGTATATGAAAGAAACTCATTCAAAAACATTGCATGTAAAATTCATTATAGCATTAAAGATAATATGACAACGAAAATATCATACCTTCTAGAGGGAAGGATTTCTCTTCAACATGGATTGTAAAGGATAAAACAAAAATATTTATTCTATATAATTTACTATTATCCAATTGAGTCTAGAGATGTAATAAAAATATTTTCAATGATTGTATAGTAAGTATCTTTGTGAGATACTATTAGTTGGAACTTGACTATCCATCTTAAAGAATTTCAATTGGAAAATTCAACAATATAACTAATATATAACAAAATAAATATTGTTCATATTTTGGACAAATAGGGGAAGGATAAAGGTTCCAAACATGTACATGAAGAGTGCATAAATGTCGAGATGGTTGCATTCCCTGATTGATAGATTTAATAGAGGATCAATCTTTCTCAAGTCATGGAGTAATTTGGTATCCTTTCATATTTTTCAATGAAAACTTCAGCTTGAACAAAGAAAATTTAAATTAAATGAATTTTCTTAAATTATATATTCTATAAAGCATCTTTCATTCTCATATCTTTAATATCTATTTCTTAGAAGTTATTGAACTAAAATAAAATAATACATATGTTCATTTAGATTTACTAATATTGCATGGAATGGTCTTAACAAACCCATTTTTGTTTAGATGTCTAGAAATAACTATTTAAAATCCATATTATCTATATTACATAAGTTTTCTCTATTAACATTATCTCTACTAGAGTTGTAAAAATCAATGCCCATTGTTTTTATAATTCTTCCACTATAGAAAAACACATTAGATTCGTTGTATTAAGCCTCATGTCCTAGATAGTCAAAGAAAAATTTGTTAAAGGCTATCAATATTGGTCACTAGTGTCAACTTGAACTTCTTTAAATAACTACAGCCACCCATAAGAAGAGAAGGATATGGTCATTAAATCTATATAGAGTCTAAGAATTTTATATATTTTTATTTTACTTAATAAAAATAAAAGTTAAACCTATATACTTTATACATGAATAACACTTTTAACTAAAACATATCATCTACCTCAAAGTATAATAAAGGAAAATTGTGCTAGATTTGCTCTTTCCACTCAAGGTTGGCAATCATTCAATGAAATATAGTGGTGAAGCCATGGAAAAAGTGCATACAAATAACACATAATAAATTGGTAACATATAAAAATGGAATAACATTTACAATTTAAAAGAGAAATGTACTCAAAATATATTATATGGAACCATGTGTGCCTATAATAATTATCACACTATTGCCATCTATACGGTCTTTTCTTAAATTCAAAAAATATCTAGAGTGCTTGAAATGTAAAATCATAATAAGACACTACCAAGAGAGGGAAGTAAATATTATATCTTTTATACTTGATAAAAATGAAGGTCTTACTATCAAAGTCATCAACACAACCATAGATTTATAGTCACACATAACACAACTTCAGTACAAAAAGGCTTCACAAGCCTTGCTATAATACTCTTCCAATAAAACCCAAAATTTGTTCTTGAAGAATTATTAATGCCAGCCTATGTCTCTTTGCCATCTCAACACTCTTAGTTTTCTCTTTCCCTTGATCTCAATCATAATATTGTTCATTGTACTTTGTACTATGCTATAATGTACCTAAACTAAGGCTATCATTTTATTACTGAAGTAGCCTTACCCTTATCTCTACTTGAATTTTTATCACATGCTATAATATCACAATGTAAATCTTTGTGGAAGTGTTACCTTGAAAATCTTTTCTACATTTTAACATTACTAGTTAAATGTAAAACTTTCATTGTGAGACACTCATTTTGTTGTTGCACTGGTATCGATATTGCATACCAGATATGATATGGTAGTTGTTAAAGTGGAGGCTAACATTGCACTTCCCATTAGATTAGCTTTGAGATTCTCTAATTCCCTTCCCACTTCTCTCATTATTGGTAATTATTGGGGATATTCATTCATGAAAAATAGACCAACATGTATGAAAGAAAATAGGTATTTATTTTTTTCCATGTTTAAATTCCTCAACAAGTTGCTATCAACAATGTCCACTAGCCTATTTGGAAAAGCTGACCTCACCCACTTTTGCATGTTTAGGTCTACTGAAAACATGGAATCAATTGGTCTCTTCCTTGTAACCATCTCTAACAACAAAATGCCATAACTGTAAACATGCCCCTTTATAGAAACTTTTCTATCCAATCCATACTTTGCAATCAAGTTACCTAGAGTTAATGATTATATTTTGTTTCAAATGATGTTAAAAAAACCAAAATTATTTTTATATCAAAAAATAAGTGTACCAGGTGCAATGTATCCAATAGATCCTCTAAGAGCAATTATTGTATTCAAAGAATCCATGGGGTTTGTAGAACTAGTTAATCTTGATATATCAAGATTAGGTACAAGGGTTGTCATGTTGACATCCAAAAGCACATTGCTTGGTTTCAAATCATAGTGCACAACTTGGATAGAATAATTATAATGCAAATATTCCATGCCATGGGCCACATCTATGGCCATGTTCAAACATTCACTTAGCCCCAATCTACAAACATATTCTTCTATACTGTGAGGATAAAACTAATTTTCTAAGCTCCCATTGGACGCAAAATGAAGAACCAAAACCTTTCAGGTTTAGGTATGAACAAACACTTATGACACTAATGAGATTATGGTGTTGAATCCTCCCCAAGATGTTGCATTCTATTTTAAAACTTTTTTGACCTTCTTCATTTGGTGAATTGAGAACTTTGATAACAACTACCTTGCCATCCCTTAAAATCCTTTTATATATTGATCCAAAATTACCCACTCCAAGCAAATATGTCTCATTAAATCCATTTATTGCATTGAAAAGACCTTGATATGTAAACTTTGGATACCCTAGTCTTTTGAACATAATGTTTGAGAGATCGAAGTGATGTCTCAAAAATTTCTTCCTCGACAGTTTTCCCAAGATTAAAGAGCATTCCAAAAATGTAGTGACTCCAACTTAATCACAAGGTACGACAATTTTTCAAATAAAATTTGAAATTCACCAATTTTTAATTGGCCATAAAAAATGAAAAAACATCATTTTTTAGGTTTGCATTTTTTTCACGACTATATTTATCTCCATCTGCATTTTTGCTCATCTTAAATTTCTACCAAGGCCCTCACCTCCCTAACAAGTCCTCTTTCACTACACTTGCATGGATTTTATCTCGCATACAAAACCCTTATGGCCCTATTAGTATAAAACTTACCCACAACACCTAACAGGGCCTGGATACTCTTCACCCAATTTGTGGCTTTGCTACAAGCTCAAAATTACTCCTCGTCACCACCTTAGCATACAAAATTTTTATTGTGCATTAATTGACAGTCCAAGACTCTAAAGGGATAATATTGGTGTCTACATGTTTCACTTGAAGAAAGGCCATTGGTAGGGGAAGTAGGGTTGAAACAAATGAGATCGATGCAACAGAGCGATGACAGATGGTTTGTTATTAGGTTTTAGATTTTAAGTAGTTTTATTTTATTTTATTTTATCATTTTCATTTTTTTATTTTGATTATAATTTTTAATTTAATTTTTTATTTTTTATTTTATTTATAATTGTAATTTTATTTTAATTTTATAATTTATTTTTATGGGTTTCTAAGTTTATAATTATATATATATATATATATATATATATATATATATATATATATATATATATATATATATATATATATATATATATATATTTATAATTATATTTTTATGTTTCGAATTTAATTTTTTAAACTGTGTTTTTATTTTTTTCATAATTTAATGGTATTTTTTTTACCATTTTTATTGAAAATCAAACTCGAACTAAATTTTATCTTCCTACCAAGTGAATTTTTTTTTTTTCATAATTTGTAATTTGCTCCCAAGCAAAGGACTTGCAACTACAATAAGAGACTCAACTCAGCTGGAATACTCCCCTGTAGTCGATTATATAGGAGGTCAACTGACACAAGAGCCAGTAGATTTCAAATAAGATGAGAGATGATGCCCTCCAAACCCATGCGTAATAGCTTTCCAAGAGATGAGGGAATAGTACCTATGATGTAATTTGCTCCCAAGAGAAGGACCTACAACTATGATAAGAGACTCAGCTCAGCTGGAATACTCCCCCACAGTCGGTTATATAGGGGGTCAACTGACACAAGAGCTGACAGATTCCAAATAAGAGGAGAGATGATGCCCTCCAAACCCATGTGTGATAGCTTTCCAAGAGATGAGGGAATAGTACCTGCAATGTAATTTGCTCCCAAGTGAAGGACCTGCAACTGCGATAAGAGACTCAGCTCAGCTGGAATACTCCCTCGTAGTCAGTTATATAGGAGGTCAATTGACACAAGAGCCGACAAATTCCCAAGCAAAGGAGAGATGAAACCCTCAAAAGTGATTGCAGCTTTGAACGCCAACAGAGAATGTTGGTCAGAAGCATTGTTAGCATCGTTATTATATTTTTTAATTTTGATATATATATATATATATATATATATATATATATATATATATATATATATATATAAGAGAAGATGAATAAATATATTATATTATATTTTATATTTAATAATGAAATATTTTTATTTTGATATTATGAAAAATTATCTAGATTGCTAAAAGCAAAATAAAAAATGTAATGTTATTTTATAGATTTTCTTTCCATTATCATTTAGTTAAACACACAATATAAGTTGATACATAGAGATGTAAGATTTTTTTCTCTAATGTAAAATATGTTATTAGTCTAAAAGAGATTACTATAACTTCAATTGACTTTAACTTCTAATTAAACTATGTGTTGTATACCAATAAGATGATATTGTTTTGTGTGGATTGAAATAGTTAAACATTTTCAATGGTTAACTTGAACATTTGTTAAAAAATATTTTATATGTGTTATAGTTAGTGAAAAGCTTTGGGTAACCAGCCTAAAATAGCTAACATCATGAACAATATCCATAATAAATGCCATGATCAATAACCATTATAATTGGTATCATGTTGTATTTAAGTTGGTTTTTTAAATCTTATGTTAAATATTGAAGTGAATACCATTGAGGAAGTGGTACATTGTTTCCTTTATGAGCAAGCATCTAGAATCACTTTTAATGGCGTTATCGCCTTCACTACAATCTATCATTATTCCCATTCAAATTGCCTTCACACCCACCTCATTGTTTTTACAGATGAACAAAATTTTCAAGGGTAATTTTCATAACTCTTTTTTTGGATTTTATTTATTTGAATGTAATACATTTCATTTGAGGTTTTAATTTAGATCTCTCTTAAAATTTGCATAATGTTGATGGCTTAGACAATCACACAAAGTTTTAGGTCTTATTTTTCTTGTATGCATATTTTAGGTTAAATTTAGACATTGTTTGATGTGTCACATGTAGGTAGTTATTTTTCAGGACCAATTTATGCTAGTAATTTAATTTAGAGAATCCCATTCCATTCCAAACCAACTAGTACACAACTTGTCCTCAACGAATGTAGCCCACCTTAGACCACAAGGAGAGCAACACACTTAATTATTATAATTTGGAGGTTAGAGATCAATTCGCATAGAGGCGAACAAATATAAAACTTATGAAATATTTTTTCTATTTTTCATGCATTGTGGAAATGTTCTACTTGTCTTTTCTCTTGCAATTGTGGATACCAGAGCACATAATGCTTTAACAAATTTTTTACTGATTTTAAATTTAGGGTTTTGTAAAAAAAAATAAACTTATTTTTGAAACTTAAGGTTTTACAATTTTGAGATCATCTTCATCATTATTGAATACATTATTGTCAAATTCTAGAGTGAAATAACGTTCAAGGATGGGTTTTAGATCATCCTTGTAAAAGAAAAGGTATGAAGAAGAAAGTTTTTAAATAGGTAAAGCAATCATTCTTTCATTTTTCAAAGCCAAACATAAAATAAAAATATATCTAGGCCCACCAGAGGGCAAGACCTACTAAAGATCATCGTCCTCAACAACAACTAGTAAGGGCATGATTTTTTACTCTCTAATTTAACAGGGTTGCTATATTGACCTGACTTGATGTATTTTGGCAAACACTAATTTCCCTATTTCAAATTTATGTTTTTAGAGAATTATTTTAGTTATAATATATGGAATTTTATTTTTTAAAATTTTTTCATGTGTGTCGATGTTAACGTTTGTATGCAGAAACAAATTTTAAATTTGGTTTTTATTTATAAAACTTTTTTCATCGCCAAGACAACATCAGAGGTAAAAGCTTGGCCTAAGGCCAAGCCACAAACTTACATCGTGGGTAACGAAATGTTCTTTATCAACTGCCTTCCATATTATTTGCTTTGTTCTAGAACATTCCTCCTTTATGGTTCATATGTATTTGAATTTGCACATGTTTACTTTTTAGTATTGTAATCATCGTATCTTAGCATTTATGGTTAGCTTTTAATGGTTCATTTTATATGCTACTTATTATGGGTTTCTAACAATTTATTAATAGATTTATTCGTTCGTAACCCTTGGAATTCATGCTTTTAAGTTATTCATAGAACTAGGGAATCCACGAGGATTATTTCAGAGGTAAATACAAATTTCTTTGTAAACCTTGAAATTTATGATTCTAAGTTCAATTGTTTTGTGTTTGGAATTTATGATTCTAAGTTCAATTGTTTTGTGTAAGACATGCAAAAGATCATGAGAAGTGGTAAACTAATTTTATAAAAGAAACATAGATCTTTATTTCTTTCTGAATTATTTGTTTTATTATTTTCATAATAATATTACTTAAAATATTAAACAAAAATACGTAATTAAAGTTTTTTTCAACATATTAAGCAACCAAAGTGATTTTTTATTCTAATTAATTTATTTTTCATTTTTTTACAATCTTTGACTTTGTCTTCTAAAATTTTAAGTGATTTTTTGCCACCTTTAAGTATTATTAGCAGAGGTTTTTGGAATATTCATCATAGCATGTTAATATGAGGATGGTTGTGCAATACAAGTACATAAAACAAGAAAATGAACATGCACATAACCATTAAATTAAAATGAAACACATGATAGGATAAAATTGATCCGTAAAACTGTACAAACAACATAATTTTTTGAAAACGGATACTAGATTCTCAATTTTTGAAGTAAATAGAATTGGTAGCGGAAATGTTTTAGGAATGAATAGAAGTAAACTGACAAAATCTATAAGTTCAACCCAACATTTAAAACTCCATGTTTTGTGTCAGATTTTAACTTTACATAATTCATTCTATTGTTCCATTAAATTCATTAGTGAACTAAATTAATTGAAACCAAAATAAACTGAAAGAAAACAAATGACATCGAAAGTGATAACAGAGTTCACCCATAAAATGCGCTACATCTCTAAAGTTACAGTTAACTGCAATATGATCCATAAAAAAATGTAATTATCTATTTAAAACTTATATTAGAATGGATCAATGCTGAAATCTAACAGTGAAAGCTTTGAGGCAATCTTCCTTCGTCAACAACATTTATATTTCTTCTCCTTGCAAACGGACAATATCTTATCCATTCAATATATTTATAACACTTGGATAAATGGGCAGTAACCAGTTCTCATAAACAACTGTGTACATCCCTCCATAGGCACTCACTTATAATATAGAGGCAATTAAAACACAGTTACCTGCTAATAACCTTGTAATCATACAGATCCCACCAGAATATAAATAGAGGTAACAAAAGTACAATTACTAGTCTCTCTATCAATACAGAGCCGTAATACATATTTCTTTTATCTACCATTTATAAGATAAATCCCAGACTTGGTCTTTTATCAGTACTGTCTTGATATTCATGTTGCATCCCTTCCTTGGCTAAAAGCCAAACAAATAGAAGGAAACATAATCTCATCTATCCAGGAATCATTCTGTGTTTTCAAACACACAGTTCTACATATATACTTCTGCGGCCCAAAGGCTTTACATAATAGAAGAATATATTTGTGCACAAATACTTTACCGGATACTCACCAATACGGCTCAGGTCTGAGTGCTGAAGGCTTTTACCATTGACCCGTGGCTTAACGATCCTACAAATAAGTGAATATGACCTTCTCTCGACCATGATTCAATGGCTTTATCAAATACCCGTGTCTTCAAAAAAACACCTTGTCTCCTTGTATTATGGATTCGGGTCTGCGTCAAATTACCTTGTCCATGCCTTGCAAGATAGACAAAATTTTTATTTCGACTTGGGTAATATATGTATATTTATACGGCTCTGCATACCTATTTTGTTACCATTTGCCATAGGCTATGAGCCTTTTCAAACAGGCAAATTTGCTTACATAATCCTCAGGCTCGATTATATCTGTAGGTCAGTAAAAATGCATAAAGACCATGTATACATATATTATACTTGCCATAATCTAAAGATTCAATTCGCTGGTCCAACAGTGAGCTCGTTTTGCATGCATCCTTTAGCCCAGTCCGCGACTTTCAATAATGGATCCCGTCCTCCTAATGGGCTCCGCCTCGAACCAACACCCATTAACCGACATCTCCTCAAGGCTCAGTTTTTGGTTCTGATAAAATATACAGATCTGTAGCTAATAAAAAGGACCTTCAACGTCGTAATCATTAGTTTCCAAAATGGCGGGTCTGTGCAAAGTTGATCCTGTGTAAATACATTCTCCTCGGGCCTCATGTAAAACAACAGAGATCCATCCCAAATGGCGAGCCTTTCCTTTGTATTCCTTCATTCTGGCGAACTCCATCCCACTCGGGTCGACGCCATAATCTGTGTCCAAATGGTCATGGCTTATATGTTCTTTCCCTTTTGCCCAGTGTTAATGGCCCTATGGAAAATAAGCCAAGATCGACTTGGCTCCGTTCAAAACAGTCATTATAATTCCATATTCGACCACACCCATCACAACATGTATAATTGGCCTTCTTTCCTTTCAAAAATCCTTCTCTCGGGTTTGCTCTCCAACTATTATTCTGACTACGAGCTTTGAGCTCCTTCGATGGCTGAAAAAGCCAAGTCTAAACCAAAGGCCTGCATAGGTACCAACTCTGTCATTCCCTTCTAACTCAGCCCCTCTTTACTGGCTATAACGCCATATTAAATGGCCACGAAATCTTCACGCTACTGTCATTTTCCAAAACAGGTTCAGTTTCCAGGATTTAATCCCACATTCGTGGAATAATAACGTCTCTCAGCCTGTAAATTGGTTTCCCAAAATGAATCATAAACGGGTCTTCGGTCACATATAAAGTTCGTTGTGTTGCTTGAAGTTCGTCTTGAGGACCCATAACGTGCGCTCTGCTTGGTAAATAAAAGACTTCTGTCATGAAAATTGTACACTATAAATAGTGTAATCATGAAATTAATAAAACATTGTTATTATATTCAACTTTGGGGAGTCTGGAGTCTCTCATTGTATAAAGGTTACAAGGGAAATCATTACCTACATAATGTAATAGATTTCTGTCAACTCCAATGTTATTTTAGAGAATTTTCATAACAAGAGCTTCTTTACAACTCATAGATCTGTAAGTAATTGTAAACAAAATCAAAATGGAACACTGAAATAAGAGATAACATATATAAACCCTTCCAAACACAATTTTATCAAATTTTCTTCCCCAAATTCAATAAGAGTTTTTTTGAAATAAATGTGTTGAAAAGAATAAAAGCACTAATCCACTACTGCTATAGTCATACCTCCACAACTCATCCAACTGAGTTAGTTTCCAAAATCGAATCAAAATGAAAAACTGAAATAGGAAATAGCATATATAAACCCTTCCAAACACAACTTTATCAAATTTCTTTCCCCAAATTCAATAAGTAGGAGTTTCTCTTAAATAAATGTGTTGAAGAGAATAAAAGGAGTTTTTTTGAAATAAATGTGTTGAAAAGAATAAAAGCACTAATCCACTGCTATAGTCATACCTCCACAACTCATCCAACTGAGTTAGTTTCCAAAATCGAATCAAAATGAAAAACTGAAATAGGAGATAGCATATATAAACCCTTCCAAACACAACTTTATCAAATTTCTTTCCCCAAATTCAATAAGTAGGAGTTTCTCTTAAATAAATGTGTTGAAGAGAATAAAAGCATACTAATCGACTGATATAGTCATGATTATATGAAACTATCCAATTAAACCATATAATCTATAAGTAGTGTTCCCTCTTGATGGCTTCAATCAACTGAATAGTAGTGCTTTCATATTTTCAACTCTATCTCAAAGAGTTAGATGATCCATGTTATATTTCAAAAAAGCTTTAAAACAATCTGCATAAAGGAATGTCTTACTTACAAAATAACCCACACAAACGTTATCTTATGTCAAGGATTCAAACCACAAATTGTGCAAATATAGTTACATTAAAAGTAACTCATACCTCCTTGAGAACTGTGAAACACACTTGTTGAGCACTGAGTAGTATATTGTTGGTATCTTAAACAACTACTCGTTTGCATCCTACAACCCTTAACAACGTTATAAGACATACCAATCTATGAACCAGTTAAAAACTCAAAGTTCAAAATGCAAAAACATGTTCAATACTGAACAATGCCTTATTGCCATTTCCATATCTTACCATAGAACTCAGCGTTTCACTTGCTCCTAGATTCAAGGACATAGGCATCCATAATATGATTAGTAGTCCAAAATATAAAGGCTACAAAATTGATTAACAAGGACCAAAAATATTGTGTCAATACTAATATTAAATTAGAACATAACCATACTTCAATTTGTCCTCTGTGTAAGACTGATAATCAAACTGTAACTAATTTTTCTTAGAAATGCTTTGCTAAAAATGCCTTGTATTTTATCTAAATGCTTCCCAAGGAAAAAAGGTTGTTCTTTTCACAAAATCATCTCACACCTCAAGTGTCAAAGTGTTGTGTTCTTCATCTGTGTTGCCCTTGTAGGGCTAATGGTTCCAGAATCTTGACTGTTAGAAGCTTGTCTTCTTCCAACGAATTAGAACACCTTCCAATTTCCCTTTGCACTAGCCTACCTGCATGGTCAACTCAAATAGAAAAATTAAAACCAAAATATAATATTTAAAAACTCCAAACAGAGGTATATCACAATTGAAGCAAGGCCCTGCAATCAATTGCTCTGATACCAAATTTGATCTGTAAAACTATACAAACAACACAGTTTTTTGAAAATGGATACTAGATTCTCAATTTCTAAAATAAATAGAATCGGTAGCGGAAATGTTCTAAGAACAAATAGGATTAAACTGACAGACTCTGTAAGTTCAATCCTGCATTTAAAACTCCCTGTTTTGTGTCAAATTTTAACTTTTCATAATTTATTCTATTGTTCCATTAAATTCACTCACAAACTAAATTAAATGAAACCAAAATAAACTAAAAGAAAACAAATGACACTGGAAGTGATAAAAAAGTTCACCCATAAAACGAGCTACATCTCTAGGATTGTAGTTAACTGCAATTCGATCCATAAAAAGATGTAATTATCCATTTAAAACTTACATCAGAATATATTTTAGAAACCTGTATCAAATAGTGGAGGCTGAGGCAATCTTCCTTCATCAACAACATTTATATTTCTTCTTCGTGCAAATAAGGAATATCTTCTACATTCAGCGTATCTGTAACACTCGAACAAATGGACAATACCAATTCTCACAAACCACTGTGTACATCCCTCCATAGTCAATGACTTATAAAATAGAGGCAATTAAAAATATAGTTAACTGCTAAAACTCTTATAACCATACACATCCGTCCAGAGTACAAATAGAAGTAACAAAAGTATACTCAGTGTCTCTATATCAATATAGAGTCGTAATACATATTTCCCTTATCTACCATTTAGAATTGAAAAACCAGACTTGATCTCTATCAATACCGTCTCGATATTCACGTTGTATCCCTTCCTTCGCTGAAAGCTAAACAAATAGAAGGAAACATAATCTCATCTATCTGGGAATCATTCTATGTTTCCGAACACAGAGTTCTACATATATACTTCTGGGCCCTAAGGCTTTACATAACAAAAGAATATATTTATTTTCCGGGATCATACCATCGTCCGTAAATTAAATATAGAAGATAAATAGATCCATTTTAGACTATTGAAAAGACATATAGGCAGAAATACTTTACCGGATACTCACCGATACGGCTTGGGTCTGAGTGCTGAAGGCTTTTACCATTCCCCTGTGGCTTAACGATCCTAAGAATAGGTGAATATGACCTCCTCTCGATCGTGATTCAATGGCTTTATCAAATACCCGTGTGTTTTCAAAAAAACACCTTGTCTCCTTGTATTATGGCTTCTGGTCTGTGTCGAAATACCTTGTCCATGCCTTGCAAGATAGACAAATAATTTATTTCCACTCGGGTAATATATGTATATTTTTACGGCTCCGCATACCTGTTTTGTTACCATTCGCCATAGGCTATGAGCCTTTTCAAACAGGCGAATTTGCTTACATAATCCTTGGGCTTGATTATATCTGCAGGTCAATAAAAATGCATAACGACCATGTATACATATATTATACTTGCCATAATCTAAAGATTCAATTCGTTGGTCTAACAACAAGATTGTTTACCTACATCGAGCTCGTTCTACCTGCGTCCTTTAGCCTAGTATGTAACTTTCAATAACAGATCATGTCCTCCTAACGGGCTCTGCCTCGAACCAACACCCATTAACTGACATCTCCTCAAGGCTCGGTTTTGGTTTCGATAAAATAAACAGATCTATAGTTAAAAAAAGGACCTTCAATGCTATAATCATTAGTTTCCAAAACGGTGGTTCTGTGCAACATCGATTCTGTGTAAAAACATTCTCCCCAGGCCTCGTGTAAAGCAATAGAGATAGAGACCTCTCTATCCCAAATGGCGTCCAAAATGGTGAGCCTTTCCTTTGTATTCCTCCATTCTGGCGAACTCCATCCCACTCAGGTCGACGCCATAATCTGCATCCAAATGGTCGTGGCTTATATGCTCGCCCCCTTTTTCCTGGTGTTAATGGCCCTATGGAAAATTGGCCAAGATCAACTTGGCTTCGTTCAAAACAATCATTATAAATCCATATTCAACCACACCCATTACAGCAGTATAATTGGCCTGCTTTCTTTTCAAAAACCCTTCTCTCAGGTTTGCTCTCCAACCATTATTCTGACTGTGATCTTCGAGCTCCTTCAATGGCTGGAAAAGCCAAGTTGAAACCAAAGGCCTGCATAGGTACCAACTCTGTCGTCCCCTTCTAACTCGGCCCCTCTTTATTGGCTTTAACGCCATATTAAATGGCCACAAAATCCTCACACTATATCATTTTCCCAAACAGGTTCGGTTTCTTAGCCTTTAAATAGGTTTCCCAAAAATGAATCATAAATGTGGCTTCGGTCACATATAAAGTTCGTTATATTACTTGAAGTTAGTTTGGATTTGGATGATCCCGACTTCCTTGGCAAATCGGATCACAACTAACTTAATTTAACGAGCTCGGAATGGTGAGTTATAACTCGGGTTGGCATGCATTCGATTTGAAATGATAATTTTTGGAACTTGTGTTGGCTATCAAGTTTAGTTGGACTTATAACTCAGTTTGGAACTTGTGTTGGTTATCAAGTTTAGTTGGATTTGGGTTGGGTTGTTCGGTGAGTTGGGTTGTTACTCTGGGAAATAGAGGCTGTGGTGACTTGAGGTTCCATCAAGTGGCTTTCTCCAATTGCTTTCCATTTTGCCACATGTCACACTCAGAAGCACATAAATAATTGTATGGTAAAAATAGTAAAATTATGAAATTAATAAAACATTGTTACCATATAGGGTGGTAGAGTCCCCCTCCATAATGTGGGCTTCACCAGCTACGATCTCTGTAGTTGGCTTTTTGCCGATGAAAATAGAGACCTTAGTCCTCCGGATCAAAAATTCACCAAGATTTTGCTATAATATGACATAAAATAGTAAGCAATTAGACAATAGTTAACATACATGAGAACAAAACATATTTTCACAAGGAACATAAGGAAACATATAGGTAAACCATATTTGAATCTCTATATTGATCTCAATAAAGTGGAACCCATTTACAATACAAGTGGGTGCTATTTATGGAGCTTTACAAAGACTTTGTCGCTTCACCTTCCAATCTTCGCAACAAGACAAATAAGACTCTTTACATTCTGAAGACTTTTGAAATACAAAGAAAGTCACATACATACAAAAAGATCATATTGATTATAAATTAGTGTGAAACACACGTGTCAACTAAATAAACACTGCAATTTTACAGTCCTAATCTAGTACCAATACTTTCTCAGACTTAAATCATTGTCTCATCTTGGGACAATGTCATAGGAAGTGTGTCACATTTTAAAACTGGTGGAGTTTCTTGAAGAAATAGGTTAGATTGAAAACACTTTTGACAATATCATTCACTATGTTATTTACCAATTTTCACCACTTGCACACTACTTAGCCACCCTTTCGGGTTTTTAACTAGGAAACGTACCAATATACCACCTTTGCGGGTTTTCAATAGACTTATATAACTAGGTGGTTGTCATTTATGGGTTTTTAACTACCTTGACTCTGCTCCTAATGTTTCAAGCCTTCCATAATGGAAAAAATCATCAAAATTGTAAAATGAGAAACTTGTGTAGTACCTAGATTGAAGTTGGTGGCATGGGTTGTGTTACTAATGTGGAGGAGGATATGATGATGAAGGTGTAGCTAGAGCTAGTTTCGAAGAAGTTGTAACTACATAGTCTAGTGTTGGAGGTGTTTTCTACATTTGTGTATTTGGTTTGGTAACTTTCACAACTTTTCTTTGTCATAGCTCTTGCTAGAGTTAGTTCGGAGGGATATATTATGGCACTTCAATTATTTTCATGATAGAACTACCCAAGTGAGACAAGTCTTTTTTAAATAGTTTTTAGTCACTAATGGGTTCTTGTACTAAGGTTATCATGGTGCATAGAGGATGTTTGTACTACATTACATTTTGAATGTTTTCATATGTTATTACAAAAATGTCACTAACATGATAAATTACATCATGGTGAGTTATAACTTGGGTTAGCATGCATTCGATTTGAAATGATAATTTTTCTCCTTGAATGTAACTCAGTTTGGAACTTGAGTTGGCTATCAAGTTTAGTTGGACTTGGGTTGGGTTGCTCAACGAGTTGGGTTGTTAGTTTGGCAAATAGAGGCTGTGGTGGCTTGAGGATATGCCATATGGGCTTCTCAAATTGCTTCCCATCTTGCCACATGTCACAACCAGAAGCACATAAATAATTGATTGGTAAAAATAGTGAAATTATGAAATTAATAAAACATTATTACCATATACGATGGTAGAGACCCCCTCCATCATAAAAGTGGGCTCCACTAGCTACGGTCTTCATAGTCAGCTTTTTGTCGATGAAAACAGAGACCTTAGTCCTTCGGATCAAAAATTAACCAAGATTTTACTATAATATGACATAAAATAGTAAGCAATTAGACAATAGTTAACATACATGAGAACAAAACTTATTTTCACAAGGAATATAAGGAAACATATAGGTAAAACCATATTTGAATCTTTATATTGATCTCAATAATGTGGAACCTCTTTATATACAAGTGGGTGCTATTTATGGATCTTTACAAAGGCTTTGTCGCTTCACCTTCCAATCTTCACAATAAGACAAATAAGACTCTTTACATTCTAAAGACTTTTGAAATACAAATAAAGTCACATACATACAAAAAGAATATACTGATTATAAATTAATGTGAAACACACATGTGTCAACTAAATAAACACTGCAATTTTACAGTCCTAATCTAATACCAATACTTTATCAGACTTAAATCATTGTCTCATATTGGGACAATGTCATAGGAA